>JAQFVV010012702.1:0-600000 GCA_028023455.1 Epiperipatus broadwayi
TTCATTTGTTGTAGTAATCTAACCAAGATATCTGTAGTTGTTAACTTCTTCTAACTCATCATTATCAATCTTTATTTTCATTTTTTTTTAAAATCCATTGGACATTACTTTTGGTCTTTTCAACATTTACCTTTAATTTTACTTTCTTTAACTCTTCCAGCATTATCTGAAGCTCTAAAGCATTATTTACAAAAACAATTATATCAAGTGCAAAATCTAGATAAGTTAAATAATCTCCATTTACTTTTATTTCCTTAGCTTCCCATTTTAATCCACAAATAGTGTTTTGAAGATATGGAGTCATCCTGTCATACATCCTCAATTTTAGTTTTTTTATGTAATGTAATTGTTGCTGTTGCCTTTTCATAAATATTCTGCAGAATATGACAGTATCTCGTATCTATATCTTGATAATCCAATGCTTTAATCACTGAAGAAATGCTTATGGAATCAAATGCCTTTTCATAATCTATAAATTCAAAACATAACATCACATGATCACCATTTCTTATGCTTGCTCATAACTGTTATTAAAACAGGCAAAACTCTCTATACATATTGCCACTAAGTGCAATCCAGAGTAATAAATGGATGCCAGAAAACTTGTGCACAAAATCCCCATCTAGTGCCTACTCATCTAATATACCCAGACTAGTTTCTGACTTGTGGCCTTTGTCAGTGAGGAGCCTTGGATCAGAGAGCACTGAACCTAGATCCAAGGTTCCTCATTACCTGGAGCTGTTCTCTTTTTTATAAATTTAATTGCATGTCTCACTTTTTCATTTAAAATCCTGAGCAATTCAGAAAAAAAGTAGTTGTAGGAGATACTTTTCCCTATTCTTTATTGCTATATAATTTTTGATAGAACTCTTTTTAGTAATAATTGAGTCTTTTTTTCCTATTGCAGGAATAAGTTGCCAATCAATACCAATTTGTTGTTTTACACTCTAGAGACTTTTTTAATTCTCTTCTATAGCTTTTCTTGCTAGTTTCCAATTATACTTTCTTATATAATTATCCAACTCTTTTCCCTGCTATTTTACAAAATTCAAGATATGCAATCCTTCTTAATGAATCATTTTTATATATTTTCATATTCTTTCTTTTTTTCATAAATTGTCTTATCTCAGTAGACATTTTACTGATCAATTGCTGCACTTTTGTACCAGCTATCTTTGTTGCATTATTTTAAAATGTATCAGTTATCTTTCTATTGATTTCATTTAAATTTGAATCATGCTCAAAATATGTTAATATTTGAAAAATGATTTGCAAGTTCTAATTTAAATTCATTGAAAGACATCAACTCTGAATTTTGCTTTTCTTAATAATGTTTCTCTCTTTAGTTTTGCATTAACAGCATACATCTTACTAATCAATGATCATTTGTTAACCACATTATAATCTTGAAATACATATTTTCTGCTAGTCAAAATATAATCCAATTCTGCTGTTAATTCATTCAGATGCTTCCATTTTCTATTTTTATTTAACATTTTTTTCAAAAAAATTAACTCATAATATAAAGGGTTTTTTTCTGCAAGCTCCACAAGTCTATGGCCTCTCTCATTTCTATCACCATAACCAAATTTACATATAGCATTGCCATCTTTCAATTGTTTACCAATTGTAGTATTAAAGTCTGCTTTTTGTACATCCACATAAAAATTCTTTACTTTGTCATCACTATAGGTACATGTTGGGGCATAAATCTGAATAATCGGCATTTGATACCTGCTATTAAATCTTACCACTCTGTCATATATTATCAATATCCACAATGACTTCTTTCACTTTTTATTTATAATGAATCCTACTCCACTCATACTTCCAATTTGTAGTACAGTACATGTCCACTTTTTAAATTGTCTCTTCAGCTCTTTTTCTAACTTCACAAAGTCCAATAATGTCCCATTTAATATGAGACAGTTCTTACAATTCTTGCAATCTTCCTTTACTTGAGAGTGATATTGCAGTTGTAAATATCTAAATAAAATCTCATCATCAAATGACAACCTGGTGCAAGCTGGTGAGAAGATCATCCATGTTCATATACTATGTGAATGTCCACATAGTAATAACAGCAAAAAGGCAAGAACATATGGGTCTGGGCATTGCCCTGTTCCAGTTAACAGCAAATTCCTTTTTGCAGCCAGACTATAAGTGTATATAAATATATATTAAAAATTTCAAGGTTTTTTTTTTTTTGCATATTAAGTGCAAGCATGAAACTAATCATGCATAGAATAATCATTTGATGAATGATCTTAAAAATGTTCCTTAGTGCTACTATGGATATACATGGTATCCAAGATTATTTATATTCTAAATAAACATTAGATATTTTTTATCTTTAAAGCATCCATGTCAGCGCGTATTTATAATGCTATCATTTGTTTATTAAAAGACAATAAATAAAAATATACTCATTATGCATTGATTTTGCATTATTAATAAGTACACAAACAGTTATATTCTATCAAATAAAAACTTAATCGGCCTTTTTTTTTATTTCAGTTTTTGATACAAATTTATTATATTAAAAGGCCAAAGGATTTTCAATTGTATTATCATAATTTATAATTCAGAAGTTGGCTATTACATTGTTAATATGTAATTCTTATATTAAAAAAGGTAAAAGTTTAAATTTGAGACTTTTACAATGTACTAAGGACGCTTTTGACAGACCTCTGCTAAAATCATTGATTCTAGCAGTGTTCTGATGAAAGCATCCTTAGTGCATTATAAAAGTCTTGAATTTTAACTTTTATCTTTTCGTAATACTCAATTACAATGAGTTTAAAGAATTATATTAATTAAAGGAGAGTTAACTATTTAGAATTGTTAATATGTATATACATAGTATGATTACAAAAAGATCAAGTCTTATGTCACATGAAGCTTATATTACAATATCCTAGCACCTCCCTGAGGAAGCCAGTAGCAGAAACCGGTCTGGGGTTGGAAATATTCTGCAAAGCTTGTTAAGAGCTTATTTGCAAACTGTATATATCACATAGTATGATATATATCATATTCAACTTGCAATTTTTTTTTCTAAATATGTTTAAAAGATTTATTATTAAATGATAAGTAAGTATAAATGGCATCTTGTTGACAAACTGTTACAAGTAGCTAGTAAGAAGCAAACCCCATTAATTTTATTGTTTTTCCAATCAGCTTTTTAATAATAGTCTAATAAACATTATACCTAGGTGCTTATAAATTTTTTAAAAGAATATTCTTTGAAGAGGTTAGTAAATTAAACTTACCTATGACAAGATCAGAAAATTATTTTTTGTTGTTCATAACTTGAATTGACAATAATAGATTTGGATACATAATCCTTGAACTTAATTTTTATAACTGTTGTTTTTATTAATTAAAGTGATTTATGTAGTTTAGTGCAGAAATAGTATGGTGGACTATTGAGCTCAAGATTCATGAATCGTGGCTTCCCCTATCACTTCCGGTTTTTGAATTTCTTAAGAATGCCCAACTGTCCTGTGCAGTTTACTGTAGTGATAAAGTTTCAGACTTTTGATCTAAAGTTCATCGATCACAACCCATCTCTGTCACTTTTAGAGCTTGAATTTGGGGAAGTAGTAGTATGTCAGATTCTGAAGCTCAACCAATGGGTCATGGATAAGTTCTTTCATTTCCAATGGACAAATGTCTTATGTTGTCTGAGCAATAAATTATTTAATTATTATTATTTTATTTAATAAATTCATTTAATAGAGCATTAGTATTTGTTGTTTATAAATATTCTTTAATTTTTGCATATACGAGGTACTGGACTTGGAGAACTCTTTAAATAATGTGATAGAAAATAATAAAGTAAAATATTAATTGTTAATGAATTATTCTTAGTTTCAGATATGTTTGTTTCCCATTTATGAAAAGTCCCAATTGATCATTATTGATTTAAAATTAAAAAAATTTAATAAATTTCTGTGTCTCCACAATTGTTAAATTTATTTAAATATTTATCAATTTTATGCAAAGATGAAAGTTACGTGATAATTATTAAAAATAATTTTAATTAAAATAATTTGAAAAAAAAATTGTTAATTTTTTTTTTTACATTTATATTATATATGTGTTTGTTTACTTATGCATAAACCTGGCTGATCATTAATAGAAATGGTTTTTTTTTCAGTGTTCTGTGACTTGTGGTAAAGGAATTCAGTATCGTAAAGCCATATGTCTTTCACATGATCGTATTTCAATTTCTGACTTGAAGTGTTCTTCTATACCAAAACCAAAAACTGAACAACGATGTAGACAAAAATCATGCCGTAATAAACAAAAGAACAAGAAAAAGGTTAATTGGCTTGTATCATCGTGGAGTCAGGTAATAAAACAGTTATAGAAGTATTTTCATTCCTTTAAAAATTATGAATTAAAAATTAATTGATCAAAATGTTTTCACTCTCCATTAAAAAAAATACATTAAATTTTATGGTGTAACTCTATTGTGTTACAAAAAATAAATCATGTTAAGAAAACAGAAAGCATTGGACAGTGGCAATCAAGTGTTATTGCTTAATTGTAGCACCTATTGCTTAGTTACATTCATCTGTCTTTGAGAGGAGAACATTACATTACACACATGACTATACATAAATTGGTACTTATGCATTTTTCTGTCTACCAAGATGGCAGCTTATATTTTTGATAGTTATACACTTTTGGGGCCTACAATTTATTTTTTCATTTTTTATTATTGAATATGTGTTACTTGTTAAAATTTTAAAAAAATTAATACCAATACAACATCCCTAGAGATGTTTTTATTTTTTAATATTGTTTTTTATTATTACTATTAAATTTATTATTATTTCAGAAGTTATTATGGTGAGAAAAACCTAAAAGTAAATAAAATAACTTAAAAATCAATTAGTGGGTTTATAATTATTTTTTTGATTAACTTGATTATCGTTGATTAATAAGATTCTTTCTAATTAAAAAAAATTAAATTACTGTTGTTTAAAGAGATTTCATTAATATACATAATTTCAAGTTTACTATTTTTATCAATATTTCTTTCACCTTAACTCAATCATATATAACTATCCACTTGTCCTGAAATCAAACCAACCTCTCACTATGGTGCATATTTGAACATTCACATATTTTTTCTGAGTGAGTAAGACATACATAATACATTCTAATTACTTTTTTATATACATATTTTAGATATATTTAAATTTAACTTCATAATTATATATTTCAAGATTCTATATCATCATACATTTTTAAAATATATGACCAAAGAAATGTGAAAAAGATAAATGGTCTCCAAGATGTACATTTCATGCTGACTTACATTCATCAGATCACAATCTCTTACGTACATCTTTATCATTCATAGATATATACACATAACCTTGATTTACATAAAATTATCTGACAGACATATATTTTCATCATTCATATATATATATATATATATATATATATATATATATATATATATATATATATATATATAATCCTGATTTGCATAAAATTGTCTAACATGCACAAAGTTTATAGAAAGCATACACAATATTTAAAATACATTATATTCTTCAAAACTAATATTTTTTTTTTTTAATAATGTGAAAAGAAGTGACAAACATTTTCATATTTTAGCAGGAAATTTTTATTACACTGTTGATCAAAGTTGGAAAAGAATGAGATGTTATCTTTCATTAATTTGAAGCAGAGAGATTTCTATTAATTAGAAAATTGTTATTTTTAGAGCATACAATGTTTCAAACAATGTAGACTTTTAATATTGGCTTGTAGTTTGAAATAGACATCACAATTGTGATACCATACTGTAAATACAGTATTTAAAGACTCTTGTTAAGATCATTTATTTATATGTCATTATATATATATATATATATATATATATATTTATAATTTTATATATATATATATATATATATATATATATATATATTTAAAATGTAAAATTATTTATTGATGAATAATATACAGTTTTAAGTTAATTAGTGATCTATTCACATTTCAAAATATGAGAGTTATGTTTTCATAAGTTTAAACTCATATCCTGTGATATAGTAATTATTATTTTAATTTAAATTCAAAATACATTTTATTGATTCTGACATTTTATGGATATATACAAATTATTTCTGCAAATAATAACCATTTGGCTTATATGACATTACACCCATAAGTACTAGTTTATATTCATGATATGATGAGATATTCTTTCATGAGTAAGTATTATTTCAAAATACTATGAATGAATAGATGCTAGATTTACTTAGGACAATATGCTGGGAAATTAAACTGATTCATATCTTAAAAAAATTAATTAATCGGACTAATAAAATTACACAGGCAGGTAAATATGACTCTTTTACACCTACTGATATTTGTTTCTTTAAAATATAGATGGCATCCATTTTGAAAGATAGTTCTTAACATAATGAATCAATTTCAATGATTTTTTTTGTTTTTATAATAAATTGTTGTTGCCCAGTTCATGGGCAGACCTAGTTGCTTATTGCCCTTTTGTTTTGTTTTGTTAATTATATACTTTTAAGATAAATATAAAAAAATCATGAAAAGAAATTTATGCATGATTTTATTTAAAGCAAAAACAAGAGTGTAAAAGTTCAAACTATTCAGTTCTATTTATAAGATTTTTTTATTGATGTCAGCATAAACATAGTAATCCTCTATATTCACTCATTAAGTGATTTCCAATAGCATTTCTCTAATAAAAATTTGTATTATTCAACAAATAAGTATTTTAGAATTATTACATACATTAAAAATTCATGTTTTACAATACCAATACTATTTTTTTTTTTATTTCAACAAAAACTAAACATTCTACATTATATTTTCAGTGTAATGTACTGAAAATATATTACTATACATATTTCCTTAGTATAATATCATACAAATAAAAAGAACAAATATATTTGAAATATTAAACATTTATTTGTATTGTTCATAATTTACTATTGTGAATGCAGTAATGAAAAGAAACATATAATGACAAAGAATAATAATTTTATCCAAACTATATCCTTTATTATTTACATATTCATTTTCATTTTTAGATAGAATAAATTCCATTTATAATCTTATAATATAATTAATAATAAACAATTTTATATTAATATTGTTGTCATAGCAACACAGTTCAATGTTTCATAAGTTAACATATTCACCATCCAAAAATCAAACAAGAAAGAAAGATAAAAAAAATTATGACTGGCATCTTACCACATACTGAAATACATCTGAAATTTTAGTAGGTAATATATATATATGTAAATTTACAAATAAATATTTGAAAATACAGTACTTAAAAGTTTATAAAAAATAAATTTATAACTGTCACTTAGAAGTGCTTTCAACTAACTTGTAGCTTTGTCAACTATCACTTTTAAAATTTCAGCTTTCCCATAATTCCATGCTGTCAACTTTCCCATAATTCTGTGATCTTAACATTTGCTGCTTGCCTATTAATTAAATCTTGCTTATATTATATATTAACATCGCCTCTTTAATTTTCCTTTTATTATTATTTCTTTCAGTTTTCAATATTTTTACATTGTTATAATTAAAATCAAAACCATATATACATGATTTATTATGGTCATAAAAGACAGAACCTGATAAATTATCATTATTTTTAAAATTTTGTTTTGTATTTTGAACCCTTTTAAATAACAATAAGTTTTCTTTTGTTCTTTTTTTCCCAATGTGCATCTTGATTCACCTATATATATATCCACTGCCACACCTACATGTCCATTTGTAAATGATACAATTTTTATTTGTCAATAAAGTTTTATCTTTTGAATTGTTTATTAATTTATTTAATGTAGGTGGTGCATAAAATGCAATATCGCATATTCCTTTATAAATTTTCTTAATGAAACTTACCTGTTGATTCGCAATATATGGTATTGATATCCACAGTTTTTTATCAGAAGAAGTAACATTAGTATTAATATTTTTATATTTAGAAGTAAAATTTTTAACAGTATAATAAACACAATCATAATTGTATCCAACGTTTAACAATTCATTATAATAAATTTCAATATTTTTAGTTTTATTTGATGCATATTTACAAAGGTTATCGTTTCTAAATAAAAAGGATTTCAAACCTGCCATTTTATGTGACATTGGTACTTTTGATTCATATGGAATATATCCTCTTTTTGCTATTGGTTTAAGAGTCATATAGTAATCCAGTTTATCCTTGTTTCTAGTTATCTTGAGATATTATTTTATACAATTGATATGTTGATGATGTTTTTGTTTGTGGAAAGCCAAATGCTATTAATGATTTGTTTAATGAATTAAATAATATAAAGGGCTTAAAGTGGATTAAAACAGATGAAAATTTAATGAGTGTTCAATTTTTATATCTTTTTCTTGGTTCTTTCTCTCATATTTTTTCCACTTTGTCTCATTGATCCTTTTCTTTGATGATGAAATTACTCTCTTTGGCTGATGTGGAGGAAATTGATCTTCTGCATTTGTATCTATCTCAGAGAATACTTAGCCTTTTCTCCTTAGATGATTTATGTGTCTGCATACTTCATACCTATCATTTAGCTTTATTAATTTTAACTGCTTTTACATGATCTTTGATACAACTCCAGTTTTCCAGCATTTTCTTATCAGATTACAACATCTTGCTTTTTCATTTAACCAGAATTTAGATATATTAATATCTAATATTTAAAACAGGCACAACTCACTATACATATTGCCACTCAGTGCCATCCAGAGTAATCAATGGATGCCAGAAGGCTTGTGCATAAAATCCCCATATAGTGTCTACTCATCCAATATCCCCATACTAGTTTCTGGCTTGTGGTCATTGTCAGTGATGAGCCTTGGATCTGAGCACACTGCAACTAGATCTTAGGTTCTAATGCAACCCTCCAGCAGCCACCTCCCAAAAAAAAAAATCTAATATTTAGTTTGTCTTTAATAACTTTGTAAACTTGTTAGTTTATTAGCAAAATTTAAGATCGTTTGCTTATTTAAAATTTCATGCTCTGTGTTTGAGTAGGTCTGTATTTCAATATGTAACATTGTTAGCATACAACCTTAAAGTGGTATCATTTTAAGGTTTGCCATTATTGAGATATAGATCTTTAAACAGAGGGTGTTACTGGATATTTGTAATTGTATAATGGTTTGTATATTTTCTATAATTATTTCAGTTAGTGTTAACAGTAACTTTCTTTTCATATATATATATTTACCTCTAAACATCACATGATTCTATTGATTACTCTAGCTTGCACAGAGTGGCAATACTGTATGGGAGTTTTGCCTGTTTTAATAATTTATCTTCTGAATAAGTTTACTATTCACTTGATTTTTAGGCAACCTCAGTAAAGGTATCAACATGACTAATTTTTTTTTCCAGTTTATGTCCAGAGAGTAATCATATCAATTCATTCATTTTTTCCACTCTGTTCTCTTCATTGCCCATCTCTTTTCCCATCTCTTATATCATCCAACAATGTCAATCTCTTCCATCATTTCTTTTTGCTTCCACTCACCATTTCCTCCAAAACAACTTTTCATTAAACTATACTTTCTTTTTAATATATGTCCAATCCAATTTCTTTTTTTCTTTCTAATTTTCTTACTCAACCTTTTTTTTTCATATATTCTTTTCAAAACTTCTTCATTTATACTTTAGTCATCAAACTGATTTTTTTCATTCTTTTTTATATCCACATCCCAAAGGCTTTCAATCTGTTCCTAATTTTATTACTTATTGGCCATGTTTTATGGCCATACAATAGTACACTTTACACATAGCATTTAATTCATCTTTTTCTTAATTCTCTCTTCAAAAATTTGAAAAAATATTTCCAGCTTAAAATCATATGAAGATAATATATTTTTTCATCAGAGCATTTTCTGGCTTAATCTGGTGTCTGCTTTAGGTTAGCTAAAATATCTAGAAAAAGTCTTATGATCTATAATAATTTTTAAATTTAAGCCTGTACAGATATTCATAAAATTTCTTAATGACATAAACAAATGCAAGATCTTCTGGTCCAATTGATTATATTTTTTCTCAGCCTTAGCCAAGGTTTAAGACATATTCCATCTGATGCTCTCCTTTATAAACTTCATGTAATATTATTACTCCCACTTCATATTTGGATGCACTTGTAGTTACTACTACTTTTTGGTCATGGTGGTGCACAAATAATTTATCTGCCATCAATATTATTTATTTTTTTGGCAAGAAGGGGCTTTTTAATGTTTCATCTCCTACTTCCTCTCTGTTTTTTTTTTTGTTTTTTGTATTTTATAAAGTGAAATCTTTCTCTTTCAAAAGTGGCTCAAAGTCTGTAATTCTCTCCTATTTTTAGGCTTGGGTATGTTCTTCACAGCCCTAACTTTCTCTGGATTCAGGAATCGTTCTTTATGATTTATAATATGGTCTAAAAATTTGATTTTGGTTAAACATCATGTGAGTTTTGTTTTGTACAGATGTGCTTTCTATATTTTGCTTTGTTCAGATGTGCTTCCATTTTCTATAAGTTTTAAAAGACTATTCTTATTTTGCCTTAGATTCCTCTGCTATCAAAATATCATTCAGACAAGGAATAATACCCTCAATTCCATGTAACAGTTTTTCTATTTTTTTTTGGAAACATAACACATGAAGATAATTAAATTTACATTAGACAAAGAGCATTATTTTCACATCTCCAGCTAAGTCACAGTACTATATATAATAATAGGGCTACTGGTAGTTTTAGTCACACATCAATGGAAATGTAGCTAATCAATTTAGAATTTTAACATAAATAGTTTTAAGCAATTTCAAACATTTTCAACACAACCTTTAAAATAGATAAATATAATTTTATTATTTTCATAATTTGTTTTTAATAAGATTTTAAGCTGAACTATAATCCAAAATTGAATTTTATTTTTAGTTCAGATTAGATTATTTTTTCACCAGCGATTTTGTATTATGGTGATTATTGTTTCTGGGAATATCTTTTTTAAAAACTGTAGTATTTAATTTACACTTTCTTCTTCTTTTTTTTTTCCATATGTCAAATGCGTTGACAGAGAAGCGAACTCGGGCCAGCTACTTGGAAGGCAGCTATGCTAATCATTAGGCCACCAACGCTTTCTTATTATTCTAATAGTATCATTTTGGCAGATATATTTTCAAAATTCTGTTCAACATTCTTTATTCATACCACTTCTATAGGGATTTCTTAATTTTATATATATATATATAATCTTCAGCATTTGAAAAATAATTTTCAAAATATATTTTCTAATGATTGATTTTTTTGGTCTGCTTCTTAATTAACGCTTACTATCTTTTGATTACGTTCATTTGTGACAGCTTTTAAATTTATATATAAAATGTATATTGCAATTAATTTTTCTAAAGTCAGTTATATATAGGGTATATGAGCACAGACTTTCACATGACCCACCACTCTCCACACTATCTCATAACACTGATACACTTGAACACATATATGCCGAAAAAATAAATAATCACCAGTACACGTATTTCATGCTAAAACAGCAATCATCAGTTGGTCCAGATTACCATCTCTACATATATATGATATAAGTGCTCAGATATATATTAAGATAGCCAATCCGTATACTTTAATGGACAGGCTTCAATCTACTCCACACTCCAACTTTTCAACCGTTCATCCAATTGAAAATCTGATGATGGAATGCTGAAAGGCCACCCTGAGGCCGAGATTCTTGCCAATCTGACCCCTCATGTACAGGACATAATTCATTTAATACATATACAAGGGATGGGCAGACATCTCCACTAGTTAGCTTTTAAATGTCATTTAATAAGAGCCACACAATTTAAGCTATTCTATATATTTTAATTTTCTTAAAAATATTGCAGTATACTTTATTATTCAGAATAAAAACTGAAAAATTTTATCAACTCTCTTTTTTAAAAATAAAAATTTAATTATTATTTTTTAAAAAGTTGGTAAAATTTATTCACTTTTTTAATAAATAATAGAATATATTGCAAAATTTTTAAGAAAATAATTAAAATATGTATAATAATTTAAATTGTGTCTGTTATTAAATGACATTTTTCATAATTTTTCTTTTATATTAAAAAGTTTTGTAATTATTATTTTAAAATTGAAATGTATTTTTACCTACATATTTTTTCATTGTTCGTTAATAATACATAATTATATAAAAAATGTAATCTGAAAAATATTAATAAATAAGTGGATTTGCAAATAAATTGTTGTTGAATTAAAGCTTTGTTTATGCAAATGACAGCTTTTATGTATATATAATAAGTTGATTTCATTTTATGTTTTCTCCTACCAAACTATGAACGTTTAATTTAAGTAAAATCAATTATTAATTCTCTATATTTATTAACTGTAGAATTTTGAATTTGTGAAAGTTAAAATAGATGGTAATTAAATTCATTTTATTGTATGCATTAAATGTGATGGACTTTTACAAGTAATTAATTCATCTTATCATAAATATACAATTAAACTATTATATCCATTTTTGTATATTATAAATTAATTTTGCAATTATTTTGAGGACTGCTTCAATTAAATAAGCCATTTAAATTGGAAAAAACAAAATAAATGTTATATACTTTAATTTAAATATTTTTTTGTAGCCGAGTTCATCCCTGTTAAATAAGGTTGACTTTTTTTTTTTCATGTGTCAAATGCGTTGACCGGGAAGCGAACCCGGACCAGCTGCTTGGAAGGCAGCTATGCTAACCACTAGGCCACCAACGCTTGACTAGGTTGGCTTTTTTTTTTTTAAGAGAGAAAAAGAATTATCCAAAAGTAGCTAAGAATCAAGCATGCATACACTAAATATACTCTTATATTAACACCTTATATTAATCAAATAATAATTAACAAAAAACAATTATTTCCTTTATTTTCCCAATCTACAGATTATGTCTTTTCATCTACATTTATTTAGAGGTATGAATGCCCTTTTTTTTTAATGTACAGGAGGTTGAGAGCTATTTTTATTCATATATTTACAAAAAAGTTTGAATCAAATATATAAATTAGTAAATATTTATTTCTTGTAACCATAAAAATAAATAATACCAATTTTATCTCTTTTTTTAATTCATTAGTTTTCTTTTGCCATTTTTTACTTTTCTTAAAAATAATCAAAGATCATGTTGAAGATCTGGCATATGTAAATAAGTGGAAATATAAAGTGTTATGATTGGTTAACTGTCAGAAGTTTCTAGAAGGAAGGCTCATCATACTTTTGCTTTTTAGTGAAGAAGAAAAATGTAAAAAATTTGTTTTAAATTTAATTATAAACTATTATAATATTAGTAAAAATCAGTCTATGTCACATGACCTATATAGCTTGTATTACCAATATGTAATATACAAAGAGCCTGCTAATAGCTCTAAACAAGCTTATTTATTTTATTTTTTATGATAAATGCTACAAGAGAAAATACCTGAAGCCTTTATCTATGATGGTCCCCATTCCCAGACCGATTTCAAGCTTATGGCTCTCATCAGTGAGGAGCTAGGACATTAGATTTAAAATATTAACTCAAGCCAAGCATTTATCTAATTCTTAAATATTAAGAAAAAGATCCAAATCCTCAGACACCTACATGTTTTCAAACTCAGCTCTTTAACCAAAGAAACTATATGAGCCTGAACTTAATCCAGTGATCCCATATATTAGTAGGCTTAGCAATTTAATATAGCCAAAGTCCTAATAGCAAAATTATAATATTAGTAAAATATCAGTCATATGTCACATGACCTATATAGCTTGTATTACCAATATGTAATATATAAAGAACCTCATAATAGCTCTAAACAAGCTTATTTATTTTATTTTTTATGATAAATGCTACAAGAGAAAATACCTGAAGCCTTTATCTATGATGGTCCCCATCCCCAGACCGGTTTTGAGCTAATTTCTAAATTAGGAAAAAGACAAAATTGTCATGTGAAGAATAAAGACTTCTTTTAAAAACAAAACAAAAATGATAGAGATGCATGTAATAAGTCAATACATGGTATAACCCTTTTTAAGTAAAGAAGAAAGTCAATAAAATTTGCTTAGCTTGTTTTGGATTTATTTTAGATGGAAAAATATATTAATCTATCATGCTTGAAATAAACTATTTAGACTAACTACATACTAATTGTTGTTAATGTGAAAGTAATATAAACCCAATAAAGATTACATTGAAATAGATTTGGAATTTAAATGAATATTCCAATAAAGTACCATGTTTCCCTGAAAATAAGATCTAACCAAAAAATAAGCCCAGCATGATTTTTCAGGATGCTTATAATATAATCCTAATCCAAATATAAGCCCTAATTAAGATTATCAGCCACATAGATGGTTGATGGATGTATTGAATTATAAAGTAATAAATGTATAAATAAGCAATATTATTGACATTAATGCTTTAAATAAGTGGTAATATAAAGTATGTGGTTTTTGGTGGCCAAGTGGTTAGCACAGCTGCCTTACAAGCAGTTGTCCCAGGTTTGCGGGTTTCCTTCCTGGCCGATGCTTTGACACATGGAAAAAAAAGAAAAAAACAATTTTTGACAAACATAATTCTACCTGTACAGAGAAACAATTTATCTACCACAAATCAGTATATTAGACAATTTATAATCTTATTTATATATTTTAGACTATTACTTTATTTATATTTAATACTGAGATTTATAATGCTTGATTTAATTTTAGAATTTCATCAACTTTTAAATATTCAAAATAAAAGAAAAATTAATTTGATTTCTTAAACAATTTTTGCTCAAGATTTTATTAAAGTAGTAAAGTGATTTTAATAATCAAAGTTTATCTTAAATTAAATCATCAGTCTTTCTCCTAAAGAAAAGTTTTTTTAAAAAAATAGTGCATGATAATGGATTGACATAGTTGTGCCATATATAAATCATCATAATTCAACATGTTGTATGTTATAATGGATATACTTAATGTGCACATGTGAGATACAGAAACATTTTCTGAAATTTTTGTGCTTACATATTTTTGTTGCTTTTGTGTGGACAAACTAATCATTTTTGTTATCACTCCAGTCTCTCAAATCTTCAATTATCACTTGATTTAATAGTAAATTTAAATGTAATAATATTCTGATTGCCAGATAAGATGCATGTAAAAACAAAAAGTTCCTCAGGAATGGGGGGGGGGGTTCCCAAGGTAAGGATCTTACAGCTTTATGTAAAGAGAAATATTTGAATAAATGTACATTTTTGTACTTAAATAAATATAGATTTTTGTACATGAAAAAATAAGATGTCTTCTGAAAATAAGCCCTATGGTGTCTTTTGGAGCAAAATTAATATAAGACCTGGTCTTATTTTCAGGGAAGCATGGTTTTTAAAGGGAAATACTTCAACCTAAAAATTAGAAGAATATAGTCATGAAAATATTTTTGTAATTAGATTATTCCAATAATAATTGTCTATTTTTTAAAAAAAAATTCTTTACAATGAACATTTATTAGAATATGGTATTCAATTTTAAAACACATCCAAAAAGTCATATTATTTTCAAACAAGAAGGGAAGTTTACTACATTTTGTGTATGTATATTGTACCATCACTTCCAGAAAATGTGTAATAATAATAAATTGGTCTAGCTCAGATAAATAGTTATGCTCATCTAAAATGTATCTAATCAATAAGAAATATATTCCCCAATACTATATATTATCAAATTAGCTCCTAATAAATAATAATATGGTTCAGTTTCATAAATTAAATAAATAAATATCTAATAAAAATCATGAGACTATGAAGTGAGTTTACAAGTGGCAATATGAATACCTTAAGCCAATATCCCACAGGATATTACCTCAATGGCATAAGAATACTATCCTCTCTCCTATTATCTCAAACAATAAATCTATAGCATTCCTACATCTTCAATAACAATTAATTAATTAAGATTATCCCAATAAATCAATCTTCATCTCTTTATCTAAATAATCTAGCTCAAATAATCTCAGGTTCTTTTAAAATAATTCTAGGCAATTATAATTTCTGTAATTAAGCATGATAAGGGATTTAATATCACTCTCAACTACATCTGACTAATACTAATAATAAATAAATAATAATAAGAATCTTTAATGTATAATTTAATCTTATTTATTTTCCCATTATAACACTAATCATGAATAATAATAAATAATATGATATAATCTTTTATTACTCATATGGCATCTTAAATAAATATGTGGTATGATCTAATAATCTGAAAATATGTGGCAAATATCTTATAGTTACTCTATGACCATAATAATAATAATATGACAAATGAAATTTCTTGAAGAAATTATATCAAGAAAATATTGTTATTCTTAAATAATAATCTTATTTATGTTGTGCAAATCTTATATTTTACTTCAAACTATCTGTGATTATGTATCTGTGATGTGGAGAAATTGAGTCAACACCAAGATTTGTAAAACAAGTTTAACAAATGTTATTAATAACTTCAACAATAAATTTATGTACACTATTTACATTATTAATGAACTTTACATTATCACACTTTCTATACTTTTCAAAAAATAAACTATAAAATGAGATATGGAACATTTTAAAATCTTCACTATAACTTCCAAAAATCAATGATTTATTTAAATCATCTTTTTAAAATTTTATCATGAAAGTTAAGATTATTCATGGACTTACATACTCTTCAAAAAAATATATTTCTCATTAAAATATTATTATAATGTATCTCTGTTACATGTACATTAATTTGGTAAACTTAAAATACAAAAATGAAAAGATGAAGCCGTCTAATATTCATCTATTAACTTGTACGTTGTTATTTTAAAATAATTTAACATATCATGGAGTCATTCCACCTTAATAACAACATGAATAAATTCAATTAACAATATAGCGGTCTAATTATACTACTGATTGAATATTAATTTAATATCAGATAAAATGTATGTGTTGGTGTACATCGTTGCTACAGAATAACATTTACAAAACCTATAATTATCTGTATCATTTTAACACGATTCGGTTTTATCATATTACTTGTCAAAAATGTGCATTATATATAAGTTTTAACATACTTAACAGTTATTCAATATATTCATAAACCAACTTTAATTATCACTTATACATCTTTACAAAAAAATAATCAGTTTCAAATATGACAAATTTTATGATTCTTTTCCTCATAAACCATATTCTTATAATCTTTGTATTCATCTCTATCTTCACTCCAAGTAAGACAACCTATCTTATCCTTTTTAATACGATCCACATCTCCAAAATTATTTATCATTTCCTATTTTAAATACAATGCTATATGATGTAATACTAGAAATTCTGATAGCGAACAGATGCATAGGCATATAAAACAAAATAGAGTCTAAACTTACTAGTACCTCTATTGTATAATCATTATGGTAACAGTGTATAAGAAATGAGGTATGACCTATCTGTCTAATAACCTCCACCACAAAATATAATGTCAAGACTATTTATTCAGCTCTATGGAACATTTAGCTTCAACACAAAGAAAACACTGCCATGGAAAATATACAAGCTATAGGCCTAAGTTATCTATACTTGCATAATCATCATCATCAATTACCCTTATTCCCATATAAATAAATCCTACATAAAACATCATCTTAGTTTCATTTAACTTACTCCCAAGCCACTACCTTTATAACTTCTTTAGAGATTTATCACTCTACATCGCTAAAATTCCTACCACCTTTCTATAAAAATAAATAAATTTGCATATACATAACGACCTAACTGCTCAATAAGAAAAGATTACTTCCTTTCTTTAATAACTCTTGAAACAAAATATAAATAATTATTATCAATATAATTCTTTAATACTTTAACCACTTAAAATAAGTATTAAGTTCAATCATGATAGAATCATTCCCATTGCGTTAGAATATATTTATAATATAAGATAAAAGTATGCATATTTTTTTTAAATAAATAAACTCCTACAAGCTCTGTGTATGCATCGTGTTTTTATATGCTCTTACACATTCACACAAAAAACAAAATGACATAATACTTTGACTATCTAAAATAAATAAAAATACATCATAAAATCATTAATATTTTTATAATTATTACCATAAGTGATATCTCCACTGGTTAATCACTTAATTGATGTTTCTGATCCATGAACTAAATAACAAAACTTGCATAGTATATCATTCATTCTATACTATTATACTTAAAGTATTAAGTTTTTTAAATTATTAAATATATTTTACAAAAATTTAAGCATTATGTTAGTAAGTAGTTTAATATTTTTATGTTCCTTTCTTATCTCTGATCCATTAATCAGCATTAACACTAAGATTAGTAAAAAAAATAATTCAAAAGCATATTTATGAAAACAAAACTTTGTTCATAAGTTCATTAAAGAAAAATGTATTTTTTCCCTCTCGGGTGTTTCAACTTCCCAGCACTTGTTGATCTTCTACTGATGCCAAAATCACGCATGCTCTGTTTGTTCCACTTTTAAAACAAAATGAACGACAATTTTCAAAAAAAAAATAAGGTAAGTCAACTTTTAAAATATCCAGATTGATTTCATAAATAACCATGGATTTGCTCCTAAAAGTTTATAAAATAATAGTTCATGGTTCCCATTATTCAACAAAAAATAATTATTGAAATTACTTTTCGATATCATATAATAAAATAATTTCAAAGTTCTACTTTCATTCAAATCCCGTGATGGTTTATAATATTTTTGATACGGTAACATCATCTCAGTGTTCCTTGATACTTATTACATATTTAAAATATTTCCATAAATAATTTTTTAATATCTTTTGTATGACCAGCATACATAAATTAATAATAGGATAATTTTGTTACCAATTTTAAAGATTCCTTTCAATAAGATGTGAAACGTTTCGATAACGGTCTCGGTTTTTTTACATTTTTAAAATTATTAAAATATTTTTTAAAATAGATTATTAAATATTTCTTCATAAAGAAAAATTTCTATGTTTCCCAAAATAATTATTTTCATCAAGTTAAAAGTTTTTTCTAAAACTTTACTATCTTATTTCCTTAGTCTTACTTTTAAAATCAGTCCTCCGAATAAAAGCATTTTTTTTACTTTTAATTTCTGGCAAATCTCCTTTAAACTTCACATATGATGTCCAATTTGCTAATCTCAATAGCAAATTACAATTACTAATTAATATAAGCAAAATTATATGCCTAATGGAAACATATCAATTTTGACATTTTTTGCATAAATTTAAATTTAACGACAATCTATTCATGTTTAACATGACGTTAGAATTGTGCTTAATAAATCGGTTGATAAGGAATTACTTAACTTTTAGCAAGGCATTTCTGTATTATATGATCTTATAATAAATTACTGTACTATCTTGGAAGTATAAATTAATATAATTGACTATTAATGGTACTCTTAATCTTTAGATTGTAAACTAACAGAAGTTAACCTGATTAACACAACACACTTAATTAACAGAAGTAGTAGTAGTAGTAATAACAGTAGTAGTACCACAAAAATAATTGTGCACTGATTTTTATACCCGAATAAATTACTCCCTTGATTGGTTAACTAAACAATGCTCTGCTAGCTTATTTACATACATAGCCAACAACGTAGAATCAAAATTAAAATAAACAAAGATTTATCTAATATTTATTATATTTATTATTTAATTTTCATATTTTATTTACATCTACCAAACACCTCAAAATAACTTTTAAAATCATATCGTAATATTTATCATTACTTTTACTTTTTTTAAAATGTAGTTATTTTCAAAACAAAACAAAAATCTAATTTTACTTATTACATTCTTTTTTTTTTAAATAAATAAAAACACGACTTAATATTTATACTAACTAATTTTATTTTTATCTTGTGGTAGTCCAATATAATATTTTAAATTTTATAATAGAATTTTAAAACAGTTTTACAACTTTACTAAAAAAAACTCGCAAGCACATGGGTATCGACATCTATATGTCACATGACTTACAATCCAGATGAAACGCTTACAATTTAGCTGAAAACAAACTAAATAATTCAATTTACAAAAATATATATATATTTTATAAAATAATAATATAACAACTTTTAAAATAGTTTAATATCACAAAACCAAATATTCATTTTCCACCACAATACTACTTTTAAATAAATATTTTAAATTCAATTACTAAATAGTAATTTTGATTACTCAAATATATTATTTATTTAACTTCCAGTTATTACTTTTAAAATTTACTTTAAACATTTATTTACAAGACTTATTAATGCAGTATTCCCAACCATACAATATTATAATTTATCTTTAGTTGATTGTGTTTTAAAATATTAACACAATATTATACATTAAATATTCTCATTTACTTTAATTAGACTTTTAAAAAGATCGTCAACACAACATATACATCATACCCCAAAATAACTTTTAAATTTAAATTTTTTTAGTAAATTGATATAAACAATTCCTCCTAACCTAAACAAAAGGGTACTATATATATATATATATATATATATATATATATATATATATATATATATATATATATATATATATATATATATATATATATATATATATATATATATAGTAAAGTAATTGTATAATGTAATATGCAATTGTGTTTATGTCAGTACACTGTGGTAAAATATTAATATTAATACTTTTTCATTATTTGAATTTTCTGTAAAGGGGGGAAATTGGATGCAGGAGATAAGTATTAGCATGTATTTGTATGTGTATGAGATTCTAATGTTAATTTAATTAGTTGTTTTTTTTAATTAATAATTTATATGTGTTCTCAAGCTGTAAATTTATTATTATATTACTTATTTATACATGGGAGAAATAAAATAATTTTTACTAGATTATAATTATTATTGGCACTAATTTCTATTATTTGGAATTAATATAATATTGGTAAGTGCTGTATAAGGAAGTTATAGTTACGTAATCATTTACTTTACTTGTATATTTGTTTTATCAAATATATTAATAGAGTACTGTGCTTAAGGTTATAAAAATGTTTTTAAAATTTATGATTCAATCGCTTAGTTTACCTTTAAATTATATCCCATCCATAACATTAGTTGACATTTCTCATTGATTGAAGACATCAAGGATATATTGTTAACTAGAGAAAATTTAGCATCATTATTATTTATGCAATTTTATTTGCTGTTGACTAAAAAGAAATAATTAATATTTATCTGCTTTATAATTAAATAATTTTGCAAATGGAATTCAATAGATATCACAATATTAAATGTTTTTGATTCCATTTATCAAGAAAAAATGAGTTTGTAGTTAATAATAAATTCTGAGGATGTTGAATCTCATCCAAAAAATTGTACTATTTGATGAGGGTCTGCTTTATATCCACATGATCAATCAACCAAAGGCATGTTCTCTTTTTTTTTCTTAATACTATCTGTTACATCCACTGGTGATTATATTATTAATTTCAGTATTTGGTCTAAGTTTAAATTACCCTCATATCTATGAACATTTGTTTTAATATTTAGATCAGAGTGTAAATTGTATGGAATTTGCCTTATCTAATATTGTTCCACTGGTGTATAGATACAAGTAAAATTAATTAAAAGTATGCACAAATAAATGCTCAATCACATACAGACAGATACTTGTAAAACACATCACTCATAAATATTTATTTTTTGTAAATAGGGTTTGAACTACACTAAGTTTAGCTTTGAATATTAATTTCTTCTCAGAAAAAACATCTATAGACACAATATTCTTCAAAAATATCATCTAAGGTTTTTCTTCACAATAATACAAATGTTTCCTTCAGCAGAATGAGATTAATAAATTAAGAATGATGCAGATAATTAAGTTATTAAACAAAAGTAATGTGTTTCAAGATATTTTTATTGATGAATATTATTAAAACTATATGTTTATATATCATTATAATTTTTTTCAAAGCACCTATGTCTGAAAGAATAGTTGACAATATTTTAGGTGTTTTCAATAATACTCCAAACATTTCCTTGATCAGAATGTGATTTCTCAGGATCTATAGTAATTTGTTCATCTACCCATTCGGAATGGAATCAATAAGTTAAGAATGGTGCAGATAACTAAATAAATCAAATAACAAAAATAGTTTGTTTTAAGACAATTTTTGATTGATGAATATTAAAATTAAATATTTATATATCATTATAATGCTGTCTTAAAGCACCTATGCTGGAAAAAACAGTTGACAATAATTATTAAATTTAGACAGCCTTCAATCTCTCATCTGATTTCAAAAATTTCCCTTCCAACATATTCATCTTCAATATTAACATTAATAATTTACTTTTAGAATAACAAAATAATAAATAATATTAATCAATAAATATAAGTAATTATACACATAAAATATTTTTTATCATACATTATTAGTATTTGTAAATGTATAAAATAAAATTTATGACAATGCTTACACAAAAAATATATATAACAAAGTAACTTATTTTAAATTTAAAAAAAACTTTAATTGTTCAGGTCTCTTATTTAAATGCACATGTGATTAAAAATGTCTTACTATAGCATATTTAATAGTCAGTAATATTGCTATCATATGTATATCTGTATGCCTTTATTGGTATCTTAAAGAGAAAAAGTTAAACAGTTTGTATTTTGAATATTATTTTTAAGTCCATATCTGTTGGAAAATTTGGATCAACTGTAGGCAATGAGAAAACCATTCTATAATGGGCAAGCATCATTTCTGGATTTACTACAGGTATTTTTCACAGTTGTAAAAGCTACATTGTTTGGGTTTCAGTTGATTTAGCACATGGTTTTCATCATTTCGTTAATCTGAAATTCATCATTATAGGTGTGTTTAAATTAGTATTGAAAGTTTGAGGTGAGAAGCAACTGAAATTTGAAATCTTCCCACATTTTGATGAGTTCCTTAATTTTATTTGTTACATATTTTTATATGCCCTTTGACTCTCACTCATGGCTTCTCTTTTTTACTTATTCTGTATATGTAGCTATTTTTACTGCACAATAGCAACATATCTTTTCAGCAACCTCATCTTGTTTTATCTCTTTTTTTTTTCTTTTTAATCCTATCTGGTATTGAATCAGTTGTTTTCTGTCTTTACTCTAAATGTAATTAAATCTGATAATAACCATTAATTAGTTGTTTCTTTCAATCAACATTATATTATAGGATTTAAATTTAATTAAACTAGTAAACAAGACATTTATTATATATTTTATTTATTTTTATCTTGTGTTTGGAAAGTGAGAGTATTCATTTATAGTTATAATCCACAAAGCACATATGCATTTTGGCTGATTATTACTATTTACAGTTTAAAAACAACCACTATATAAAATAAATGTCTTGTTTACATATGTTTAATTCCAACTAAGAATGACGTATCATAAATTCTAGTAAATTTCGCAAGCGTCATTCATTCAGGCATAGTAAAGGTAATTTAAAGTGATTGTTTAATATCTTCATGCTCTCATTTCAAAATGCTTAAGATTTGCCCATACTTAAACCTTTGGGTTGAAAGGATAGATGGATTCATTCTTGTGTTTGGAAAGTGAGAGTATTCATTCATAGTTAAAATCCACAAAGCGCATGTGCATTAGCTTAATGGCTGATTATTACTATTTAAACTATTAAAGAAATATGAAAAAAAAATTATTAAGTACAAAAATTTGTTACTGACATTTGGAAACCCATGTTTGAACTATTTAATTTTGTTCTTATACAATCTTTATCTATGTGTCAATATTCTTCTTTATTTCTTCTATAAGAAGGTAAAAATTGTTTATTTTTAACCTCATCCTATGCTAATCTTTATTGATTATATATTGTGAGTGTGGTTTATTTTTAACCATGCATATTACTTTTAAGATATGAACAGTTTTACAAATATTTTTAATTCAGTAAATCACTCTTGCAAATAAAAATATAATCATTAGTACTTTATTTTATTTAACTTACCTAATCAGTTTTAACTAATGTATATCAATCAGGAAAATCTTTTTTTTTCATTACTTTCATTTTGTTGCTTTTTAAAATGTTTGGTCTGTCTCTGTACTTGAGTTTAAGGTGTTTTTTATTACATAATGATGTCATCTTTGCCTAACTTTATATTGTAATGGGATCTTTGAACTCCAATTAAATGATTAACAATGAACATAAATCTGCTTAGGATCAGTAATATTTTGCTGCTCATCATCTTTCATATGAGTACATACACCTACCAAATATAAATCACTACATGTTATTTAGTACTATTTAAAAAACCAGAGCTTGCTGGACATTTTCATTTGTTTTGAACCGGTCCCATTAACCCAAGATCAATTTGGGTATCATCTCATAACTTCTCTGAGGAATGTCCAGAAATCCATTTTTGTCTTCTTATTCTTTAAGCATTATAAATTCCATTCAACACCAAGCAATAGCTTATGGATACACCTGACTCAAACATTATATTGATAATTTAACTAGTTAACCTAAATCATTTATTTAATCAGTGCAGTTCAAGAATGGAAATTGAGACCAGACGCTAGCTGTAAAACTTAATAATAGTTTATTTCAGGCAGTGGCAAAAAATTATAATTGATTTTAACTCTATAATTTTGCTTTATGTACCTGTAATGAAGCTATATAGTATAGTGATTAATAATCTTAATTAATCATTTGAAAACTTTTGGAAAGTCTAAGTTCCCATAATCATAGCTTGTAATAAAGCCTTATGTAAATTTATGCAAATTGACTATAGCGTCCATTTATATGTAAATAAACATTTATTTTTAGCGCTGTTTAATCAGCCATTCAAGCTATTGTGTGCTTTTTATAAGTGTTAAATAATAAATGAGTACTTTCACTTCCAACACAAGATATAATATTTAGGAAAGAATAAAATGAATCCACTTATCCTCACGCTTTCACTTACAGTACTTAAGATTTGCCCATATATAAGCATTTGGGTTGGATAGAATAAGTGGATTCATTTTATTCTTTCCTAAATACTATATCTTGTGTTGGAAGTGAAAGTACTCATTTATTATTTAACACATGTAAAAAGCGCACAATAGCTTGAATGGCTGATTAAATGTATTACAATTAGAAACAGCGCTAAAAATAAATGTTTATTACATATGTTTAAAGTTTTATTTGTGAGTGATATCCAGTAAATTGTAGATAATTTTGTCGACATCATTCATTCAGATATCGTAAACAGTGATTTAAAGTGAGTGGTCTATCCTCACGCTTTCACTTACAGTACTTAATATTTGCCCATATATAAGCATTTGGGTTGGATAGAATAAGTGGATTCATTTTATTCTTTCCTAAATACTAAGTGAAAGTACTCATTTATTATTTAACATGTGTAAAAAGCACACAGTAGCTTGAATGGCTGATTAAATGTATTACAATTAGAAACAGTGCTAAAAATAAATGTTTATTACATATGTTTAAAGTTTCATTTGTGAGTGACGTCCAGTAAATTCTAGATAATTTTGTCGACATCATTCATTCAGATATCGTAAACAGTGGTTTAAAGTGAGTGGTCTATCCTCACGCTTTCACTTACAGTACTTAATATTTGCCCATATATAAGCATTTGGGTTGGATAGAATAAGTGGATTCATTTTATTCTTTCCTAAATACTATATCTTGTGTTGGAAGTGAAAGTATTCATTTATTATTTAACACATGTAAAAAACATACAATAGCTTGAATGGTTGATTAAATGTATTACAATTAGAAACAGCACTAAAAATAAATGTTTATTTACATATGTTTAAAGTTTCATTTGTGAGTGACATCTAGTAAATTCTAGATAATTTCATCAACATCATTCTTTCAGATATCGTAAACAGTGGTTTAAAGTGAGTGGTCTATCCTCACGCTTTCACTTACAGTACTTAAGATTTGCCCATATATAAGCATTTGGGTTGGATAGAATAAGTGGATTCATTTTATTCTTTCCTAAATACTATATCTTGTGTTGGAAGTGAAAGTGCTCATTTATTATTTAACATGTGTAAAAAGTGCACAATAGCTTGAATGGCAGATTAAATATATTACAATTAGAAACAGCGCTAAAAATAAATGTTTATTTACATATGTTTAAAGTTTCATTTGTGAGTGACGTCTAGTAAATTCTAGATAATTTTGTCAATGTCATTCATTCAGATATCGTAAACAGTGGTTTAAAGTGGGTGGTCTGTCCTCATGCTTTCACTTACAGTACTTAAGATTTTCCCATATATAAGCATTTGGGTTGGATAGAATAAGTGGATTCATTTTATTCTTTCCTAAATACTATATCTTGTGTTGGAAGTGAAAGTACTCATTTATTATTTAATACTCGTAAAAAGTGCACAATAGCTTTAATGGCTGATTAAACGTCCATTTTTATGGAATTGCAGAAGCAAGCTTCTCTTCTGTTTATAGCTGTGGGGTCACTTGATTTTACAATTTTCTAAATAAAATATAATACCATTTGCCAGGTATTCAATATTGTGGTTTATAATATTTCCATTATATTTCATCTCAACAATTTAAACTAAATTAAAAATGTCACTTCCCCGTTCCATGCCAATTGATGTTTAACCTATGAGCATTTCAAAAATAATGAAATAATTTTCATAAAAAAATATATATAACAATCAATATGGAAAGTTTGCTCCTGTTATGAAGAAAATAAAATCTATACAGTGGAGAAGTATGCTATATTTTGTATTAAGTCTTCATCATGTTTGAATGAATGAAGTGTATACTAACTCACATTGTATTACCATATCATACCCACATTCAATAGACTCTCTTCTCTGATATTTCTGTATATGTGGATGCATGGATATGCTTCTAATAAAAGTGTATTCAAATTATTCATGAGGTCCAGATCAATATATTGTTGGAGAAGGAGATGGACACAGAAATACAAATTTAATAGCAACAACAAAAGCAGCTTCTTTGCTTAGTAGTTCACTGAATTATTTCAATAAAATTACTAATAGTTATACTATTTACATATGAATACAGGTATTATTATAAGATTTCAATTGTCCATCTATTATCATCTCTTCATATTGCTAGAAGAGATGATAATAGATGGGCAATTGAAATCTTAACTGGATTTCAAAAGATTGTAAAAGACCCAGAAAGAAGCCACGTGTGAGATGGATGGATGAAACAAGTGCAGGGGTGGTGTGGAGAAGAGAAGCTAAATATCGGAGAAGATGGTTTGAACTTGGAGAGACCTTCATCCTGCAGTGGATTGATAATGATTGATGATGATGATGATAACAGGTATTATATTATTCAATGCATGCAATGTAACAAATTTGAATTAAACTGATACTAAATGTCTGATCACTATGCCGTCATGAATGTAGAGTAGTACATCTATTATATAAAAATGTTAAAAGTATCTGACAATATGCTCATTTAGATTATATTAACTATCTTTCATGCCCTTCAATAAACAAAGATCGATTTAATATAAAATTTAAAAAAATATTGATCTATAATTATTATTCATTTAATTATTTACTCCTCTCAAGTGAGAATCTAATGAATGAGAGTAATTTAAGGAGATAATACTTATCTCTTGAATATAAAAAAGTTATTTTATTTGTTTATTAATAAATTTATTATATTTATAGTCTTAATTTCCGTCTTTCTTCTATAATAACAAATTGGGCTATGATTTGATAAACTTTTCCATGTCACATAATTAATTCTATACAACAAGATGTATAGAGATATACTTTATGTCTTTATTTGATAATAAAGATTACATAAATCGATACATTTTATTCCTTGCTGATGTGATCTTAATTGAAAAATGGTTTATCTCAAATAGAGATTTTGTTTTATTCTAATTTAACTTGGATTCACTCAAAAAGTTATCAATTATCTGCTATTTATATTTAATGATATTTTCAGTTTAGTTTTAGATTATTGTTATTAATTTGATGTTGCCCATGTGATATATCATATTATTTTTAAGTAGTGTTTCATGCTAATTAAATGACATCTCAACTGTTAGAATATATACGTATGTTTGTGTTATATCACATCGATAATGGATAATGAGCATATAATGGGAATGCAAAGTAGAGGGGTGCACAGTAAACTATGAGGTAACACAAATTGAAAAAATTATAGTCTTTTATTTCACAACCGCTAATTATTACACACACACGTATATATATAACGAGTGATATCTGAAAAGATATATTTTTTTCAGTACGTTACTACTACTTAAAGTTCAATTTTCATAAAGATTAACTTCCATTTGGTTTTACATCTGTAATTTTGAAAAAGTGAAGTAGCTTTCTCCAGAACTTGAGATAAATTTTAAGAAAGTAAAAGAAGTTCCAGATAAGTCTAATCCTTTAGTTCATGAAAAAGAAATTTAAAAAATCTATAAATCACATGATCTTAAAACAGCTAATGTCTCTTTAATACATATTTCAGCATAAATCTTGGGAGCAATTTCAAAAGAAAATTTTTTTTAATTTAAAATAATATGGTGTTTGAACGTTTTATTATTATTATTAGCTTAACAATCTGAAGAAATTGAAATTTTTAAAAATATATATTAAAAAAGAATCTCCTAGAGCATGCATATTAAAATAAATATTATTAAATTTTTTAAAAAAGAATTTAGAAATAAAAATATCCAATAAAAATTATAATTTTAAAAAGAGCTATTTAATTTTATACGAATCAATTCAGTTTTTAAAAATATATATTTATTTATTTTTAATAACTATATTATTGATATTAATATTTAATACATCATCTCCTATCACATGTTAATCTTACATTTTTATAACCAGTGTCTGATGGTCATCTAAATGATAGAATATTTTGAAATTCAGTTTTTTCTAAAGCAAATAATCCACCACGAGGTTCTGAGAAATTTATTAAACTTTGTCTTAGAAATTTCCAGTTAGAAGATGTCAGCCTTCTAAATAAGACATTACATATCCAATATTTTTTCCATGCTTGTGGGTTTGTGTAACTGATTATGCATTATTCAATAGCAGAATTGGCTATATCTTTTAATCTAGTTTAAATGTTTTTTTACTCATAACTTTTATTGCACATTATACTTTGTGTGTGTTTGGATTTTATAATACTATCAAAAATTATTTGGCTTTTGAAATATAATAAAAATTATAATGATTATGTGCTTAGAAGGTCATGTGATGTTAATGCATCAGAAGTGATATACTGAGTTTAAACCTAAGAAACTTTAAGCACTTAATTCTGCCACTTTGATATTACTAAACAAAAGAATACAAAGCAAAATAATAACAAAGTTTGTTTCTTTCTTGGTAAGCTAAGTAGCATTCAAACATCAGAAATAACAGATTGAGTTTTGATTCAGGAATTTTTAGTTTCTGAATCCATTTCATTACACTGAACTAAACTTCTCTTATCAAATATTCTTGATTACAAAATCAAATATTTATCATAATTAGATCTATAAAATAGGAATTATTTTGTCTACCATTTACAAGTTGGTAAAGGGAAAAAATAATATTTACCAGATAGAATATACTTTCTAATATATATATATATATATTTAATTAAAACAGTCAATGATAAAAAATTTTATTCAAATTCTAAAGCAATACAGTAAAAATTTTATTTTAATATATTTATTCTTAGTAATCTTTAATCAAGAATTTTTCTTAGATAATTTGGCATTAATATCTCCATCATATTCTTATAATTTGTACTTCTGTTATTTATACTGAGACAGTCGTTCTGTAACATATGATAAAATTTTTAAAAAAATTAATTAGATTGATTTGTGGCAAAATAATACTGATGGATATTTTTTAAATTCTTAGCATCATCTCTAAACTTAAACTTCTAGTCTTTACCTCATGATATAATACTAACTGTTACCAGGAATGATTTAAAGTGTAATCATAGAATAATGAACTGAAGAACTAAGGATTAATGGATCCAGTTCAACTCTGTCACTTTTGTGCTTGAACAGCGAACACCTCCTGAAATATTCATGTTATTATTATTATTATTACTACAACTACTACTACTGCTGCTGCTGCTACTTCTACTGCTATTGCTACTGCTGTTTAAAATAGTAACAAATTATTTCATTTTCTTACAGAAGATTTCTGTCTCTAAAATCCTGAGCGTATATAGAGTTTAAATCACTCAACATTTTACTCTGAACTTTGAGAATCTTCACAAGAATGAGTAAATTTAAATTTCAATCCAATAAATACCCTGTCAACAGTAATATCTTGATGTTAATTGGAATGTTAAAACAAAATATAGAATCGTCTATTAATTTTTATAATTTTTTTTCTTTTGTAATTCTTAATTAGTGCTTCATTAATTCTTTTCTCTATACAGCCAACTGCTGGTCTCCTTTTTTTTTTTCAAGAATCAATTTCTAGTATATTTATGAAATTCAATACGGCTGCAATTCTTTTGATGTCGTAATGCCGACATTTTAATTAAATAACAATTTTTAATAATCATTAATTTTTCAATGAGGTCAATAACACCTGTTTGTTCTCTTACCCATATATTGCATTTTCGATCTCTTGTTACTCCCAACATGCATCTCTCCATACTTCTTTGAGTTATTTCTACCAAAAGCACTCCAACCAAGTTTAATTCTATGATTAATTTTATCCATTATATTTCCATCTGTATTAATAATCTGATCATGGTATTTGTAACTGTTAACTTCTAACTCATAATCTATCTTAATTTTTATATTTTGGGAAAATCCATTAAACATTACTTTAGTCTTTTTAACATTTATCTTTAGTCCTACTTTCATCTGATAACTCCTGCAACATTTCCTAAAGCTCTAAAGCATTATTTGCAAAAACAACTACATTATCTGCAAAATGTAAATGACTTAAAAAATCTCCATTTACTCTCACACCTTTAGCTTCCCATTTTAATCCACAAAATACTTCTTGCAGCACTGCTGTAAAAAGTTTTGGAGATATGGAGTCACTCTGTCTTACATTCTTCTCAATGTTGATTTTCCCAGTATCATTATGTAATCTAATTGTTGTTACATTTTTATAAATATTCTTTAAAATATGACAATATCCTGGATCTATATCTTGATGATCCAATGCTTTAATCACTGAAGAAATATTTATAGAATCAAATGCCTTTTTATAATCTACAAATTCAAAGCATAATGGCAACTCATATTCATTTGTTCTTTCTATAACTTCTCTCAATACCTGGATATGATCTACTGTACTAAAACCACTTTTAAATCCAGCTTGTTCTCTTGGCTGGTGGATATCCAGTTTTCTGTAGACAAGTTGTAATTATCTTGGAAAAATTTTGTACAAAACTGATAAAAAGCTGATAGGTCTGTAATTTCTAATATCTCCTTTATTCCCTTTTTTATATATTAATATTAATACTGCATTTTTCCAATCATCTGGTACATCTTTATCATTTAGACATTTGGTATATAACTTTGCTTAAAAAAATTCTATTTCTTCATCTTTTTTTTTTAATATATTGCTAGAAGAGATGATAATAGATGGACAATTAAAATCTTAAACTGGATTCCAAGAGATTGTAAAAGATCCAGAAAGAGACCACATGTGAGATGGATGAATGAAATAAGAAAGTGTGTAGGGGTGATGTGGAGAAGAGAAGCTAAAGATCGGAGAAGATGGATTGAACTTGGAGAGACCTAGATTCTGCAGTGGATTGATAATGGTTGATGATGATGATGAATAATCATTAAATGATTTATTACTTGAAAATTTATAAGAAGTTTGAGCAACTGAAATTATAGATCATGATCTATGGACCTTTAACTCCAGAGACCTCTACTATCACACTAAATCAGCAGGCATTAAGAATTATAAAAAAAGAAAAATTGATTTAAATGATATATAACATACATTTTTCATTAATAAAACAGCTTTGATTTTTTTTAAAATCGTAACTCTTAAAACTGTTTTTACTTTTATATATAAAAATAAAAAATCTCAATATTCGCTTTCACTTTTAATAATTTTTAGTCAACCTAACACCAATATCTATATATGCTTAACCATTCGGAGTCAAAAACAACAACACCACTATATTGGATCTTTTACTATGCAATTGCTTTCACAAATAAAGCAAAATTTCTTTTTTTTTTAAATAAATGATCATAAAAATAAAAATATATATATATACTTTATTATTTATTACAAACTCATTGCATGCATAATTATGGTATCAAATTTAATGGGTTAGAATATAATTTTGCATGAAGTTATTTTATTATGCATTTAATCATTAATGCAATTAAGTAATAGTATTGTTTGGCTTTGTTTTTTAATCAGTAGTTTATTGCAAAAAAAAAAAAAAAACTCTTTAAATTAATGAATTCAATTTAAATGTACATTTATCCATTGAACTCAGTGCCATCTCATATTGCTGACCCACCTGATCACACACATATCTTAATATAAAGCTGAGTACTGATTATATATATATGTGTGTGAGGATAGTAATCTAGACCAACTGATTATTGCTGGTTTAGCATGAAATACATGTATTGGTGATTATTTATCTTTTCAACATGTGTGTGATCAGGTGGGTCAGCAATATGAGATGGCACTGAGAGTGGTGGGTCATGTGAAAGTCTGAGTTCGAACTCTGCACATATTACATATATAAATGCAGGTTTTAAGCCTGTACAATATATTAATTTATCCATTGATTAACTTGCCATTTTATTTTTATATTAATATAATAAAGATAGAAAGATAGATTAATAATTTAATGGATGGAAGAGGTATTAAGATTGATGAATTACTGATAATGATTGTAGATTCATTAGAAACGATATTAATATGAAAAATAACTGCATGATATATAAATTAAAATAATTTAAACTCTGGACGTTAATATATAAATAACAAAACATATGCACATTAATGGGTAAATCGTTGTGTGTATAATATAAACAAAGACGTACGATTGTATTTTTAATTTTGGACTATTTCCATCATCTAATATATATATATTGAATGTCTTTAGAAAAATTTGAACTTTATTTAAATATTCCAAATACATTCAACTGTTAGTAATAGCACATCAAACAGGTTTGTATATGTCGAACATTTCAAGAGGTATTAGTCTCCCCTCTTCTTCGGGTGTTGCTAGCCTAGATGATTGAAACAGTCCAATATAAAAATACAACTAGAACACCATCATCACAAACCTTCAGAAAAAGACATACAATGTTGACAAAGGTATGCTTATAAACATGAGAGCTATCAAGAATAGATGGATTCATTTTATTCTGTTTGTTCAACATTTACAGTGCTTTTAGATCATAAGCTAGGGGATGATGATTTACTCCATTGTTGACATATACATTCAGTTTTGTTTAATTTAAAGTTTATATAATATAAAATATCAAAAGTTTAATGTATAGTTGAATACATGAATCTGACATATAGCTGCAAGTGCACTCTTGGCTATCTTTTATTATATTCTATATATAGGCATAACTTCCAGATAAGAAATATTAGTTTGGGCAATTAATGAAATTTATGGCTAGACTGCTATTTGGGTTCTTAAATGTCATATGAGATGAGTATTTAATAATGCAATTTTAATTTTTACAATGTTCGCATATGAAAAGATATCATCAAGCATCTTAACATGTATTTAAACAAATATAATCTTACAGGAAAAACTATTTTTTACTTGATCATATATATACAATATGTAGAAATATAGATATACACTTCGACAATCCCAATATCAATAACAATCAACAATTCCATACTGTTGCCAAGGCAACCTCCTTTTAATAATATATATATATATATATATCCTGTTATATAATATATATATCCTTATATATATATATATATATATATATTATAACGAACATTGAATACTACAATATTTTATACAGCTATTGATTTAGATTTGTTTTAATTATTCTTGCATAGTATAAATATTTATATAAATTAAATAAATAATTAAACCAATATTTTACAATATCCTACATACCTATTAACATTTGCTTTTACTTTTAATATTGTAATAGTTTTTTTTTTCTTTGTGAATTTTCATCAAACCAAATAATATTCTAATCACTTTCCATTAACTATAATTAATTTTATGATTTCCTATAGTGATAAGTTTCCAGATGTTGGTTTAATCACTCAGAATTTTTAGAAACATTTAAAATCAATTTCATGCTTGTAATTAACATTATTAATTTTAGAACAGATGATCTCCATTTGCAGGCAGTTTTAAATATTTCCCAAGAGGTACATTAACTCTTTTTAAAACATGAATAAGATAAATTATAATTTATTAATTTATTTCTAACATTTGATTATATGTGTTAATACTCAATAGAGACTCTAATACATATTTGTCTTATGTATTGTTTATATATATGTACACGGCCATTGTGTATATTGTATCTATGCAACCAATATTAATTGTTTTTTATTAGTGGTGTTCTGATATTGCTTTATTTTAGTATCTTATTTTGATGTAGAGTTTTAATATTTTAATGAATGAAACCATAAATACTAAAGCTGATCAATATCTACGGTTTAGTTTGAATTATTAGATTAATTTGTTTAAGAGAAGACACTGATCAAGTATGTCTCTATCTAAATAGTAATATTATTTTTTCTTGATTTAAATATATACTTATATTCATACATATGAACATATTATGCAACTATAAATATATATGCTTGCATACTTATATTTTCAGTGTGTACTACAACATATATTAAAATATTCTAATTTTTTTTTTTGTCTGTCTTGATTGTATATATTGGAAAAAATATTCTTAAACTCGGAGGTAAAAAGCCAATAAACTCACCACACTGGCTAATGCGTGTTAGTGAGCAGCCCATCCATGTTCGTATACCATATGAATAATCACATAATAATAACAGCTGCAATGGCAAGAACATATGGAGTGGACATTAGGAATTTGCCCTGCTCAGTTCTTTTAAGGCTTCCAAGAGGAATCAAAGGGTCTCCTTTCAGTTAATAGCAAACTATTCTGACCTCATTGAAAAAATTAAAAGACTAAAGTGGAGTTGGGTTGGACATATTGTTAGAAGAGATGATAATAGATGGACAATTGAAATTTTAAACTGGATTCCAAGAGATTGTAAAAGATCCAGAAAGAGACCACATGCGAGATGGATGGATGAAATAAGAAAGTGTGCAGGGGTGATGTGGAGAAGAGAAGCTAAAGATAGGAAAAGATGAATTGAACTTGGAGAGACCTTCATCCTGCAGTAGATTGATAATGTTTGATAATGATGATGATTCTAATATTTATTGTAATGTAATTGCAATTGTTCAATTGACTGACTCCATCATTCAGTAAACATCCTTTAAATAAATTTAAAATAGCTAATTAGCCACAATTTTCGACTTTTTACATATTTATAATTAAACTATGATATAAAATTTTATTATTTATTTTAAATTATGTTTTTTAATTGGAATTAATGCTATAATAATAATAATAATTCTAAAGCATATATAATTTTGATTTTACTGAATGTTTCTTATATATATATATATATATATATATATATATATATAAAGGAATTTGAACTCAGGATTTTTCAGATTATTTATCCTTTATTCTTTATCAAGCAATCAATACACAATATCACATGCATGTGCAAATGACACATGATCCCTAATATACGCATTTTGCGCAGATTCAGCACTCATCAGCTGGACCAGATCACAATCTCCCCACATAATTAAAACTAATGTGATGTAGAGGCTGTTAATCATACAGAGGTTAGTGTGATTGTCTACAAAAGTAAAACTTGAGAAGAAAATTTAAGAGATAGTGGAATGCTAATAGGAAATTTAAATTGTATAATTTTTCCCCCACAAGTTAGACTGCCGGAGCATTAAATTATGATTCTTCCAGAAAACTTATTATATCAAATTATTTACTATGGCAATAAACCTAAAGCATGTGTTGTTGAAAATGCGAAGGTAGGGACCTCTACAGGTCTTAACCATAAGCTTATGCATTTTAGTGAAAACCTGTAGAGGTCCCTACCTTCGCATTTTCAGCCGCACATGCTTTAGGTTTATTGCCTTAGTAAATATTACTTACATAATCAATGTGCATTAAATAAATGTATATCAAATTATTTAAATTTTTCTTTAGAAATTTTTTATGGTAGTATTCTTTGTGCTTAATAGCATGTTCGTGAATTTTTCCTTTTAGCAATGTGGCCAAATTTATGAAAAGCAATATCTTATGAGGCCCACTGTTCATGTCTGGTTTAAAACAAGGTCAGAAAATTTAACAGTGAATTAATATATTAAGAATTAAAGAAAAGATTTCGATTTTTATATCATAATGTAGAATATTTATTATTAGGTTGTATAAAAGTTTTACAAATAATGAATTTGTGGAATATGTATAATCAAAGGTGTGATTTTATTTAAAAAGGAGAGAGAGAATTGATAGAGTTTATATTAAAGTAAGTAAATGAAAAAGTCTAAAATACTGGAAAGGAGAAGAATAGGAAAAATATATAGAGACTTAATGTTACTATATTCAGATGCGAAGAAGGACTATTTGAATCATCTAGTTTTTTATGGTTAAATGTTTTTAGAAAAATTCAAACTTTATTTAATTATATGAGGATAATCCTCATAAATGCTAAGCTTGATTCAAAATGCATTTATGTCAAGCATTGGTGATCGAGAGGCAGCAGTTTAGCAAGTTCACTTCCCAGCTGATGCTATGACACATGAGGGAAAAAATGCATTTATGATAAGTTTTTCCTATCATAGCATCCAAGCACTTGAAAGCTGAATTTAAACTTTTTATATACATTCGTTAATTAAAAATTAGATGATGGAAATATGTCTCCATATAATTACAAATAAAATGCCATCATTATAGAATTTCAGAGAGACATTGTTTTGGTTTGTTTGCTTTTTTGTGATTATTATAATAAATTCTGTAAATTAACTTAGCACATGTGGAGTATCTTCAACTCATGTACATAATCCACTTTGCAACTTTTGACTTATATTGAATTTTATATTAAGCTATGTGTTCATTTTATGTGCTTACTTACTATTAGTCATAGTACAAAATATTGATAAATGAAAATAAACATTATAGATAACCCAAGATCGGTTTACATATACAAGAAATGAGGCTATGTTGAATTAGATATTATTTTTGATTTTTTTTTATATTATATATGTATATACTGAAAGTGGTAAATAAATCCATATATATATATTCTAACCTCCCCCACCACTCTCGTCCTCTTGCATCATTTATATAGGATTTAGAATTTACGGGTTCTAGCTCAGTTTAACAAATATTTACTATTTTCATGAGACATGGAGTGACGACACGGGGAACGAGATAGACTACATTGAGATATTATCCACATGATACTATCCCAATGGCATAAGAACACTATTCCCCCTTTTACTATACTAAATAACTAACTTATAGTATTCCTACGACTTTCTAAGCTCTTTTCACTACAACTAAAATAATAATCATGTTTTAATATTCTTTGTAATAAGAATCTAGCTCAATTAAATAAAATTAAGTAAATAAATAGCATAAATAAAATAAAATCAAATCTCAGGTTCATAAATTGTATTCTAAATGATTTTAAAATTACGGTAGTAAACTATGAAAAGGGAATTTTATGTCATAATTCACTACGCAGCAAATAACAATAATAAATAATAATAATAACAACAATAGTATAATATAATCTTATTACTTCCTAAATGAAATAAATAATTACGGACGTGGCAGTATTTCAATAATCTGACAACAGTATACGTGTGGCAACATTAGCATATATTTTAATGTAACATTGTGGCAACCAACTTATGACCAACAACTGATATAATTATGATCCCTTAATTTTATCATCCAAATAAATTTTCAAAATCATTATAATACTTTTAGGTTTACCTTTTTGTGCAAAACTATATGTCTGTTTCAATTATAAGTGTATTGTAATATCATGCATCCATGTGGAGAAATAATAACGAAGACCCAAAGCTTTAAAATAAATTTACAACAAAGTTTATTAATAATATAACAAATAACAATATTTTACATTATGTACATGGATATCCTTACTCTCCTATCACAAAATTATTTTACTAGTTTATAAAAAATGAAATCAAACTTCTACTTATTTTCTAGTTAACTCTTATCTTTTAAATACTTAAGAAAATACAGTATTATTATTATTGGATTTCTTATTATGGTTCGCTTGCTATATGTCTTTATTATATAATTATCATTAACATTTTGTATCCCTACTATTATTAAAATTATATTTTTACAAAATTACATTCGTAGTAAACATTCTACAAAACAATAAAATTCTATTTTTATATCGGTTGTATGGAATCCCACAGATTCGAAAAACATTCTCCTACATTTGGTATTGAGTTTTAATGTTCATTATACGATGTTTATTAATCTAATATATTCATTCAAGCCTTACTTCGTATGGTAATTACAACTATTAACATACCATGCACAAATATATGTCTATTACACATTATTGAATTATTTTCTTAATAAATATGCAATATTTATTTTCTAAAAATTATTTAAAACATTAAAATTTCATTATCACTTTTAAAATGAAACTTTGTTTAGATTTCTCTTTGTTAAAATACTACATTCATTTCCGAATTAAATTTAAATCTGTATCATATGATTCTTTCTCTCTTTATGATATTTGTACTTTCACTTTTAAAGTTACACAATTCTAATACATTCCAGTAAATAAACTATTCTTACTTAAACGATAACATATCCTCAGTTTTATTTTATTCATCATTTCTTTGAAAATATCTTTCTGACGATGCAGATTCACGAAACAAGGATAGCGAAAATAGATGCCCAGGATCAAAAAATAACTAGAATATTATCCGTCATAAACCTTGACAATAATGGCACAGTGAATTAAAAACACTATAGAGGAGTGACCTTTATCTGTCTATCAGCCTCTATTATAGGAGTGATGCTAAAGCTATTTCTTCAGCTTTATATAACATCAAAAAGTTTAAAAGATACGCAAAAACACTGTCCAAAATATATGTGTTCAGTGATAGGGCTTAGTTAGCTATACTGAAGTCACACAAACTAACTATGATCCAAATACTTTATTTTTCTTATTTCTTAACAAAAACATCGTCTTGGTTTCCTCTACACTAGTACTACCAAGTCACTATCCGATCTTATTTCTCATGGTTTTTCTATACAGTACATCGACAAATTCCTATCTGCATTTCTAACAATAATAAAATTCATTTTATTTCAGAACTATACCGCTGTTCCTTAAGAAAATCTTTTATTACTTTTCTCATATATTTATCATATACAAACTATTTTAAAATATTTGAATACTTTGCAACATGAAAGTTCAAAAGAATCACACAATTGTTCTGTTAACTTATATTCTTAATTATACTTTAAATAACTTATTGCATGCATATTTAAAATTACTCCTATCTCCGAATATGTTTTAAATGTTGTATAAAATGTGTACTTATAATTTTAAAACTTTCACACATCATTCTTAATCAATAGATGATCTAAAAAATACATTATGCATTATGAATAAATATCAAAATTACCAAAACGATCTTTATCTTCTCGATCGTGTTCCGTAGGCTTCACCATCCCATTAATTCTTGTAGATATTAGATTTCCATACATACTCTTTATTTTAAAAACAATATTTCTATCATTCTATTAAGCTATTATATTTAATTTTTTAACATTACTAAATTATGTTTATATGTTTTCCCTAATCTCATATAGCATTTTATACTTTCAATATAATCAGTAAAAAAAATATTTAAATTATATTTACGATACTTCTTCATCAAACTTTCTTGAACCGTTCATATTTAAGCTAAAAAAAAATATTTCATTTCTTCTTCAGTCACTTAATGTTCTATTTTAAAGTAAAACAATTACTATTCTGTTTAATAAATATTCATAGACGACAATCCTTGGTTTTCACAATATTGTATACAATTATTAATTCATGATATTCTCTTTTACTATTGTCTGCTAGTATTTTCCCGCGCGACTTTTCCGATGCATCTTGTACGTACTTTTATTTAAATCTTCAATAAAATTTCTATTTCCATGGATCCATTTTCATTAATTAATTTAATTTTATCTTTTCTAAATCAAGCATTTCCCCCATTGAATACTTTATAATATTTTCTCTGATTAAATAAAGTTTTCGGCTCCTTTTCTCTAAACATAATAACTCTTTCATATTATTCTATAACTTTTTCTTTATTTTAAAATTCTGATACTATATTTTTAACAATGTTTTCCTTTAAAAGATAAATATTCTTTCTTCATCATAATTTTCTTTATAATAAAAAAAAAAACGCATATTAAATTTTTTCATAGAGAAGAATAAAATAACTTTAAATTAGCCTTGTAAAATTGGTGCGTCATAATTTTTCCTGACGACAACTAACTTCTTTTTAAAGTTTTCATATAGCGTCCCGATTATATCTCTTTGAGTTATAGTAATAGGTTTCTGGTTGAGCATAAATAAATTTGTATTAATACAATTTCCACATATTTTTCTTTCAGCAATATTTTTAGGTATTTTTTCTTGTACTTCCATCTCTACTGTAGGCTTTTGGTTAAATTCGAATAAAATTCACCGGTAAGATAACTTTTAAAAATTAGCAATCCATGTAGATATATTCAAAATATATTATATGTTACAGAAGAACTCTTAAAATAAATACGAAATTTAAAATTTATATTACTTTTCCAGCTACGGTGTTATCAGCTACAAAATGTGTTACTTTCTCTTTCACTTACACATTACTTCTCTCCCCGCTTCGTATAATTCTTATATTTTGTCTGCTAATTTACCTTCGTTGATTGGTTAATAACTTTTTAGCGCGAACAAATTTTACACATTTAGTTATATAACAGATTAGACTTTTAAAATAAAGAATTGATGACGTAATGTCTCAAATATTATTTAGACTAATATTTTTAAATTCAATTTTAATTTTACCAAAATCATTTAAACTTTTAAAACAATTATTAAAATAATATTTAATATTTTAACCTTTATTTTAATGATCGATGGCAATTATATCTAGTTTCAAATTCACAAACCTTATTATTATTTTAACAAGCGTGTGTGTGAAGGTATATAATATACAGTCATGTGTTTACTAACTTTATCAAATGATTTTTTATTTATGTCTCGGTCTGAATTACCAAAACTGATATATTTTATAAAAATTTGGAAAATAATTAAAACTTGTAGAACTAAATATAATTCTCACCATCCCAAAGCTTATTTTAAAATATACTCTATTAGTTTTGGCTATTAAATATAATTATAACACTACATATAGCGTTTATTTAATTTATTAGTTTTAAAATATTATACTCAAATTATTAATATACTTTTAACTATCTATAGCTGTATTATTTTATATGGCCAGCTTTTACAACCATAAGCAAAGATATTATTAAGCTTTATTTAACTGTTTTCTCTTAAATAATTTATTACACTGTTATATACCAGGTATTTTCAGCTTTAAATTGTACTATAAAATCTAATTATCCTATTATTATTTATATATCATACAAACATAACTTAAAATTTAAAATTTTTTAGTAATTGACCTTTCTACCCTATTATGACCTACAGATAAGGGCACAATATATATATATGGTAGGTTTGTAAATGTCCTACTTCTCAATTTCATCAAATTATGTAATTTTTATAAATTCTCTATAATCAAATAATATGAAAAGATAAAAATTGAAGTTCAAAACTAAGCATGCGTTCAACAGATTACTGCCAGAATCACAATGCTATTTAAAGTTTAGCAATTAGAACTATGCCTATATTTATGGATGTAGTTTGATATGTAAATGAGCTTAATATAAATGTTCCATTTTTTGGACAATGGAATGCATGAATCCTTTCTGTTGATAGAATTTAGATCCTTTGTGAATTCCCAAGCTTCTTTATATTTTCTTTTTCTGTCATCTTACATATTTAGAGGACTTCTTGTAAAATTAAATTGGAAAAATAAAATTCTATATTGAAATAATACAGTTGTTGAAATTTAAAATAAATTATTTGAAAAGAAAATTACTTATATAAAACTTACCATTGGCTTTAATATTATCACCACTAAAAAAATCAAAACATTTTCACTATGTCTAATAAAATGCATCAATTAAGCATTATACAAAGAATCATTGTTAAATTAAATGGCTAATTAATTTAATTACGTTTATAAATTTACATTTTAGATTTAAAACATATACAATAAATATTGCATAATTATCTTCATAGTTCCAGATGTTTGGTTTGCCAAACTAAAATGATATAAATGATTCTAAAATTACCATATATCATCTACCAGATTAGGATACCAATGGAAGGTTAATAAATGCCAATTTTCTTGATGATATAGTTTCAATTGTTCATTACCAATTACTGGTAACTGTGATTTTGAAAGTATGATAATTCACATTCTCACATTGAGAAAGCCGAAAAAAATTGCATAATAATTAATGTATTATGTACAATATTATATGAAAAGATTTACAATTTTTTATTCATCAAATCAAGTAAAGTGAAATGAATATCTTTACAAATAGATAAAATGGGTAGAACATTTAAAAGGTGTTATTTTTTTTTGTTTATCAAATTTAACATATAGCTTTTCTGTAATATTGTATTAGACAATACCATATTTACCATACTCTTACTATTCACCATGAATGCATGTGAATCAGTATTCTGTTGCTACCATACTTAGAAAGATTGTGCTTTTTATTATACAGATTTTATGTGCAATATAATATTTAAGATATGTATACATGATTTAATGTAATTCTATCTTTTTATTGCTCAATTTAATTTGTCATAATACACCACTTACCTTCTTTGCAGTTTTTAAAACAAATGTATTTTATCTAACTATTTCAACCATACCTACAGACTTCTTCAGAAGTACTGCAAATATGTTACAATTTTATTGTATTACATTTCTTTATGTGTTAAGCTTCAATTACAAATGTATTTCAACTTTTTTGATTTAAAACTATTAAAATTATAAATAAATATATTTTGTAACAAATAAGTTTTAAAAAAAAAAACTTTAAATTTTACATACATTCAGTTTTATGTAGCTCCTTCTTGTAATTAACTTATGCAATTATTTCTAATATTGAAACATTGCTGAAACATTTCAGAAATTAAATTGCTTTAAAAGATGCAAAAAAAAATAAGAGGTACATTATATCATATTTGAAATACTTCTAAGTATATGATTAAATTTTTTTAATAACTTGTATTATTGTGTATCAAAAATTATATATTTATCTTATTTTTAGAAAAATTATAATAATATATAATCCTGTTAAACTATCAAATTGTTTTGCATCTTTTGAATGTAAACATCTTTCATAATATCCACGTTTACAATAAATATAATTTGTTTAAATTTACCTGAGGTTCAAATATCACATGACCTTCTAAACAACTAATTAATCATGCAGTTTATTTATTTTACTGGTTTAAATTTATTTTTGTTACAATTTTTAAAATTAATTGTTATTCTATGTCCTATTATAATGAGTGTTTTTGTTGTTGTTGTTGTTGTTGTTGTTGTTGTTTTTTACAAAGTCTAGATGTTGTTCCTGATACAAACAGTATTTTCTGTCTCTCACTTTTTCTTCTTTGGTCACTTGTAGATCAAACTTGTAGTTATTGTAAGACCTGATCATCATAAATCTATCAAGCTATTAGATATCTTCTTATAATAACTATGATAATGGGGTTGTATGTTTGTGTAACAACGCTTTCATCCTTTAACTACACACACAACATTTCTGACTCAAGTATTTCTTTTTCTTCCTTTCTTTTAGCTCAAGCCTCAAGAATTAAGAATGAAATGATGGGGACAGAGTTTGTCAGGACTCTTAGTTGTGATTTTTGCTTGAGGTAGTACAATCACCAATGAATCAGTTTGTAATTGAATTTAAGTGAGGCAGGGATTTTGGTAGCAAAGATTGTATATTTAGGTAGTTCTGTTTAGGAATCTCCCTTCCTACTGTGGAAATGGAAACTGTCTAAAAATGGTCTGCCTCATACAGTCTCACAAGGTTATCATGCCTGGCAAGTTAACCATTTCAGTGGTAGTAAGAAAAGTAAGAATATCATTAATTGTGGTATATGTAGTGCTAGAGATAAGTATCCCAAATACAAAATATAGGTACATGGAAGGTATGAACTTTATTTGATACAAATGCTTTAAGACCAGAACAGAGGACTGTACTTTTATGTCAAGAATTATCTAGATTTATGTAGCTACTCTTAGTGAAACTCATCTCCCAGAAGAAGGATGTTTATTAGGACAGATGGATGGATATAAGTTTTTTGGAAAGGCAGATCAGTCATTAAAAAAAATAATGCATGAAGTTGGATTTGTTGTAAAATATCTTCAATTATTGAAAATTTCTCATTGTTTAAATAAAAGATTAATGATCTTAAAACTTACCTTGCATAATGGTACTAGAGCTCATTTTATCAGTGCTTATGTTCCAATCTTAGACTCAAAGAAATTCAGAAAAGCTTTTATTTCTTGTTGGATAGCATTATTATAACAAACCATTAAAAGATTGATTTTATTTCTTTTTAATGACTTTAATATATGTGTTGGATCAAGTAGTAAACTTTGGCCAAAAATAATTGGAAATAAAGGTATCGGGCCTGCAAATTCAAATAATTTATTACTGAATTTATGTGCAACACATAGATGATCACACTTTGTTTAGACAGAAAAACTGCTACAAAGGAACATGGATGCATCCATGTTCAAAACAATGCCATTTAATAGATTATGTTATTTAGGAGTCAAAATTACATGAATGCTCACAAGCTTGGATTTCTGGGCAACATAGATTAGTACACTCTAAGATTAAAATGATAGTTGCCTTAAAAATATATATTATTCCAGTCATATTCATAAGAAAATTTATGTTCATTCTTTAGAATAATCTACTATACATATTAAATTTCCAATATCTATGAAACACGAAAACTGGTAATTTGGTTCTTCAGAACTGTTATATTGCAGATTGTGTTATGAATACAAGTAAATCTATTCTTGGGTTTACTAAAAAGAAGAATCATGACTGGTTTTCAGACAATGATTATATTATTAGTGATTTAATTAAAAAGAAATGTGACATTCTCTGCTTGGACAAATAATAGATTAAATGTGGAACTTCATAATAAATATAAAGATCTGAAATCAGAAATTCAACAACTAATAAGAAGGCTTAAAAAATGATTTCTTAATCAAAACTGCAAAGAAGATACAAACATTTGTTGATCTTTCTAGATTTTTTCTTGAAGCAGTGAAAGCAACATATATGGACCTGAGAAATGTTATTGCAATCCCATTATGTGATGATAATGATATTTTAAACAATTAAAAAGAGTATTTTAATCATTTTTGAATAATTGATATGATGATCTGTAATGATGGACAATTGAAATCTTAAACTGGATTCCAAGAGATTGTAAAATACCCAGAAGGAGACCACATGTGAGATGGATGAATGGTTTGAACTTGGAGAGACCTTCGTTCTGCAGTGAATTGATAATAGTTGATGATGATGATGAATGATATATTCATTTTATCTACTCATTTAGATTTAGACAAAGATATCCAGTTTAATGAAATCGAAATATTTTTGTAATATTAAAAATTGAAAGGCTTGCAGTAGGTACCTGGATACGTTTTAAAATATGTTTATGTTAGCTTCAAAAATATTGAGTTTTTTAAGAATATCTGGACTCATGATATCATGCTATCTGATCTTAAGAATGCTTTAATTATTTTTAAAAACAAAGGGTAAAGAAAAGATTGTGGTAATTATCATGGAATATCATTACTACCCACTACAGCAAAACTACTTTCAAGAATTTTGTTGAATAGATCGTTCCCTGTTATAGATAAATGGTTACAATGAATCAGTGTGGTTTTAGAGAATCAAGAAGGATTACAGATATGATTTTTATTGCCACATAAACACAAGACAAGTATCAGGAACAAAGAAATGCTTTATATATTGCTTTTATTAAATTGGTCAAAGCATTTAATTCAATTAACATAAGTATATGGCATTGCTTGAAATTAGTTAGTTACCCACCAAAATTTATTTGTATTGTAAAGCTTCCGCTTGATGTAATGAAAGAAGGTGTTGCTACTATAGGTAGAAAATCAGAGCCATTTGAAATTAAAACTGTTATCAATCACAGATGGGTACTTGCGGCCAAATTTGTTTTCACTTTTTATAATAGTGGTCTTTGGAATTGTTCATAGGCAGCCAGGCAGGATCAAGATACAATACAGGTTTGATGATGGAATTTTTAATTTGAATCAATTAAAAGCAAAATTAAGGACATCGTCTTTTTGGATTCTGTATTTACAATATGCTGATGATTGTACAAATTGTAGCAGTTCACAAGATGATTTAAAGAATGGTTTTAATATTTCAAATGCAAACTTATAAAGATCTCAGCTTATTAATAAACGTTCATAAAATTCTGTTTTTTTATCAGCCAGTGATAAAAGAAAAATCCTCAGCAACTTTCAGCTTAGATGGTTATCAACTTGAGAATGTAAATCAGTTTAAATACCTTGATAGTTTTATAAGTAGAAAAATGGGCTTAGATGTTGAGATACAAAACAGACTCCAATGTTACACTGCAGCTTTTAACAAGGTAAAAAACAGAGTATTTCATCATGGGTAAATAACTACTGTAACTAAGCTAACTGTATGTAAAACTGTTATTTTGCTGAATTTATTATATGGATGTGAAACTTGGACACCCTATCATTGCAATGTAAAAACATTAGAAAAGTTTTCTTCACAGATACTCTGTAAAATTTTAAAAGTACAGTGGCAAGATTATAAAATGAATCAATCTGTTTTTCAGCTTGCAGGTTATGATATGGTTGAGTCCACTATGGTAAAATCACACCTTCATTGGATAAGATATGTAAAATGAATGAACAATACGAATGAACTTCCTAAAATGATGTTTTATGGTGAACTTGAACATGGGCCAAGGATTATGTCAAAGACATTCTAAAGAAGTACAATGTTAATTATTTCCATTGAAAAGATATGGCAAAGAATAGAATACATTGAAGAGCTACAATTAGACATGGTGTTGAAATATTTAAAAAAAAAAAAAGGTTTGTGTTAAGAAAATTTAAAAAACGGCATCATAAATTAATTATGTAAACATAAAATTAGATCAACATGTTCTATATGTGAATATATTTGTGGTTTATAGATTGGTTTATATAATTACTGCAAAACTCATTTTTTAAGAGTAGTTTTTTGGATTGGCCATACTTATTTTTGAATGGCTGTTTATTATTAGTATGTTCCAAATAGTCTCATTTAAATATATATAATATTGTAATTAATTCACTTATAATTATAAGAATCATCATCATCAACCATTATCAATCCACTGCAGGATGAAGGTCTCTCCAAGTTCAATCCATCTTTTCCGATCTTTAGCTTCTCTTCTTCACATCAACCCTGCACACTTTCTTATTTTGTTCATCCATCTCACATGTGGTCTCTTTCTGGGTCTTTTACAATCTCTTGGAATCCAGTTTAAAATTTCAATTGTCCATCTATTATCATCTCTTCTAGTAATATGTCCAGCCCAACTCCACTTCAGTCTTTTAATTTTTTCAGTGAGGTCAGTAACACTTGTTTGTTCTCTGACCCATACATTATAAAAATATAACATCTGTTTTATTATTTTATCATTTTTTATATTAAATTTTGTTTAATTACTATACACTTAGAATAATAAACGAAACGAATGCTAAAAAAAAATAACAGAACTCTGTATTTATTACAATAAACAAACTAGTTATTGTTTTCAAATTGAAGTAAATCAATTTTATATTTAATTTCCTATTGTTATTTAGTTTGTTATAATTTTCTAACTACAGAGTCACTTTAAATTGTAAATAAATTACAGTTAGGAAATAACTGTTAGAATAATTGGAAAAATTTAGATTATATGCTTAAAATTTTTAAAGTTTGGTAACTTGGCAATTATATATATTTAATTAGCTAACCCTCTTCCCACCCGTAAAAATTATATAAATATAGTATTTGCTTTATGAATAAATTTTTCAAATGAATTGTGGCTTTTTTTGCCCATGTGTCATAGCATCGGCCGGGAAGCGAACCCGCTAACACGGGACAACTGCTTGTAAGGCAGCTGTGCTGACCTCTCGACCACCAACGCATGATTTTTCAAAAAAAAAATTGTACTTTTGATTTATAAATATATCCAAATATACATATTAGATTATATATTATCTAAAGATATTCACAGGTGCTTGCAAAACATCTTTTATATGTAAAAACTGAATTTTATTATTTTATGGCATTTCTGTTTTCATCTAATTACTTTATTTTCTCAACTCAACATCTGAAATTATTTCTAAATGAAAATAGGAAATAAAAATAATTTATTTTTTCATTAAAATAATTGAGTTTTTTTTTCACTCTCATTCAAATAATTGTTTATCATATTAGTCATTTTATTTTATAAATGACATAAGCCAATTATTTATTTTAACCTGAGTAAAATGAACAAAGAATTCAAAAAGATGAGAAGGTTTCTTAGAATTCTTCAACGAAGCCACAGTATATGGAAATGAAATAATTATCTTGGGAAAAAAAATTTAAATAAAAATTTGAATTATTTGTTGTAGTTAAAAGACTTTTTTTAATGCATTTCTACATTTTCCACAATGAAAGTGAATATTAGATATTCTCTTTTGCTGTTACCATTTTGTTAGAAAAAAAAAATCTATGAATTCTCTGTAAAAGCTTTCCCTCCTTAATGTATATAATTTGAATAAACTTTGAAACTAGAAAAAGAAGTATTTTTTAAAAAATAAATAACCTAATTTAAATAAATTAATATACTATTTTTAGCCAAGTTATAAAGTTAACAAATGTCATAGTTATAAAAGTGGATCTTGTAATAAGTGTTAGCAAAAGGCGAACACAATTTTAAAAAATTACATTTTTAAAACTAAAATTAATCCTATAAATTATTTTATTAGAGCGTATTCATAATGTATTTTTTATTATATATTGTAATGATAAATTATGGGGATATAAACATATATTACAGTGACTTAGCTTCAAATTCTTGTCTTCACATTATAACAGGAAGAATTGAGATATCATATAATAATAAATCATCCATGCACTTTACTACTGTTACACAATGCTTTATTTACCACACTCTTTTACAGTTTCGATTGCTCCAGCAATCTTCTTCAGAACTTTTCTTGAGGTAAATATGAACATACATATTTATAATATGTTAGAAATAATATAACTCCATGAAGAAACAAGAGAATTTAATCAAAGATGATTTTAAAGTTTAATAATTCTCTTTTGGCATTTCTCAAATAAGTATTATTTAACCATCTTATTGACATCTTTTATAATAACAAGTATTTAATTCTGCTCCATATATGGAGCCATTAGTTTTTTATATCTTTTAATGAGCTTTTGTAAAAGAATTTTTTCTCTCTCTTTGGTTATATATATTTATCTATCTATTTATTTTTCACTGAATTTATTTTGTTTTAATCTAGTACTTCCTGATTATAATCTTGGAATTTGGTTATTCTGAGTGATTATTTTGAATATTTTTATGTTTGATATTTAATGATGCTTTACTGGAAATTTTTTTGTTATAATGATACATTCAACTTTGCTTGGATATAGCTGTATTTACACACAAATGTCAATATTTTACATAAAATGTCTTACTAATAGTACATTTTATATTAGATTATTGTTGTACTTAAGTTAAATTAATAATATTTAAAAAAAAACAATCTTAGTTCATAATTTAAAGTTGTAATTATAAATTTATTTAACTCACATTGATTACATAAGTAATATTTACTAAGGCAATAAACCTCAAATCATGTGCGCTTGAAAATGCGAAGATAGGGACCTCTGCAGGTCTTAACAACAAGCTTACACCTTGGAAGAAAAGAGGGGAATCCTTCTTTACTTCAACCTTTACTTCTAACCACTTCAGCTTCACCTATTTATATAGAAAGTAGGTTGAAGTAAAGAAGGGTTCCCCTCTTTTCTTCCAAGGCATAAGCTTATGGTTAAGATCTGTAGAGGTCCCTATCTTTGCATTTTCAAGTGCACATGATTTAAGGTTTATTACCTTAGTAAATAATCTTAGTTCATGTGGAAACTAAATTTTGAAAAGAAGTGTGTCACTGTTTGAAAAATGATGCTAAGTTGATTAATTACAGATGCATATATTACATTAATGTTTTTAATGATAAAATACTATTTATTATTTTGTATAATATAATAATAACTATTGAATTGGACAGTATATTAAAAATAAAAAATTGCACAATTACTGATATCTTATTTTAAGAAAGGAAGTGAGAAAATTTTACAGATTAAAAAGATAAGTACATTTTCATAGTAAAATGTTAACATTCATATACAATCATTAAAAATAAGTTTTTGGTATGGTGTGATTCACGCTTATACAAGATAAATAACATTTAAAACTACTTGAACTAATTACTTATAATTATCAGAATCCCAAGAATACAGTCAAAAAAGACAATATATTCTCTTCGTCAAAACCAACCCAATAAATTGTATGTACAGTTTAAATAAGAATTGATATCATCTAATTTTGTGAGTTGAGGATCACTTTTAATACATTTAATATTTGCTATTGAAATCTTGCATAAGCTATTACATTGCCTTTCATGATATTCATAATTATGAGATCATACCAGACCATCATGAGTCAGGCAGAGTTTGAGAACCTACTTACTGGTCTACAATATTTTAGTAGATGGGTTTGGTGTGAGTACTGTCAGAATATGTATAAATAAAATGCAAAAGCATAAAGGTAAAATATTTTTTTATAATTATATGTTAATTCAATTGTTAGAAATTTTCTTCTTTTCTAAACTAACATAATACTTGGTTGTTAAAGAACATACTCACAGAAGTGGTATTTTTTTCTTAATATTCAGCTTTATCACTGCCTAGCATGCTTTCAATATATTTACTATATCATATTCATGGCATATAGTGATGTGATTAAATGTTTCTTTATATCAATGTTTAATTAACTGTTCACATATTCCATTTGAGTTTAACATTTAAATTTGAATATTCAAATAGCCCATTTCTTTGAAATGGATATGCTTTGGGTTTTCTTGTGTTGTTGTTGTTGTTGTTAAAGAAAGAAAGAAAATTGCAAAGTATAATTCACCAAAACAAATTCAAAAGAAACTTTTAAAAGTTATCACACCTTTTATTTATTAAATCCAAGTTATTTTTCCTATTTTTAAAATAGTTTTTGTTCACTAATTAAATATTTTTTGTTCTTTATTATTATTAATAATACATAATGTATGATCATGTTTTATAAATTTCACCTTATGTTTTTTTTTCATGTCATAGCATCAGCCAGGATGCGAACCCACAACCATCTGCAACCAACTACTTGCTTGCAAGGTGGCTGCAATGACCTTCCGGCTAACAACGCTTGACGCTTTTTTTTCAATACATACAACTCATTTGTTTTAAGTTACGCATCATTTTTTACATCAGCCATATTGGTTTTGAATTGTTGAAATTTTTAGTTATTATTTACAATATAATCCATAACATGTTATTGTTTTGAATATGAATACATCCAAATCCATTTGTATAATTTTTTCTAATAATGTGTATTTGAGAAATTTGCAAAAATTTTAATGCCAACAAGCCATGTAAGTTTATAGCACCAATACTGTTATTGCTAATAACTTTTGTTTACTTTTCCATTAGCATATACATTAAAGTCTCCAAGAAGAAAAACTCAGTCTTTTTCTAATATAAATGTAATAACACCATCTAACAAAGAATAAAATGATTTATTTTCTTAGTCTATTTGGACCATAAACCCTGATAACAAACCAAGATACAGAATTAGATCACATAGCAAATCTCACATCAACCCTACCTTCTAATTAATGAACTTTTTTTAAAAAAAAACTTGTAATTACTTCTGATTAATTTAATTTTTTTCTTCTGCAAGAAATGTTTCATTAAATTTAACTAGATGATTCTTCAACCATTACAATTCCTTGATCACAAATGTTCTCTTATATTTTTTAAATAAATATTTTAAATTACTTATATGCATTTTAATAGTAATAATAACAAGTCAGATGTCACATGACTTATATATAGCTTGCACTTACAAATATGTAAAATTAAGAGCGTGCTAATAGCTCTAAACAAGCTTTTTTTATTTTTATTTTATTTATGATAAATGCTACTACAAGAGAAGGCATTCAAATCATTTTTATCTTGGATTGTCCCCATCCCCAGACCGGTTTCGACCTATGGGTCTCTTCAGTGAGGAGTTGAATTGCCTTGCATGGCATAATGCAGAGGCAGATGATATGAGAACTAAAAATCATGGATCACAATTCTATTTTGTTATTTCCAGTGCTCAAATAAATTATAACTTTCCAGATGAAATCCATTTGATTATTTTCTATTATATCATATCCATTAGTGGTATATAGTATAGTGGTCACCAGCATACCTAGTTATTATAGTAAGATTAAAATCATCAATGTTCTTTATTACTTTCTACAATGCTTTTTTACAACCCACTATTGACAGTTTCAATTGCCCTAGCGATCTTCTTCAGAACTATAACAAATACAATACAAATACATGAATACAAATATACATGAACATATAATAATCAATCTAAATAAAATTGAAACAAACAACTAATTATACAACCTAGCTTTCATCTTTTATAACAACATTGTGGACAAATAATTATACCGGGGTCTTATTTTATGTGGTAGATAGGTTTTTCAGAAAATGAACACAAAAGAAATCACACAAAAATAGACTTAACTTACCTTGATAAATGGGGGATACATACTGTAATTTTCCAAAAATCGCATAAAAGCAAAGCAACAATGTAAAATTATTTTAAAATTCGCATAAAAAAAAAATAAGGAAATAAAATATGACTAATAAAAAATTTCAAATTTGAAAAAAATTGATACAAGACAAACTTTTTTACTTTTTTTATTAACTACAGTATTTAATTTTATTGAAAACAATATATTTTTATGTGTAATTTACAGTATTTTATATTTTTTTCATATATATATATATATGGCATTTTAATCATTATTGCAATTTGAGACAATAGATTCATCACAAGAGGAAATACAACTAGCGCCAACTTCATTTTTTTTAAATTGCTCTTATGGTGGATTTGCCTAAACTAAAACATTTTCCAATCGCTGTTGATCCTTCCCATTTTGCTAAGTGGTCTAAAATTGAAATTTTTGTTTCCAAAGAAATTCATTTTCTTGTGTGTTTTTTCCTCTCCATTAGGGTAAACTAAAAGTTTAAAATAAAAATAAGAACTTAGACTTATGATAATAAAAAAAACACCTACTCACCACTGATGGGCAAAATTTAATTAAAACTAACAATTAAAAATTAAATTCTTATTTTTGTCTTTAATTTTTTAATTTTCAATTCTGTTTAAAAATCAAATTTTATTGTTTCACGTTCACATTAATTTCAGATCACGTTACATAATTTTTAAATTGTTAATTACAATTAAAAATCAGATTTTAATTTTTAATTGTCAAATTTAATTGTGCCCAACGCTGTTACTCACCTTTTAAAAATAAACTTGCAGACACTAAGCGATTGATTACATTTTTTTTTTAAAAAAAGCAAAAATAGAAAAGTGATTTAAAATGCAAAAACAACAACATGCATAGTATAGGTATCTATAACATTTGAACAGATTTATATTATAATCTTGTAAAATTTATTAATGGTTAATTGATTACATACTCTTTTTTTAAAAAGCAAAAATAGAATGTGATTTAAAATGCAAAAACAACAACATGCATAGTATAGACATCTATAACATTTGAACAGATTTACAATATAATCTTGTAAAATTTAATGTGTGTATATAAAATGGGAAAATCCTGATTTCAAGTGAATTAAGAACTTCTTTATTGCATAAAATCTATTACAGTACTATTATAAAGTGCTGAAAATATTGAAATTATTAGATGGAAGTCAAACTCTGATAATGCGCTATTACTTTAAATATGACATGAGTACATGAAATTTATAATATTTAAAGTAATAGTGCATTATTGGAGATCAATTTCTGATCTAATAATTTTTATCACATAAAAGAAAACCGCATACAAAGATATTAAGAAGAAACATGAATCGCATAACTTCAAAATCGCATTAAATAAATCTGCATAAAACAAAACCTGGGTGTATTTTTATATTAGATATTTGACCAATGTATATATGAACATATAATTTTACATTTTATATATACAATCATATGATATAGTAAGCATGTATTGAATTGATAAAATTATTTAAGGGATTCATTTAAATAGTACTAAAATAAATAAAACCTATAACATTTATTAAAATAAATTTGAATACAAAAATTTATTCCATGTAAGATTGCTTAAATTAAAGCAAAAGAGATTGAAATAATTATTTTCTTTTAAAAAACAAAAGTTAATTTGATTAGATTTGTACATAACAAAAAAACGACTCTACAAATCTGGTTAGTATTAGTAATTAAAAGATAAGAAAAAGTCTCCAATTTATTATGTAGATTTAATTTCTAAGATATTATGCATTTTAATTTTTTTTTAAATGTAAAAGAATTCATTAGTCACTGATCTAGGGATTTTAAAAAAACGATTATATCTAATTATTGAAAAGAACATAAGAAACTTTTTACTTTATATATCATTGTTTGTCTCATCCTTGATAAAAATGGAACATGTGTTTTATGGATAATAACTATTATTTGTTAATGCAGGCATAGAAAATGCATTGTTAATTAACTTAGAGGGTGCCAACTCACCCCTAATTGTGTAATCATCTTCTGAAAACTGCCTAAGCTTGAGTTTAATGTCATAATTTTGGATTAACTAAAATTGTTATGAAGAATGTGTGCTCCTATTTGTTTTGAAAACAGGACATTTAAAATTAAATAAGTTGAAAGGAAAACATCACAAGTTTCCCCTTCTCTCATGCGGGTGTTGTAAAAATATATATATACCATGGTAAGACTATCATTTTGAAACTTTAAAAACAATATATAAGAAAAGGCTTAAGTCAGTATAATCTGATTACTTTATTAGAATTTATTTTATATGTATTAATTGCTAAGTTACATTTATCTATTCATTTTTATATGCTTAAACTAATGTATGAATATATTATAGAATAACTGTTTTTAACTTTCGGTATATGTATGTTTATGTGGTAGTTAATCATAATTGTAAATGATTATTGGTTATAAAATTCAAATTGTCAGTAACATTTTATATAACCACCAAACATCACATGATCATGATTTTGTATGCATGCTCATAACTGTTATTAAAATAGGCAAAACTCTCCATACAGTAGTGCCACTCAGTGCAAGCCAGAGTAATCAATGGATGCCAGATAGCTTGTGCATAAAATCCCTATCTACTACCTACTCATCCAATATTGAGTAGGCACTCAATATGGATTTTATGCACAAGCCATCTGGCATCCATTGATTACTCTGGCTTGCACTGAGGGGCACTAGTGTATAGAGAGTTTTTCCTATTTTAACATTTTATATAGCAACTTGCTTTTCAAATGCTCACATTAGCACATGTCAGTTTCATGTTTATCAAAAGAAAAATAATAATTTAAATTAGAAAGAATGTTTAAACCAATGAATAAATGCTAAATGTTATCATGAATTTAGAAATTGATGAAATTGATCCATTCATCATGGCAACCTAGTAAAGGATGAAATTGCATGGCTTTTTATTTAAATTAAATTATTTTTGAGTGATAAACTTATTTTGAATCACTTGTGTTAATTTTATGGAAGTGATTGGAAAATATAACCTGGTTTAGATTCAGTCATCTCTATTCTTATCTATTTTATATACGACTCTATGAAAGTTGCATTGATTAGTCATATTTAAAGATAACCCCTCCAGGTCCCCAGTACAATATATATATATATATATATATAATTTGGGTATTATTCTCTGTGCAGTTTAACACAGCAGTAGTAATGAACTTGTGAATTAAAGCTTCCTGGACAAACTAAACTAATCACTTTATTGCCTGAGCATAATATTTATATGTATCAGTCATGAGCATACAAATGTATATATATACACACACATATATACTCACGCATTAATTATGCTTAAGTAAAGCTAAAATGGTAATGGAATCATCATGATTAATTTTCATTATTTTGATTAGTTTGTTTGATATTTATGAAATAATTTTAATGTGTATTTAATAACACTTCAAGCTTATTATCAGTTCCACTATGCCTTGGCCTCCTTCAATTATTTTTCAATTCTGCAATCCCCCATTTCCATAGATTTGATATCATTCTTTAATAATTACAGGGTATCATTATTGATTAGACCCACCTCCTCTTTCCCCTCCCCCCCCCCATCAAATAATGATAAATGTAATGTTATTGGACTTTATTTTTTAAACCCATTATGATACGAATTAAGCAGACTCCAGCTGAATGTTGAGTTTTATCTTAGCAAATTGTATTAGTGATATTTAATTATTAAGTGATGTTTGAAAATGGCAGGCAACGAATTAAGTAGAATTTTAAAATTATGTCTTTAATGGCAGTATAATAATTTAATGTCATAGAATACACATTAAGTCGCCAACAGAGCTTATATAATTACTTTAAAGTTTATATAAATTGCTAATTTTTTTAAAATAAATTAAAAATGTATTTGTAAAAGATAAATTTGAAAAATTATATTAATATAATTGATGTTTAACTATCAAAAATAATTAAGTAGGTAATGTGAATTTTTTTATATACTTATTATAGATTATAATTTGTAACTTGCGTTTATAAAACAACTCGAATTTTACAATTCCAGCTCATTTTATTATTATTTAACAATAAAGTCTTAATGTAATAATGTATATATAACAAATAGTAACAAATCTATTTTATGAGTCATTTTAAATCTTATTAAATATTCTATTGCAAATTAATAATTTTAAAAATTGTTATGCAAAAATAAATGTATTATATATTAGTATCATGATAATATTTTAAAAATGTAAAGACTAAGAATTGCCTTCAGTGAACTGTGCTATATAACTTAGTGTAATGATAGTATGGTGAACTCAACAACTGAAGGTTTCTGAATCGGTATTCAATATGTTACTATAGTGTTCAGACCCTCTATGATTATAAATTGGTGGTGGTTTAATTGTGTTCTACCATAAGTTTTAAATTTAGCATGTCATCATCATCAACCATTATCAATCCACTGCATGATGAAGGTCTTTCCAAGTTCAATCCATGTTCTCTGATCTCTAGCCTCTCTTCTCCACCTCACCCCTGCACACTTTCTTATTTAATCCATCCATCTCACATGTGGTCACTTTCTGAGTCTTTTATAATATTTTGGAATCCAGTTTAAGATTTCAATTGTCCATTTATTATCATCTTTTCTAGTAATATATCCAACTTAATTCCACTTCAGTCTTTTAATTCTTTCAATAATGTCAGTAACATCTGTTTGTTCTCTTACCCATGTATTGCATTTTTGATTTCTTTTTGCTACTCCTAACATACATCTCTCCATATTTCTTTGAGTGGTCTGAAGCCTCTGTATTTTTCTTCTATTAAGTGTCCATGTCTCAGATCCATAAGTAAGAACTGGCAAAACACATTTATTAAAAACCTTCCTTTTCAAACACATAGGCATATTTCCTTTTAGTATCAAGTTATTTCTACCAAAAGCACTCCAACCAAGTTTAATTCTATGATTAATTTCATACATTATGTTTCCATCTGTAGTAATAATATAGGCAAGGTATTTGTAGTTGTTAACTTCTTCTAACTCATCATAATCAATTTTTATTTTCATCTTTTGAGAAAATCCTTTGAACATTACTTTAGTCTATTTAATATTTATCTTTAGTCCTACTTTCTTACTTTCATCTGATAACACTTGCAACATTTTCTGAAGTTCTGAAGCATTAATTTCAAAACCAACTACATCATCTTCAAAGTCTAAATGACTTAAATAGTCTCCATTTACTTTTACACCTTTACCTTATCATTTTAATCCACAAAATACTTCTTGTAGCACTGTCATAAAAAATTTTGGAGATGTGGAATCACCCTGTCTTACACCCTTCTCAATGCTAACCTTCCCAGTATCATTATATAATCTAATTGTTGCTGTTGCATTTTATAAATATTTTTCAGAATATGACAACATCCTGTGTCTATACCTTGCTGATCCAATGTTTTAATCACTGAAGAAATGCTTATGGAATCAAATGCCTTTTCATAATCTACAAATCCAAAGAATAATGGCAACTCATCTTCATTGGTTCTTTCTATAGCTTCTTTCTACTGTACTAAAACTACTTTTAAATTCAGCTTGATCTTTTGGTTAGTTAAAATCCAATGTTCTCTGTAGACAAGTTGTAATTGTCTTAGTAAAAATTTTGTATAAAACTGATAAAAGACTGAAGACTAAATAAATGCTTATAGAATTAAATGCTTTTTCATAATCTACAAATCCAAAGCATAATGACAACTCATTGATCCTTTCTATAACTTCACTCAATATTTGGATATGATCTACTGTACTAAAGCCACTTTCAAATCCAGCTTGTTCTTTTGGTTGGTTGAAATCCAATGTTTTTTTATAGATGAGTTGTAATTATCTTGGTAATATATATATATATATATATATATATATATATATATATTACCAAGATAATTATATATATCTACATATATATATATATATATATATATATATATATATAACAGATAAAAGACTGATAGGTCTGTAATTACTAATATTTTCTTTATCATCATTTTTAAAATACTGAATTCTTTCAATCAACTATATATCTTTGTCACTTAGACATTTGGTATATAACTTTTCCAAAAAAAATTCTGTTTTTTTCAGCTGCTTCTTTTTATATATCATTTATAATTTCATTTTCCCTTCTTCATAAATGTAATTGCATGTCTCACTTCTTCATTTAAAATCCAGGGCAATTCAGAAGATATAATAGACATAGAAGGTACTTGTTTTTTATTATTATATAATTCTTGATAGAACTCTTCTATCCATTTCATGATGTTATCTCTCTTTTTAGTAATAGTTATTAAACAGTCAAAACTCTCCATACTGTAGTGCCACCCTGTGCCAACCAGAGTAGTCAATGGATGCCAGAAGGCTTGTGCACAGGATGGCACTACTGTATGGAGAGTTTTGCCTGTTTGATAACAGTTATGTGCTAGCATAAGAGATGGTGATCATGTGATGTTTAGTAATAGTTCCGGCCTTTTTTTGCCTTATTGCAGATATAAGCTTCCTACCAATACCAAAATGTTGTTTTATACTCTTGACATTTTTATTCACTTCTACAGCTTTGCTTGCTAGTTCACAATTATATTTTCTTATATCACTGTCAACTCTTTTTTCACACCATTTTACAAAATTTGAGTTATTCATTCTTACTTAATGCATATATCTTTATAGTCCTTCTTTTCTTCATAAATTCTCTAGTCTTGGAATTTTTATTGGTCAATTGCTGCCTTTTCTATCAGCTATCTTTGTAGCATGTACTCCATCATATATTTTACACTCTATCGCTGACTGTTGCTATGCCATCAGATGTCAAGACAGGGAGAATTATGTTTACTATTTTTTTTTCAAGCACTGTTAATTGTCATTACTTATTAGTTCTCATAATCCTGTTGTGTAAAATGTTGACCAAGGAATTTTATTGTGTGGTATTGAATGAAATGAAAGCATTATTGTATTTGCACCAACATAATCTATTGAAAGGGACCACAATTGCAGATTATGCATGCATTGTGAATTTGCTATGCAGGAGAAATAAAGAAAATCAAAGAGAAATTTTTCCAAATGACTTATGTGGTGAGAAATATTAGTGTTTTCTTTTTCCATTATACTAATTTGATTGGTAAAATTAATTGTAACCTCACTTTGTAAATTTTTGGCCAAAGTGGTCATGCTCTTTATGGGAAAGTCTTATAAAACTGTCACGGATTGGTTCAGCATGTATAGAGAAGGTTTCATGGCTAAAATTCTCAATCCAAACAAGAAAACAGAATTTGGCAATTGTGAACTTTTCAAAATAAATTAATAAAGTTGGATTTGTTGGCTGTCAGAAAAACTTTAATAAGTAATATGCTCTTTTTGTCAGAAGATGATGCATATAAAGGCATTCGTGTATTTTGTAAAAAAAAAAAGTACATGAAAAATCTTTGTATATGTTTTTTATAAAGAAGGGTAATGATATTTGATGACTGTTTAAATATATATAGACATCAGCATGTTTACATTATAATATTTACCTTTTATTTATTATCATTAATTATAATATTTCCACTTTATTTATTATTTTACAAAAATAAAACAATATAAAAGGTAACATTATAATATAAATAAAACAATTTTTGAAGTAAACAAATGAAATTTGTAGGCTCCTGAAAATGTATATTTAAACAAAAAATGGCTGCCAAGCATGGTAGACAAGATAATACCCAAGTACCATTACAATGAGTGTTTGTTAAGAATTTTACCTAGAATAGTGGGATACACCATTTTGCTTTCCATTATTGAAAGGGACTTTGTGCAATACTAAATTCAGATTAGTAGTATCATAGATTTAAATATTAGAAGATTAAAGTTAGATCACTAGGACCTACATGAACCAAAGATCTGAAACTCACACACAGTCCAATATATTTTTGGCTGGTAGTCAAATATAAAATATTACAAAAAAAAAATCAAAGGTATATTTTAATAACTTTTTCGATTGTACCTCGGTTATTAGTGTTGGGTGGCATAATCAGGATTGAAACTTATTTCTTGCATTTTGATTAATGTTAGAAATGTTTAACCAGATGAATTTTGTAATTACATTTGTTGTGCTTTTTATCATCATTTTATTTGTTATGAATTACTATTATTGTTTATATATATATATATATGTGAAAAACAAAAAAGATACAAGGTAAAACTTGCTAACGCTTGTATTTATGACAATAGATGGCATTCTACCAAAAACACCATCAAGCGTAAGTTTGTTTACATAAACGTCAGAGCAAGCATTCACTATCTCTAACTTTAGTTCCACCTTCAGATCATGATTTCAAGCTATTTACTATTGTCAGTGAAGGACAGGAATAAGAAAATATATCTAAACACAAACTCTGAGCGTTTATGAAACAGTTTCTATTCAGCTTGCAAGTGTGAATATTTTAGACACGTAATGTCTTCAAACTCAGCATAGCAAGCCAGATAGCTACATGGGTCTGATATCAGTTCAGCATCACCACATAGTAGAAGCCTCTGCAATATATATCATTGCAAGAAAGACCTCAAAGGTACAGTTATGAAAAACAAAAAAACATAAGTTAAAACTTGCTAACGCTTATATTTATGACAATAGATGGCGTTCTACCAAAAACACCATCAAGCATATGTTTTTTACATAAACGTCAGAGCAAGCATTCACTATCTCTAACTTTAGTTTCACTTTCAGATCATGATTTCAAGTATCGTCAGTGAAGGACAGGAATAAGAAAATAGATCTAAACACAAACATATATATATATACACGCTAATAAATAGTTCTTAAATATCAACTTCTATTATTATAGCATTATCTGATGTTAAGAGTGAAAATTTATAGTAAACCACATAGTAAATCAAAATTGAATTATGAATTCTATTTTTTTTTCATTACAAAGTATAAAAGCTATTTGCTAAATTATTTTTAATATAATTATTTTATTGTAAACTCTTGGATTTGGAGAATAACTTATTGTTGATAATTGACAAAATAAACCTAAAATAATGGAATGAAGTAAATAGAAATGAAATACATCTGAATTACTTTAAAAAATGGATATTCATATATCTAATGAAGATTGATACACAGATCATTAAATATTAAACAAAAATGGTTGTCAAAATGCACTTGTCTTTAAAATTGATAATAGTTGAAGATAAGATGATTGCCATTTCACAAAGGAGCTTTAAAAATAAGCATGAGAGCTGCAACCTAAAAATCAAAATGAGATTGATACACCTTGCATCAGGGGTGGGAAAATAGTAGCCCGAGGGCCACATGCGGCCCTCTAAGAGTTTTTATGCAGCCCGCCAAGACAATCAGAAAAATACACCTTGAACTGAGATTTCCTTCCCATGTGCAACCAAAGATTCATCTCATATTTTTCACTAGGAGTGCTTTTCCAGTTGATCTGTTTAATTTCAATTTTGTCTTTGCATTAGCAAATATATACATTTCCAACTTTAGTGAAACCATGAACCCTCTGAAAAAAAGCAAAATCGGTGATGAATGTCGTGTGTTTAATGAAGAATTGACAAAACAAATATTTTTTTGGTAAAACAGGGAATAAAGCAGTGTGTTTATTGGGTCATGAAAAAAGGGTGCGGCCCTTCTCTAACCTTTACTTCCACAAAATGGCCCCCAATGTGGCCCTCTGCCAACCTATGTGGCCCCCGAGCCAAAAAAAATGCCCACCCCTGCCTTACATGATAATTTCAAAGCCTTTCTTAATGGATCATGAACATAAGTAACCAATAGATAGATAAAAATAGAAAGAATATGCAAATATTTGTAGAAGGTCTCATGATATAATGTAGCCTATATGGTAATTATTTCTACAACTGGATTCAATATTCAAACCACATAAAACTTTTATTACCTTATTTCATTCAAGTTTGCAATTTACTTTTCAAGTAGCCAGAACACAGCCCACAAAAACTAGTCAAGTAACACTTGTGAATAAATGGATGTCTATCTATCTATTTTTGGTTAAAAGCTAAAACAAGGAATGTTTACGCACTCAACCCTTTATTATTCATTCCTCTTTGAAAAATTGAAAAGTTAAAAGGTTGTTTTATCTTATTATATATATTTATAGACTTGTTCAAATAATAAAAGAGTTGTGCAAATTTTAAAAATAAACTTTTTCTGTTTAAAAACTGGATTTATTAGTTTATTTATTTTTTATAAAAGTATATACTAATCATTTAAGGAATGGCTATAGATTATTAATTTAATTTTATAAAATTACTATAAATAGAAAAAAAGGTTATTAGGTAAAAATAATGTTTTAGTCAATTAGCACACAAAAAAATCGCTATAATGAATGTGTTTTATGATATGTTTTTGAAGTGCTGTAAGAATGATAAGAAAATATATATCATAATGGTGCTAGAAGTTTTGGATACTTTAGAAAAATTTCAAAAAAGTAAAGTACATTTTTTTAAATATTTTTATTGCCATTAATTTAATTGCTAATATAAGGGATTTGAACTCAGATTTTCAAGCTACTTCACTATCCACATCTACTGCTACACATAACCACACACATGCAGAAAAGATAAATAATCATCAATATACATATTTTGTGCTAAACCAGCACTCATCAGTTGGTCCAGACAATCATCTCTCATACATATATATAATCAGTGCTCAGTTTATATTAAAATAATAAATCCTTACACTTTAATGGACAGGCTTCAACCTACTCCAACCTCCAACTCTTCAGCCATCCATACCAATGAAAATCTGATGATAGATTTCCCAAATCCCATGCTGATGCCAATATTGTTGTCATACCTATGTTGACCTGAAGTCACGCTGACCCCTCACGCATAGGACAGTATCCATTTAAATACATAGAGGGTTGGGTAGAATGCAGGCTTAATATGTAAGATTTGAAATACCAGATACTCTTAAACCTTGAGCCTAATTGTAAATATAAGAGATTTAAAAGTGCCTGGTATTTCAAATCTTCCATTAATTTAATGTAATTTTGAAGCATCAAAAATTTGCAAGACGTTGTAATCTTTATATATTGTCTTGGTTTGCTTCGTGATAGTTATGCCATTAATATATTATTAAACCTATACTTAATATAAATAAAATATCCGTTAATTAAAACAAAATTGTAATTATATATAGTCCAGCGTTGGTGGACTGGTGGTAAGCATAGCTGCCTTTCAAGCAGCTGGTCCGGGTTCGCTTTCCGGTCAACGCATTTGACATATGAAAAAAAAATTGTAATTATAATAATAATAATAAATTTAACGGTAATAAATCTTTTTGAATTTAATGGCAGTTGGGGCAGGTTTAAGAAATTAACCGAAGTACTTCTGCAGATTTAAAGACTGCTTTTAATATTTTATTACCGTTAAATTTATTATTTTTAAACCTATACTTGCATGCATGCATTGTATAAATGTACCTATTGATATTAATTGTCATTTTAAAAATACCAAACGTTTTATTTATTTATATATTAATTCTTATTAAGCGCAATGTCAGCGCGTAATACTTAAATAAGGCTATTGATTACCTATTGTGATAAAATTATTTTCAAATTTTGTACTGATATTATCAAGTGTTAAAAATAAGACTGAAACTCTTTTTTTTTACTATTTTCTTTCACTTTCCTCACCTATAATATTACTCAAATTACTTTGATGCTCGCGAGTTAATCTGTCATACAAACATTGTTATTTATAATTCAATAAATGAAAAAATATTGTCACGTCAGAATCAAAAAAGCTATTTTGAACTACGAATATGATTTTTTAAAAAAAAAAAATACTTCATTTGTGCTTAGTAAAATGTCTTTGTAATACTTACGTAAAATAGAACAAAATATACAAATTATTTAATCTTATTTTATGAAGGTTTGAAATTATATTGTCTGAGAACATAAAATGTTTAATTTGGATGGACTACTGAAAATAAGAAAAGAAATTTTGTTGAGAAAATCAATAATTGGATTGTTTACTGAAGTAATTTATTATAGATCCATTTGTCACAAATGTCATTAACCATATTGTAAATTGTTCCCATCAATCATAGACTCTAAGAATGTCATTTGTAGGAGATTAACTTTATTGTTATTCTGATTATTTTCTTTTAAAAAGAAAAAAAAATTACAATAAAATATATCCGTATAAAGAATAAATGTTTTATACTAACTAATAAATATAAACGTGCTGATTTTTTTATTAAATCACTTCCATTTTTTAAAAAACTATTAGCATTTTTAATTTCTTATTCACTTAATCTCCTGACGAACTTTTTTATTATGTATCTTTATGTTAACCAGATAAGTTAGTTGTGTTTAAAAAGTGTTACTATACTAGAAAAATAATCGCAAATGTATTTCTACTAAAAAAAATTAACATAAATTTAAAAAGCATAAAATCGTAATTGTTAATTACACTATCTTACCTTTTTTATTAAATTTCGTTACCTTTCTTTTAGCAGGAATATAATAAACTTTTAAGTGCTCCGTGTCAAGATAAAATGTAATAACTTTTTTATTGTCTCATTATTTATAATTGGCATTTATCTATTGATAAACAAATGCAAATATTCTAATTCCAAAATAAGAAGAAGAAGAAGAAAGAGAAAGAGAAATTCAAATAATAAAAACTTAGTAACAAAGAAAGAAAAAAGATTGGAATCAGTACATCTGTGTATGTAATTAACAATTGGAAATGTGTTGTGAAATCACATTGTCATAGTTTATGCAAGGAGATGGCAAGTGGCTCAAAAAACTCATGAAATACAGAAGATAAAATAAAAGAAAATAGGAGAGACTGAAAGATATTTAATTATAAATGTTACTAATAAATATCTGTTATAGCTATGTTTTAAAATATTATTAGCTCAAACCTCTTAAATTATAAAATTATTTCAGTAAACATTTGAATTTTGTTTCCCGAAAAACAATTTATATTAATATTTTTTAATTTTATAAGATGTAATTTGTCAGGAAATGTAATAAATTAATCTACTAAAATATTTCAATTATTTCCCATTATCTATTTGCTCAAAATCATGAGATAAATAATGGAAGAAATCTTTACATAATGCCACTACATTTTTTCAGGGCTAAATGTAAAATTAAATATCATTTTTGTCATAAGAGAGGATTAGTTGTGCTACGTGAAGATAAGGGCAAATGTGCTCAAAGTTGAATGTATTTACAGGAATAGTAAAATTAATGGTTTAAAAATCAAGGATTAATGGATTCATTTGTTTAATCTAGTAGTAATGAGACTTGAGAAGAAAATAAAAATGTAAAAAATTATAAACCTAAAACTAAATGATTTAGATATAAATGAGTTTATTAATTTTTTTCTGGTAGTGAAGGGATTTATAAATTATTGCTACTTATCATAAAAAATATATTTTGAAAAACATTTTTTTACTTACTGCTACCTATGATGGAGTTTGAAAGTTATGATTGCAATTTGAAAGTTATAATTGAAATGTTTTTAGTCTGTTTTCAGAACAGTTAATGAGGTTTATTTAAACTTCTTTTTGATTCTTTGTAATCAAGTTGCAATCTTTAGTATTTGTATAAACATATTAGACCATATATAAAGATGGATTTCCACTTTTATTGTTTAAAGGAGGTTGCCATGACAACAGATTGAGATTGTTAATTGTTATTGATATTGTTTAAGTGGTGACAGTTTTCTTATATATATTGTAACTCTCATGCCTGAATTTACAGTCATGGTTTTATGTGAATATTTTTCTTTATATACTACAGAATAGTAAAAGTCAGTTGTAAATAAATTTTAGAGTGTTTTATAAATGATAATAATAATTGTTAAAAGTAAAATGTATTATCATTTTTATTTTAAAATAAAGAATTATTATTTTAAAAAAAAGAATGTTGCTATGGGAACCAACAAAAGCTTCTTCAATTGTCTATATTTCCAAGAAAAAGGTGTGAATTATTGTTACTTCTTCATTGTGTTACTGACTGGAGAGAATTCAGTATAAAATTGTAATGATTATTTAAGTAAAAATTGGGAAAATATTCCAGAATTCCATTCCCTGCTCATTCCTATGATGTAGCTGACTAATGCAGAAGCTGAAATATGTGACAGTTACTTGCTATTTATAAAGAAAACTAGCCACTTAAATTGATTATTGCATAGAAAGATTATTCTCTGAATGAAGTTATAAATCTATTCATTGTGATACTCTAAATATCTGGAGAAACCCCATAAGAGAAAGTACAATGGAATAAATCACAAGAATTAAAATGTTAATATTGCTAGCAGACATTTAAAATAAATAAATTTTAATGGCCATATATCTATATTCATGGAAACAGAAATATATGTGAGCCCACAAAGATATTATAACTTATTATAAGCATTTTCTCAATGAATTATTAATCCACAAAGATTTTTCCTCTCATGTGTGCTCTTCGTCTAATTTTCAATGTAAATATGTACATTTTTTTAATATTATCATTCTGTTTCTTAATTAAAGATAGTTATTGTTAACACTTTGTTGCTTGTTTATTTCTCATCTAAAGTCCAAGTCAGTTATTTATGTTGTCATTTAATAATAGAACCAAGATGGAGGGGTAGTGATCAGGAAATATAGTTAAATCTGCATAGAGATTTGTTTTTTTATGTATGTTCAATTTTATAATTATCTGTAACTATTAAATTGTTTAGTCACTCCACCATCTACACAGTCACCCATTAGTTATCTTTGTTCCCCTAGACAAAAATTAATTTACAAATATTGTGCTTTTATGTTATTGTTAATTTTTTTATTATCAATTCTAAAAAGGGTGGTTACCATTACAATATATATCTGGAAATATTTAAAGTGTGGAGTTATTTATTTATAATTACTTAATTAGAAAGCACTTTACATAGAACAGTAGTTTGTAAAAGCCAACTGTCTCATGCCAAGAGTTAAAGTAAAACTGTCAGACTGATTGCATTCAAAAGGAGGATGCTTTTTTGAATGCCACTCCAGATCTAATATAGACAAAAAAGCACTGTAGAGACCTCTACAGGTCTTAACCACAAGCTTATGCTATGGAAGAAAAGAGGGGACCCCTTCTTTACTTCAACCTCCTTTCTATATAAATAGGTGAAGCTGAAGCAGTTAGATCTGAGAACGTGAAGCTATTCAATACTTCATAGATTGAGTCCACAATTCCTATTATACATTATGAGTAAAAAATCAAAGTGTGGCAAACTTTTCAATTTTTTTATTTATTATAATAAACACCTCCACTTGTATGTATTGTTATATGTTTTAATGGATGTTTTAGATGAAAATATTTAATGTGTGGGATTATACATTTATAATTACTTAATTGGAAAGCAATCGCCTTTCATTAACTAATGTTTTAGGTAAAGTGCTTTCTAATTACATAATTGCAAATGGATAATTCCATACTTTAAATATTTCCATCAAAAACATCCATTAAAAATATTATTTTGCAATATATAATCTACCAGTAGAGAGGTTTATTATAAGTAAGAAAATTAAAAAGTTTGTTATACTTTAATTTCTTACACTTATAAATGTAAACTGCAGTGCTTTGTTCTTTATATTAAGTGGCATTCAAAAAGAGGATCCTTCTTTTGAATGCAATCAACCTATAGTTTCACTTTAACTCTTGGACTAGTGCAGTTGGCTTTCATTATCTACTGTTCTAAGTAATGTGTTTTTAATTAAGTAATTATAAATGGATAACTCCACACATTATATATTTCCATCTAAAACATCCATTAAAAATAAATATATATATATATATATATATATATATATATATATATATATATATATATATATATATATATATTGTACCCTCACTTCCAGAAATATAATATAACTTAAAATATGACTAGCTCAATTAAATTGTTATGCTCGACTAAAATATGTATAACTATTATTAATATATTTTTATAATACTATATCTTATCAGATTTAGTACAACTAACAGAAAATTAATATAGTTCAATATCATGTACTAATTAAATAAGTATTTATTAAATCATGAGACTATGAAGTGAAGTTACAAGTGGTAATATGAATTTACATTGAGCCTATGTCTTAGAAGACATAGGCTCAATGGCATAAGAATACTATCACCTCTTTATTATCTCATTAATACATCTATAGCACTCCTATGTCTTTTATAAAAATTAACTAACTTCAATAACAGTAATAAATAAATCTCAATCTTTTATCAAAGAAATATAACTAAATAATCTCAGGTTCTTTTAATTATCTTAAAGTAATAATACTTCTTGCAGATAGGCATGATAAGGGATTTAATATCAAACCTAACTACACCTAACTTATAATGATAATAAATAACTAATAGTAACAATCTCCAGTGTATAAGTTAACCTTATCTATTTTATTATACTACCAATCATTAAGAAAACAAGTAAATCATCTACATGTCTTTCATCTTCATATAGTATCTTAATTAAGAATATAATAAAATCTTATAATCTAATAATATGTGGCAATAAATAATATTATACTTTTATATTATGCATTATAACTATTTCATGACCATAATAACATAATATGTTAATATCAATGAATTTCTATAAATTATATTAAGAAAATACTGTATTTCTTTTTTTTTAAAAAAATAATAATAATTTAATTCATATTGTGCAAATATTATGTTTTATTCAAATTATCTGTTGTCAAATGCTGTGGTGCAAAATAATGAATTCGACACACTTTTAAAACAACTTAAACAAATTTATTTACATCAACTTTAATAAACAACTTATATACATTATTTACATTATAAGTGGAAATCAAGAAAAATAAAATAAGAAAAATAATAATAATACAAGATTCTTACATTGTTGTTATTTCTATAATCCAAAATAAATAATCCATACATTTCTTAAATGTTTTATTAGTAACATGTAATTGAGTCTATGAACTTATATTTTACTAGATATCATTTATAATCACTTAGTACAATAGAAGGCTTTTATGTAAAATATCACTTATATAGCACATGTAAAATAAACAAACTTTAATAATTAAAATGCTACTCCATTTAAGTATTCTAGCTATTTCTATTATAATGTAAATATTATGTATTACATTTATTATTAGCATTAACTAAATATCAACTAATGTATAGATTGATATAACTTTGTAATATTATGTGACTTTTATTGATTACATAATTATTTACTTCATTCTGATGTAATTTCATAATATATGTCTTACCAAAATATGCAATACATATATGTTCTTTTCTTAAAAAAAAATATTTTTAAAATTATTCAACAATTTTGTGAAGACGAAATTTTTATTTATAAATTACCAATTTATAAAGTTATTATATTAAAATAAAATTCTATGATTCTTTTCCATTTAAACTATTATTCTTCTCTACTTGTTATTCCTATTCCCTCTTAATAAAACCCTATCTTCAAATATCATTCTAATCTTATTTAACTTTAGTATCAGCTTACCAATTTTTTAAAAAAAAATGACTATCCAAACTCTATTATATCTCATCATCTATATCTGATAAACCCTTCAAACAAAATATAAATTTCTATATAAAATTAATTTAACTTGTCTAATAAAAAAAAATATAAAAAAAATATAGATATATATTTTTTTTTTACTTCTTACTAACTTGAAAATAAATATAAATGATTCATACTAATATAATAAATCAAATTCCTAATATTGTAACAGAAAACATTAAAGTGTATTCATAAAAGAATCATATAATTATTTCTGGATAACTCTTATTACGTTGTAATAAATTTATATTGTAAAATAAAGTATGCATATTAAAATAAAACTATTATTGATAATATTATGCGTGTATGTCCTTTAAATATTTATCCATTCACTCAACAATCAAATAATACTTGGTTTATCTAAAGAAAACAAAGTAAAATACATTAAATTATTAATATTCTATAATTATTACCATAAATGATACTCCAATTTATAATCAGCCAAACGATGTCCTCCAGGATTATAGTTTTACAAAAATAATATCACATTTATACTCAACAATTATTCTTAAATTATTACGTGTTATAAAATTAGATAAAAAAATAAACTTTATGAAATTAAGTGTTATATTAATGTGTAATTACTTTTAAAATGTACCTCTCTTATCTTTAATAGATCAATAAATAATTAAATATCTATGTTAGTTAAGAAAACAAAATATGTTACATAAAATCCAACGGTGTCTTCTTTCCACCCACAATTGTTCTTTTTTTCCTAGGCACAACATTTTACCAACACCACTTCCTTTTTCCGGTACATCACGTGTTTAAACAGTTCTTATGAAATAAATGAAAAATGTTTTTTTTTTTTTAAAAAAAAATAAGATAAAATAAGTTCCACCATAAAGAAACAAAATAATAATTAAAACAGTTTATAGGATCCGGATTTATTTAAAAGTTATTATCTTCCTAGGATTAATCAATATTTAAATGTTTAATCTAAGTTTTATAAAAAATTGACTTGGATATCCACGTATACTTATTTGCGCATTCTTTAACAAATATTTAGGTAAAATCAATCTCCAAATTCTTCTGTACGACCAGCGTCCAGACTTTACTATAGAATATTTTTTCTTTTTACAGGTATTTGTTTACCAATTAAATTTCCGATTTATCTGCCTTTTAAAATTATCGAAATCTAGTCTTTTAAACAATAAAGACTTAATAAGGCAAGTATTTCTGCAATTATTATTAACTTCCATATCTTTACCAAAAGATATATTAAAATATATAATTTTAAAAAATACTTTCTTCATAAAGAAGTATTTATCTTTCTTTAAAATATTTGTTTATAAAAAATTAATTATAATCAACTTTTAAATTCATATAATGTCCAATATATTATTTTTATCCAACTAGTAATTCTCTTAGTTAATCCAGCGTTCAATATATTTGTAATATAAGGTTTCCAACATATTTTATCATTATACGATATTTTCATGATTATTTGATAGTAAAATTGAGCCTTGATAGAGACGATCAATAGGGAACTATAAATAAATTAGCACTGCATATTAAACGGTAAACTTTTTATAAAATTATTTAAAACTACTCTCTTATAAATTAAGAAACTATTACGAGAGCGTCTATAATTTTTTACTTAGCTATATTTAATAGCACACTTCACTTAAAAGAAATTACAATCACCCCCTGAACAATTGAACCTCGGTTTTTATACCGGAAGAAATTACCCACTTGATTGGTAAATTAAACAATCACCTTGCTAGCCTATTTACATATCTTACCAACAATACAAAATTAAAAATAAATATTGACTTATTTAATATTTATTATTTATTACATTACTTAATTCTTAAATTAATTTTTATCATTTATTTAAATCCATTAAACATTTTTTTAAAAAGATATGTTTTACTTTATTTCACTTTTAACTTTTATAAGACTATTTTTCTAAACAAACTAAGTCTATTTTTATTCATTATATTTTTTAAACAGTATTTTAAAAATCAGATTTAATATTTCCCACCAATTATTTTTATTTTTATCTCGTGATAGCCAATATAATATTTATAAATTTTATAATAGAATTTTAAAACAGTTTTGCAACTTTACTAAAAAAAAACTTACAAGCATATGTGTACATATGTCTATCTGTCACCTGATTTACAACACAGATATAAACGCTTGTAATTATCTAAAAATAAACTAACAATTCAATTTTATAAAATAAATATTTTTTTAAAACAAATAATATACTATAACAACTTTAAAATAATAATTCGATATTATAAAATCAAATATTAATCTTCTCTTATATACTATTAATAACATAATATTTATATTCACTTACTAAATATTAATCTTTATCAATAATAAATATATATGCATTTAATTTTAACTTGTTTTTTTTTTTTAAAAAAAACTTTTAGCTTTAAACATTTATTTACAAAACTTATCAATGCAGTATTAATCATGGCCAGTTTTCCCAACCATATAATATTATCATTTTTTTTTTATTGAAACGTCTCCCTCAAATATTAGCACAATTTCACATATCAAATATTCATAGTTTACTTTAGTTAAACTTTTGAAAGATTATTATAAATAAAATCAACATCATATAGCTATAATATATCTTAAATTTAAAATTTTTTTAACAAATTGATATAACAATTTGTATGGAGACCCATACAAAAGGGCACAATATATATATATATATTGTAATGGGATGGGGGGGATAGGAGTTGGTGGAAAGTAAATGAATCTGGGTGATGGCAAAACATCAACACCAGTAAAATTAAATTATAAGAGTATGAAATCAAAATCTCTGTGAACATTGAGAGATCAAAAGCTAACTCAAAAGAGCAACTAAAGCATAATTATTATCAACCAGCATTATAAAGTAAATATCAGTATAAGTAAATACTAGAGAGAAATAACCATCCATCATCATCATTGATGGGAATAAACAAATTAGTACAATAAAATATATAAATCAACAGTCAACCTTGTGACTGGATTGAAAATGGGTCTTCTGTAGACCAGGCTAACTATTGAGCCTTTGCCAGCTTGGGCAATTATATAAACATAACTTGGATGCACCAGTTTAGTGCCCATCCATTAAAATACACAATAATCAGAAATAGAACAATAATGCTGGGACATTTAAAGCATGCTGATCATCATCAATGCTCTGGCCACTTAGTACCATTAATGTACTGGCCAACTATAAACTTAAATTTTTAATAAGACTAAAGTAAAATAAAAACGAATAGTGCATGGGCTTTAAAGAGTATCCTCTTTTGCGCCAACCAGGATAATGATTGATCATCACTGGATGCCCAAAGCACCAAACACATCCCATTTATCCGTGTCCGAAATCTAGCTCAGAGAACATAAAACTCCATTACTGTATGTGAACAAGAGATGATGGAAACCATTTTTAACAATTAAATAAGTTTATTAATAAAAATAAAAAAAAAATAAATGATTAAGGTCTTATAAGGGTTCTGATTTTGAATGGTATACAAAATTATATACACAACTAAAGTTATTACATGGTTTACAATATTTCTTAATAAGTTTCTATAAACGCATATATATATCCGTACACAGACGTGCGTTTTATAATATACAAGGAATACATTCCAATTAACATAAAATGATTATATAAAAAAAAGAAGTTAAACTTTACATGTATATGCGCACAGACGCGCGATTTAGGTATATACAATTAATATCAAAAAAAAAAAAAAAAGAATTGACATTTAATCAAAAAAATATTAAAATTTTACATATATGAATGTGCGTGTATATACGCACACTGACTTTTATCTATTTCAACTCGTTACAATAATATTATATTTTTTTATAATTAATTCATTTGGAAAACACAAATTTCACACTTATACGTGTGTATCAATATTAAAAAAAAAATCAGTTTAACCAATTCTATTATAGCTTTTTTTTATTCTTTTACAAAAAATATATAGTCAATTTTCCAGAGGTTAGAAAGCTTTTATTAGGTTACCTCTTAACGAATTATCAATGTCTTTAAATTTAAAAATATAGATTTAAAAATGTCCATCAAATAAATTATAAAAAAACAACTCACTTTGTATGCAAATTTATCTGTGCTTCTCTTCGCATATGTAGACACAGCAGCATAGGTATAAACTATTTCTTTACTCAGTTGCTCTCTTGGGCAAGCTGTTTTTTTTTTTTTGGTCATTCCAGGAAATTGTCATCATCAGGTAAAAGTACATAATTCAGGTATGGTTGGCTTTTTTTTCTTCTGTAGTCAGTTTCACTTATACTTGGATTTTGTAAACTTCAGGTCAGCAAGCTGTTTTTCCAGAACACTTTTAAGGCTATGAATTACAAAGAATCTTGACCCATTTTCCTCCATGTAAATTCAAATTCCACCAGTGAATTGTATAGCAGCCACTTCCTTGCATTCTTAAATCCTCATGGCAGTTCTCTTGATAATTATACTAGCCATCTTTGCAGCTAGCTTTACTATGGCTATTTTCTGCTACAGTTACCAACTCTTCACAAAATACTTGAGCCAACTTTATAGCTAGCTCTTCTGCTAACTCTTATAGAACTGCAAGCCAAACTGTTCTCTTTAAAATCACTCTCCAGACTAGAGCTAATTTGTTATCAGCCCTTTTTATAAAATTATCTGAGGTGATAACAACACCTTCATTGAAAACAAAGTTTTTATTTTTAGCTCTCTATTCCCTTTAAAACATATATATGTATTTACTTAGGGGATTTCTAATAGATAAAACTCTGTTTAATTAATTAAAAAAATTTGAAAACAATATTGTGTTTTTACATTTCACAATCAGAATAATAATAATAATAATAATAATACAATATTTATATTTATTCAGACCTTTTAAAAGTTTAATTTATAAACAATAAAATATTATTTTAAATCAGAGTTATTATTTATTAATTTTTTTGTTTCAATGAATGTAGAAAATATCTACTATAATTTTTGTGTGTGTTTATTTCTAGTTTTCCTTTCAATTTTACATATATATTTATGCACACACACTATATTAGTGTGTCTATATAATCCAACTGGTTACAATATATTGTAATGGTAAAGTCGCATATACCCGGATGTGCCGGTCCGCAAATACATTTGAACACACATATCAACTTTCTTAATCAGCTGGTTTGTCCACAACATATCAACTTACATCAAATCTAAAAGTGCTAGTACATCTATCTTTCATATCCTAAAGTTGATAGTGCCAAATGCAACAGTCCAGTCCATCCACATATATGAGAAAGAGAGCAAGCTCACATCTAACTACTGTCAGACCTAGGGTTTTCATGTAGGATGCTAGAGATAACATGATGAAATACCTGACTCATGATTACATACATCTTCCATAGACTAGCCTAAGCATTATCCATCAAAGCCACATGTAATTCAAATCAGTTCATCTCACATCTCACCACTCTTTTTCAAAACCGTTGCCTCAGATATTCGAACTCAGGAAGAATTCGCATTTGACTCTCTTAACAGGTATGTATCTATGCAAACTGTTAATCAACAACTAAAATAATACATCCTATCTATTAGAAAGAAATAACCTTTATTTAATATTCTCTCACATGCTTATCAAACAATAATGTGGATGTGTGCATGTGTAAAATATTGGCTATAAGATGGAATGTAAATGCTAGATTTAATATAAATGCTGGATCAACAAAACTACAGAGACCTTGTCAATTAACAAAACTTCATAATATTTATTTACAAACAAATAAGATATATTTAAACATAAAATAAATTCTCAATCAATTTAAAAAAGAAAAATTTCAATAAAGAAAAAATATTTACAAATGCCCATAAATTACTTGGATATCCCTACGTACTTCCAGTATTTATGTCTATGATGAGTATCTATCATTTCTTTACTTAAGCAATTTAAAACTAACCATCCCTACTTCCCATGATAGATACCCATAATATAGACATCTATATATTCAAGATAATAATAAAAAAAAATTATTAATTAAAAATGAGATTGCTAATTCACTAAAAATTTAAATGCAACCTCAGAGATAGTATGCAATATCTAGTGCGGAAAAAGTATAATAATAAAACAACACAGAATATGATAGAAAATGATAAAGAATACTATTTTAAAAGTGTTAATCATTTACTCATTATATCTTAAGAATACTATTAGTAACACATATACTATAATCTATAAATAAGTCATGTCATGTTGTAACATAGTTTATTTCAGTGGCTTTAAAAAAACTCTTACCATTAAGTATTCTAGTGGAGTGCTTAATTTTATGTGCATAGTTGAGAACCAAATCTCTTGGTAGAAAGTAAATCACCTAGATTTTATTAAAACAAAAAAAATAGGCTTTTCAACCTTCCCTTCTACTCTCTTGATATTTTCTTATGTTGGACTGATCCCTGTTGAATTGGAAATAGCACTTCCCAAATATAAGATGAGATAATAAATAAAAACAAAAATACAGATTTATTTTCTATTGCTATAAGTATTGTTTTTATTTAAGTCATTGTCAGTTTAATTAACACAGTACAATGATCAACATATATATAAATTAATATGATTTCTTTTTTATCAAGATTGATATTTTTTTAGTAATAAAATTTTATTACTAATATATATGTGTGTTTTCCCCCTATATTTCCCATCATTCCCAGTACTTAACATGTAATTATTATACTGATAAAAATAATATTAAAACATTTACTTTCTCCAAAAGTGTTCTAGTAAAAACTTATTTTTATTTAATCTTTAGATGCTAATTAAATAAAAAAAAAACAATCTATCATTTCAGATGGTTAAGGTTTGATGGGGTAGTGATTTTGAAGCTACCTTCACAATATATATATATATATATTGTAACGAGCACAGACGTTCGTTACATTGTTGTTGTTTTTTATTTATTAAACATGAAAGTAAATTAAAAAGTTCGCATTTAAAAATTTTCTTTAAGAATTAAAAATTGAAATTAAATATCATCTTAAACTCTTATATATTAATTAAATCGCACAGATAATGAAAAATTATTAAAATAAAACTTTATTAAAGAAAAAGTATTTTAAAACTAAATTTTAAAAAGATTTGGAGATGAAATTATATCTTTAAATTTATCTTTAAATATATTTTTGATTTGGAAAACAGGTTAATTAATCAGAAATGGAAATGATTGTTAATTAGTTAAATGTAAACCAGCCTTCGGCATTTAAATGTAAAACAGCGGTCAGATAAGAAAACAATAAAAACTGTTAGCAAATAAGAAGAAATCCTTATGGAATCGGACCGCAGCTGAAAGGACCATCGATCGGTGACGTAATGTAAATTCAATCCTTCACATACGATAAAAGGAAAATTTGGAAATTATTAATTAGTGACTAGTTATTGATGATTATTACGATGTAACAGCTAGGTGTTAGTGCTGAGGGATTGAAAAAGACGCACAGCTTCAATCCCTTCAGTTCTGCTAAGAAAGGAAGAAAAATGAGCCATCGCTTCTACCTTGAGGACCAACTACACTAAAAAATCTCCGGATGGATAAATAAATCGGCCAACAGGATACCAATCTTCGGACGACATGGGAATTCACGTTCAAACGGCAAGGAATATATGAAGATGAACTATTTAAATAACCGTAAGAACTTTAAAATTTATGAACAGTAAATTAAAACTTTCCAGATTTAAATAATTGCAATATTATTCTATCTGACCGATACTATTTATTAATTAGTTCTAATTTTATTTAATGTATTTATTTTGTAAAATCATTTCCATTTATTTATTTTTTGTTCTTTTAAGTTTTATTATGATTTTTGGTTTCCGTTAAATTAATTATAAAAATGTTAAACTTAAGTCGGGCGTGAATGGCTGTATAGATTCGTAAAGTTATATTAGGGGAGGGTAATCTTAGGTTAGTTATGTCGTTGTTAGATTGGGTCAATGGATTGGATATATTGATGTAGTTAGTAGATGTAATCGGAGATTCGCTACGGGCAGAATCGTTTATATATATGCCGCACTCACCCGCTTGCCTATGGAAGGAATTATAAGACGGAGAATGCAGTTCCTTTCTATGGAGTTTTTTTTATTGTTCTTCTCGTTAGATAGATGTAATATTCCTATCTGATTGAGAGTCAATGTCTTTTCTTAATTCTTTTGGTGCTGCCGTATTTCGTATTACATTGAATACATCGATGTATCAGATGGATTGATGCCAGTTTGACTGCGAATTTTAGCCTAAGGTTAAATAGGGATAGAATATTTTAATTTCAATGCAAATCTATGTAGTATTCATGCTCAACCCTAAATAAAAATGCATTAAATTTAAGTTGTTTATAGACGCTTGCATGGATTGTTTATCGGTTAACTATGACGACGCTCTTCCGATGTTTGATCAAAATATATAGACATTCGATAAATAATGATACCTTACGGTGAGTATCTAAAATGTATTTATTCGGATGTCTTTTAAGTTATTGGTGACAATGCAAGTATCTTATGGTGAATACTATTGGGTTACATATAAATTTCCCTCCGCAATTGTCAGTAATCAATAATTTTATATTTTGATCGCTTATGTTTACTTTGTAATGTTTTTAACCGTGTAATCTATGTAACCGATCTATAGCAACTTATTATAACAAGCTTTTATAATCCCATCTGTGCGAACTTAATTAAAATGTAAAATTAGAATATAATAGTAATTAAATGTAAATTAAAGTCAAGAATCAAAGTTAAAAATAATGTTAAAATGTAAAACTAATACTAAAATAATTTTAAATCTTATATATATGTGCATAAATAAATGTTTGTAGGATTAATTACTGGCAGTGGCTTATTTTATTTATTTTTTAATGTTGACATCTAATTAGAGAAGATATTATATTATTTAATCTCTGCTGTTCCACTGGGCTAGTGACATGGGCTAACGACCGGAATTAAAATAAAAAAAAAAAATTATTTTTTTTTACTTACGTATCTGCCTACTTTATAAATTTTTCTAGGTTCAAATGCCTAGGTGGGTACCGTAGTGCAGATGACGTTAAGTCACTTTCTCTGGATTGTTACAATATATATATATTAGATTAATAATTAAATGATGATTTATTGGACGTGTGAAATAATCTCAATCCAAAGAACAAGATAGAGTCTTTGAAAAGATAAGAATGGACCATCTTATCCTTTTCACCTATATCTATTTATATAGTCTAATCCTAAGCACATTGGAATGAAAGCATGAAGATCTTAAATTGATCACATTTCTTCAGTAAAAGCAATATTTTAACTATTGACATTCACATAATTTTTCAATTTACAGCTTGTCAATATTAAATGGAATAACAAAATATATAAATACAAACATTCCTAGCAGTTAATGTTATATTCTAATTAGATTAACAACTCAATGCTGGTTTATTAAAAATGTGAAATACTGTCTGAAAAGCTGTAAATTGAAAAATTTCATGAAATGTCAATAGTTAAAATATAGTTTTAAAAAAAGAAATGTGGTCAATTTAACATCTTCAGGCTTTTATTACAAAGTGCATAAGATTGGCAAATGTAATTGAATATAGGTAAAAAGGATAAGACAGTCTGTTATTATCTTTTCAAAGAATCTATCTTGTACTCTGGATGGAGAGTATTTCATGTGCTTAATAAGTCAGTGTTGATTCTCTTGTCCATATTTTCACTTTTATAAACTCCTTGTTAATTCCAATGAATATCTTTTTATTCTTTATTCTGTTGAATTCAGCTTCATTATTTCTTTTCTATCAAATTTTTTAATAAAAATGTGGAGAATTTTTTTCTAAAAACTTTTTCAGGCTCATAGATATATTTCATCTTAAATTGTTATTATTAAAAGCATTCTTTCCAAAATTTTAAACCCAATAATTAGATATTATTTTATTCACAATTATAAATCAGTGTTATTTATCAAGCTTTACTTTTTTCCTTTTTATTTGTTATTACATACATGTCACACATATATCACTTGCCCCCTTTTCTATATCATCTGTATTCATTGATTATTCAAATTTACAGTAGATGGTCCCAGAATAGGAAGAAGATAATTGCTGTTAGTCTTCCCGACATTTTTTAATCAATACGAAAGTAATATAAAAAAGGATTAAGAAGAAATTTCTAAAACTTGTATGAAATGGCAAAATTCATACTGTACCAATAATTTAGGATCTACAACAATTAAAAATCTTTATTTCAAACATATAACTGACATTAAAATGTCCGATTATGAAAAGGAATTGAGATTTCTTATCATACCATTTAATAGACCATGATTAGATATAACTATAGCAATTTAGAAAGTCACTGACAAACAGGAGAATTATATGGAAGAATAATTGAGAGGTAGCAGCAATCTAAGTTTAAACTTTACCTAATATTGTAAGGAAAGTCATTAATCCTCTTAAACTGGGCACATCTATAACAATCTCCCTGGTGACAAAAATAGTGCTATAATTATAATGTGGATTATTGATTATTATATAAAAATAAAAGAGTTCTTCACAGCAGGCAACAAGTGGTAAGAAATCTTATATTAATTATGGAAGCAACTATAAGCATTTACCAAAAAGATTAAAGGTATTTCACTCATTCTAAAAAGGGCAAATTAACAGTATGTTTCAGCAAAATTCCACATTTTTGTAATATATCTAAATCTATAGGAAATGTTTTCTAAGACCTATCGTTATTTCAGGAAATTCATTACATCAAAATTTGTAAAGATTTCTTCTCAAGATTCTTAGTTTTTAGCATATAAGACACAAGTTTTTGTCAGGAATTCTAAGCATTGTTTATTTAAAAAATAAATTTAATCTGGACCAACTGATGATTGCTGGTTTATCATGAAATACGTATATTGGTGATTATTTATCTTTTCGACATATGTGTGTTCAGGTGTATCAGTGTTATGAGATAGTGTGGAGAGTGGTGGGTCATGTGAAAGTCTGTGCTCATACCCTGTCTATTAAATAAAGATGGTAACTTACAAACCAAAATAACTTTTTTAATAGATAATATTAATAGAATTGTTAACATTTTGCAAAACAATAACATACTTTTACTATAACATAGAATTTTCCAACAAAATCAAGGTGTGGTTATGGGTTTATCATGGCTAGCTTTTTTTTTATTAATTATTTACATGGAAAAGTAACCTTATATCCCCAACAATCATTGCTTGCAGCTTCGCAGAGATTCTTGTATAAAAACAAGAACTTATGCAAGTATGAAACTGACCAAAAAAATAATAATGAGGCTTACATCTATGACCTTAAAAATCTGGAATATGATCAAAATAGGTTAATAAGAATTATCAGGAAATTCTACAATAATATAAGCAAACATAATGAATCACAAAATGAACCCAAATCATGGATAAGCCTTTCATATATTCCTAAAATAGCAAATAAACTGAGAAACATATACATTAACATATATAACATTAGCTTTAGATCCCCTTTGTCATTAAATAAATTGTTGTATAATGCAAAAGACAGAATACCATCAGAGACCATTTCCCAAGTAGTTTATAAAATTGGGTGCAGTGCCCCCTTGTGCACAGCTGTCTATTGCAGTGAATTATGGGTGAATGGATCAACAAAGATCATCCAGCACATATATTTATACAACAGGGCAAAACAAAATAATGAATATAATTCAATTTTCTTTGAACAAGAGTGCACAATGGGTCATGCTTTTAATCCAACTAACATGAAAATAGTTTGCATTGAAAGAGACAATAGAAAATGAAAATACAAGGAGGCATCGGCAGTTGTGAAAGATCCATAGACAATTGGTAAAAAAATCATATATTCCATTGTCAAAACAATGAAATGTTTAATTGTCTCATTTACATAATGAAGTACATTCATTTAAGATGCAACATTTCAACTGTGAAATAAGACAACACTATGATTCTGGTAGTGTTCTGTCGAAAGCATGCTTAGCACAATATAAATTTTAAATTTAAATTAGTTTGCCTTTTTTAACACTCATTTACAATGAGGTTGTAATGATTACAATATGGAAAGAAAAGTGAAGTAAATACCATTTACTATTATAAACATTCTAGACTTACATCATCAATGTGCCTACTTCAATTAAATTCACAATAAAATGAAAGCAAAAGCAGAAATTGGAATTTTTAAATATTCTTATGACAAGACTACCTCATAGCTAAATCAAAACAATTGTTTATAGAAAATGTACATGCACACAAAAGTAATTAGCATATACATCCAATCATGATAGAAATAGAAATGGTAAAATTATATTATCACTCATCTGCTATCATTAAGAAATTCTTAAATAAACAACAGAAAGAAAATCAAAGAAAAATTAATTACAGATACTATAGTATATTGGTACTTATCAGGAAAAGCAGACAATTAAATGGAACCTACAAGTTACTGCAATTTTAAGTTCTACAATACCTAAACTTGAAATGCTGAAAAATAAGAAGTGCATCTAAGAAATACCATAGGGATGTAGAACATATATTAGTGAAAGTTACTATCCTATTGAAAAATAATTAAAGAAGAAAAATAAATTTTTTTAGAGTAACATTGTTTTACTGTACATACACATTATTCAATGGAAAAAAAAACAAGAACATTAGCAAAAAGAAAGAAAAACAAGCAAAACTCTATAAAGTAGTGCCACTCACTGTGAGCCAGAGTAATCAATAGATGCCAGAAGGCTTGTGCATAAAATCACTATCTAGGGTCTACTCATCCAATATCCTAGGACTAGTTGGCTTTCATCAGTGAGGAGACTTGGATCTGAGAGTACTGCACTTAGATCTTAGGATCTAATGCAACCCTTTAGCAGCCACCTTTTATCTCTACTTAACTTTAAAACTTTAGCAGCCATCTTTTATCTCTACTTAACTACAAAACTATGAATCTAAAATCGAAAATGCAATAATATTTTCAATCCAAACTCATTAGCCTATATAGTCATATAGGTCTGAACTCAGTTCAGTACCCATACATTTTGGTGTCTTTGGTTCTTTAATAACCATAGACACCACTATCCTATTAAGCAGAGTTGGTATTAAACCACTAAATATCACATGATCACCATTTCTTATGCTTGCTCATAACTGTTATTAAAACAGGCAAGACTCTCCATACAATAGTGCCACTCAAAGCAAGCCAGAGTAATCAATGGATTCCAGGAGGCTTATGCATAAAATTTCTATCTAGTGTTTACTCATCCAATATCCCCAGACTAGTTTCTAGCTTGTACTACATAGAGAGTTTTGCCTGTTTTAATAACAGTTATGAGCAAGCATAAGAAATAGTGATCATGTGATGTTTGGTGATTCAAAAAGGAAGAAATAAAAATTACATGTCAATGGCAAATAACCTCATAAAACTTTATCATAACGTTTAAAAACCATTCATTATTTTGCTGTTTAATGAACAACTGGAGAAATCAGAAGGATTCTCCTAGATAAATTTTTACTGACTTGCTTTTAACAAAGTAGCCTAGTTGGTCAGAATTTCATCTTAAATTCAATATTCATAAATCTAAGGATCATTTACTGTCATTGATTAGGCCAATCACATCTAAAGAAGAGGGATGAATAATAATTCTGAAAACATTGTTTTTACCTATTAATCTGTAAATAATTACTAGCAGTTGAATGTATTTAGAAAAGTATAAATAAATTTTGAATTTTTCTAAAAGCATTTAACAATTCAAGTAGACGATGAAAATAATCCACCATATAACTGCAAGTAAAATGTCATTATTAAAAACCTTCACAAAATCTTTATTCATGTATCATCATCATCAACCATTATCAATCCACTGCAGGATGGTCTCTCCAAATTCAATCCATCTCCTCCAATATTTAGCTTCTCTTCTCCAAATCACCCCTGCACACTTTCTTATTTCATCCATCCATCTCACATGTGGACTCTTTCTGGGTCTTTTACAATCTCTTGGAATCCAGTTTAAGATTTCAGCTGTCCATCTATTATCATCTCTTTTAGCAATATGTCCAGCCCAACTCCACTTCACTCTTTTAATTTTTTCAATGATGTCAGTAACACCTGTTTGTTCTCTTACCCATATATTGCATTTTCAATCTCTTCTTGTTACTCCCAACATACATCTTTCCATACTTCTTTGAATGGTCTAAAGTCTCTGTATTGCTCTTCTATTAAGTGTCCAAGTCTCAGATCCGTAAGTAAGAACTGGTAAAACACATTTAGTAAAAACTTTCCTTTTCAAACACATAGGCATATTTCCTTTTAGTATCAAGTTATTTCTACCAAAAGCACTCCAACTAAGTTTAATTCTATGATTAATTTCATCCATTATGTTTCCATCTGTATTAATAATCTGACCAAGGTATTTGTAACTGTTAACTTCTTCTAACTCATCATAATCAATTTTAATTTTCATACTTTGAGAAAATCCATTAAACATTACTTTAGTCTTTTTAACATTTATCTTTAGTCCTACTTTCCTACTTTCATCTGATAACTCCTGCAACATATATACACAGAGCCTGCCCATAAATAAAGTGGGGCCCCAGAACAATATTTTCATACTCATGATAAAAAATTTAAAATATTTTTAAAAAATTATCTTATTTGCAGATACAGATATATTGCTTTACAAATATTATAAATTAAGTCAAGAATGATTCTCTTTACTAAAGTTTTTATTTATTTTGAACGAGAATTTTCTAAAAAAAAATCAAGAAAATAAAAAATATTTTTTTGCATTATTACACAAATGAATACTTGTAATGTATAAGTAATTAATTATTTATAAATTATAAATATGGCTTTGATTAAATTTATTGAATGAAGCCTGTCCATTAAGATGTGAAGATTTGCTGTCTTAATATAAACCGAGCAATGATTATATATTTGTGGGAGATGATGATGTGGACCAACTGATGAGTGCTGATTCAGCACAAAATATTTATATTGGAGATCATTTATCTTTTTCACATGTGTATTGTCATGTATATCGAAAGCATAAAATAGAATGGATGGGTGAAGGGAACTTGAAAGTCTGTGTTCAAATCCCTATATTACCTTTAGATTCCAAGTATATAAAATTGACTTGCATTTAAAATAATGCAAAAAAAAAATTGTATTTTTTATTTCATTGAGTATTTTATTGCGACTCTTTAATAACATCGTCCTAATTTATTTATTTATTTTTGCGAATTCTGATTCAATAGAAAAAGTTGCTAACGAAGAGAAACATTCTTTCTGATTTCACATTAGCATGATCAGAACATTATGAAATATTTAAGCATACATATTGTACATGGATGTTAAGACTATATCATCGCACAACCAGTGGTTTTACAATTGTATTACTTCGATATTATAGGGTTTTCAAATTGCGAAATTTTGGCAGAAAAAAAATATATATGCAGGCGCGGGACTTAGTGTTAATCCACCATTCACACCAACCTTGGGCCAGCTCTGAATACACTCTCTGTATATTCAAAATGATTTTAACAAATCATATTTTTATTAGTTTTTGTTATTATGAGTAAAGCTTCTCAATTTTTTTTTTTTTTTTTAGTGTTCTATGTCATGTGGTTGGGGAAACCAAATTCGGGAAGTCAAGTGCTTAGATGTTATTAACAATAAGATTTCAACCGGTTGTGATAATTTTAGTAAACCTTCAACTGTTCAGTCTTGTAAAATAGAATCCTGTCATTCGCGTAGTAAGTATACCATTTTTAAGTGAAATAAAATAAATTTTTAAAAATTGCTGATAATTTTTTTAAAATTCTTTTGATATATTTAAATGCTATCAAATATGCGTGGATGTATATGAAATAGAATCAGTAACATATTGCTAATTGAAACTCAGATATAAAACATCTCTAATACAAACGTTACATTATTTTCAGCAGCGCTACCTATGCTGTTTTATTCAAACTTAAATTTGCTTCACACGTTATCGCTGCTGAATATTATGTAACGTTCGGTATTAATGATACATATATATATATGAATTAGCTAAAAGATAGATAACCAATGAGCAGTCAGTACTTTTACTATTGAACTTTACTGATTACATAATGAAATTATGATTGTTCACTAAGAATTTTATCTTTTAGAAGTATATCACGTTATCATAATTTTGGACAAATTTTTATATAGTTTAACACCAGTCTACTATTTCAAAAATAATAATAAAGTGTGTAATGCTATGTAACAATTTAGAATAAGTAGGAACTTCATCAAGTCGTTTTTAGACATTTAAAAAATATATTCAAAATAAAATTACGCCCTAGATTTTTGACATTGATTCCAGAGCTTATAGTCTATATTTTGCAGCCAGCTCCGTTATTTCAGTGCTCAAACTTTTCTATGAATTACCAAGCAATAACCCGTTTGATTATTTATTTTATCATTACTAGTATCACATCACTTGGTCAGTTTTTTTTGCCCTTTCCTCTACTTTTTAAATACTCATATCTAATCATTTTATTTTAGATTAATCGTTTTTTGCTTTCCACAAATTTTTTAATATATTCTAAATAAACTATTTAATTCTTTTTTAATTTTTCTTTATTAAATAATATCTTTTTTTTTATTATCTTCAACATTTCTGCCTTAAATCTTATCGATTTCTTTTTTCTGTTTTCCAAAATCATATTTCAATATTGCCTAATACAAACATTTTTACTGCCTATAACACCATATTTCAAATAAAGCATATAACAAATCTCTTTACCTAATTTAAACTTTAATGCTCCCCAAAATAGTCTCCTATGATGTTTATTTTAAGTAAACAATAATCAGTTGATTTATTATTCAAAAGTTTGAATACTGAGAATAAAAGAGTCTATCTTTTTGGTCTTCACCAAATCAACAGCGTTTATTTCAAATGCTTAAAATCATCAAACTATTTATTGTTTTCACTCCTTGTTGTTATTCATTGTCATTTATCATCAACACAATTACTTTAGAATTAATATATTGACTTTTTTTTGTATAAAATCATAATTTGTTTACAACTCATGTGATAAGGTTTAAAATAGGATACATTAAATGGTATTCAAAGAAGAACAAAGTTCAATGATATTTATTATCTTGTTACAAATCTTTGAGGTTACATGATTATATTATGTGCTACACAAAGTTTAATTGTCATTTTACTCGGTAAATGTTGATTTACGTACCATATAACAGAGATTGAAATGACAATGGACACATCACCAACCACCCCCAATCCAGAGAAAAAGAAAACCAGCACCTGAAACAATCCCCTCATACCCTCATCCCAATTACCCCCCATAGCATTAGGATTTAGACCCTGGGAAACTCCAATCCTCAGATTCTCCCATCTAGACAACAAAGATGAGAGAAGCTGCAGTCTCAATTCAAGATAATTGTTGATTTACACAGTGCAATACAAAATTCCAAACACCATGAATAACATCATCCCCATCACCCCAGGAATGAGAAAATCTATGCCAGTTATGTTCCCCTCACACCCTCATCCCAGCCGGCCTGAAAACTAAAACTTAGGCTCCAGGGACCCTCCCAGCCACCAGACTTCCCCATCCAGGCAACAAAGATGAGTCAAACAGTGATTTTAAACAAAAGATAAAATCACAGCAGCAATCTCTAAGTTTTCAATGGCTGGCCCACATTATGTTCAATTTGAAGAACACTTCACAGTTTTACACAGTAACTATTGATTTACAAAGTTTTTTGCAGAAAACCAATTGACAGGTTGAATTTGTCCATAATTTATCAAGTATGAAGATTGTTACAAAATGACACCCTGTCTACATTTTAAAGGAAGCTCACAGGATGTCATTTTGTAACAATCTTCATACTTGATAAGTAGAATTCAAATAATTGTAAATATTTAATAAACACAACACTAAATGAATATAATATTTACTGAAGCTATAACCTCGATAATATGCATATAAAATGCGATAGTAGGGACCTCTACAGGTGTTTTAACCACAATCTTACACTATGGAAGAAAAGAGGGTTAATATGTAAATAAAAGAAACCAAACCAATTTTTTGTGAAATATGAAATATAAATATATACATCTATTTTTATTGTCAGAAGAATCTAAGAATAAAATGATCAACAACTTATTTTTTTAATCTTGGATTTTAAGATTTGGATTTTTGACAAATGCTGAAATAAAGAATTTCAAACTTAAGCCAGATGTAAGCATTGCATTATTAATTTAAACTTATATTTAAGTATATGAAGCTAAAAGAGTAAGAAGTAAGATTTTGTCTTCTATCTTTGTGTATTTAAGTATGAGTTGAAACTAATAATCATTATAATTGTCTAAGAATTGAAATTCACCCTTATTTCAGCAATTGTTAGAAAACCAAACCTTATTAAAATCTGATACCAAGTGAACAAGCAGTTGACTGTTTTATTCTTAAGTGATTGACAATGAAAGTGGATGTATACATTTTTATTTGACAGTTCATGGAAATTGATCTACCTAAACCAAAAAAAAAACAAAAATGAGTTTTTTAAAAAATTATAATCTAACCTGGTGAGTCATCATCAATAGTATTCTGTCCAATAGACAGATCCAGAGAGTAGTCACTACATCAGTTCATCCATTCTTCCATTCCATTCTCTTCCTTTCCCATTTTTTCAATTCCACGTAAATCTTCCCATCTCTTATATCAGCCAATAATATCAATCTCTTCCATCCTTTCTTTTTATTTCCACTCATCATTCCCTCCAAAACATCTTTCATTAAACTATAATCTCTTCTTAATATATGTCCAATCCAGTTTCTCTTTCTCTCTCATATTCTCAATCAATCTTCTTTCCTCATTTACTCTTTTCAAAACTTCTTGTGAATAATGTGTTTTTTCATTGCTTCTACTGTATGTGGTTTGACATAGTTGGTAGGGAGTCCAGCATGGGATCAGAAGATTCCAGGATTGATCCTGGTTCTCAAACTTCTTACAAACTCCTGAGAAATAAAGCCAGTAGCATTTTTTCACTGCTTCTTTATGAAGAATGGTTGTAGAGGCTGTTTTTCTGAAATGCGATATTTGAAAAATATTTTGCTTTTTATCTATATATAAAATTCAAAAAATTATAATTTTTTCAGTAGTATATTTATTGTACCAAGAATAGTTATTGCTAGAAACCAGATATAATTCAGTATATCTCCTCTGCACCACAACAATGTATAGTTAGTAGTACTTTTGCTTGTGTATTTTGCAATTATTTTTAAGATTTAAAACAATATCACATGATCACCATTTCTTATGCTTGTTCAAGCTATATAACTATGTAAACTAATAAGTTTGGATTGAAAATATTATGTTTTCAATTTTAGACTCATAGTTTTGTAGTTAAGTAGAGATAAAAGATGTTTGCTGGAGGTTGCATTAGATCCTAAGATCTAGGTGCTGTGCTCTCATATCCAAGGCTCCTCATTGATGAAAGCCACTAGCTAGAAACTAGTCTGGGGATATTGGATGAGTAGGCACTGGATAGGGATTTTATGCACATGCCTTCTGGCATCCATTGATTACTCTGGCTTGCAGTACTGTATGGAGAGTTTTGCTTCATTTAAAAAAATATATCTTTAAACAAGTAGATAATTGTATTGTACTTGCAATATTGTGATATTTTATACAATTTCAGTATTTTTAATAATCCATTACATTATTTTGAACATATTTTCTATAAGTAGGTCAGATTTGATTATTTTTAATTATGAAACTGCATAAATAGCATAATTTATCATATATATATATACTGATATCTTATGTTATATATATATTGTAACGATATATAAATATGTCGTTACATTAATTTAAAATAAAAAACTTTTAAGTTCGCATATAAAAATAAGTGTATTAAAAATAAAAGTAAAAAAAAAAACTAAACGCTAAAATTAAAAACGTTTGTTATACGTATATACATTCGCACAGATGCTAAACTTTAAAAATATTTTTTTTTAATAAATAAAAAAAAAGGTATTTGAATGTATTTTTTATAAAAAAAGATTTATAAAAGTATTTTAATAAAAAAATAACGTAAGTTAAAATAAAAACAGGTATTAATTAATTCCTGTAATCTATAAATGGAAATGATTGTTTATTAATTATCTAAAAGCTGTTTAATTAAAAAGTCAGATGGAAAGTTAGATAAGAGAAGAAAGGGATTTTAGCTTGACCAATGGAAGCCAAATAAAGGCCCGGACCATAACAAAAAACAGAACAGTGATGTTTTTGTTCATGGAATCCATAGGAGGACTATAAAAAGAAAAAAATATTGAGTTCCAGTCAGAGAGTTTTTCCAACTTGATTTGATGACAACGGTAAGACGCACTTGCCGTTCTCTCTCATTTTTTTTGTTTGTTTTAAAAAAAAATAACATGAAAAGACTGTGATACCAGAATGGAACCAGCTAATGCTACCTCCAGAACATTTTCTTCCAATGGAGACGCCGTGGGAATTGCCAACGGGAACATGGACTATATGAAATGAACAATTATTAAAATCAATTAAGAACTTTCATCAAGTTTTATAAATTGATAAACAAGCCAACTTAAAAGTTAAAACGGACTCTTATCTGACTTTTGTAAGTTTTTAAATCAAATTAATAATGTTTAATTTTATATGTTTTCCGATTGATAAACATCTTTTCCATTATTTTTTTTTCTTATTGTAAAGATTATTTAAATGCATGAAATTTAAGTTGTTTATAGATGCTTGCATGGATTCGTTTGCGGTTAATTATATTTTGGTTTTCATATTTGATCAAAATATATAGACATTCGATAAATAATGATACCTTACGGTGAGTATCTAAATGTATTTATTCGGATGTCTTTTAAGTTATTGGTGACAACGCAAGTATCTTATGGTGAATACTATTGGGTTACTTATAAGTTTCCCTCTGCGATTGTCGGTATCAATAATTTTGTATTTTGATCGTTTATGTTTATTTTGAAATGTTTTTGACCGTGGAATCTATGTAATCGATCTATACCCAACATTTTTAAACTCATTTGTGCGAACGTATTTAAATGTTAAACTTAAGTCGGGCGTGAATGGCTATATAGATTTGTAAAGTTATATTAGGGGAGGGTAATCTTAGGTTATTTGTGTCGTTGTTGAATTGGGTCAATGGATCGGATATATTTGTGTAATTAGTAGATGTAGTATGAGTTTCGCTACATGCAGAATCACTGTATACACCGCACCAACCCTTTGCCTATGGATGGGATTGTAAGTCGGCAAAAAGGATCGCGGTCCCTTCCTATGGAGTTTTTATTTTATTGTTCTTCTTGCTATACAGACGTCATATTCCTGTATTAGACAAGAGTCAATGTTTTCTTAAACTATATTGTTCAGATGTCCATTCCTGACAGTATAGTATCTTTGTGCTGTTGTATTTTCATGCTACATTGAATACATAAATGTATCGGATGGATTGATGCCAGTTTGACTGCGAATTTTAGCCTAGGGTTAAATAGGGATAGAATGTTTTATTTTCAAATGCAGATCTATGTAGTCTATTCATACTTGACAATCTAAATAAAAAAAAATTAAAATCATTGAAATTTATATAAATGTAGAATTAAAGATCAATATAAAATTATAAACGTTAAATTTATTCCTCAAAATTTAAATATTATTTTATATGTGCGTAAATAAATATTTTTATGTGTTAATTTCTGGCAGTGGCTTTTATTCTTTTATAGTTAAGATATAAAATTTATAGATTTTTATCTCTGCGTCTCCGCTGAGCTAGTGACAATGGGCTAACGATCTAAATATGTAAATAAAGTGAAATCCTAACAGCGCGTATCTGCCTCCTTTATAAATTTTTCTAGGCTCAAATGCCTAGATGGCGCCCTTGGTAGTGCGGTGCGATGCGATCTCCCACTTCGTTTGGATCGTTATAATATATAATTATCATAAATAATTATTCAAATAAAAATTTGGAAGTGTTTTATCTGTGTTCGTTTTAGTATAATTTTCACTGTTAAAATATCTTTTTTGTGAATAAAATAAACTTTTTGTATAAAGAAATAAATTCTGATGGATTTTTTAAAATAAATTTTTAGTAATTATAAAAAAAATTATTTAATTTTATCTATGAGCAGATATTTTATTTCAAATATTTTATATGTATATTCCAATTATCTTTTATGCCAAAAAAAGTATCTTTTATGTCAAAACATTGATATAATTAAATTTTTGAATTAATATTATATTTTTCGTATTTTTTAAAATTAATATTCTTATACACACGAGTATTATCATTTTTATTTTATATTTTTATTGTAGGTGTTTGCATTAATATTTTGCCATACAATTACAGTTGGGAAATCATTAAAAATCTTTTTATTGTTAATAGAAATTATACCAAAGGAGTCCTTTTTTGTTGATTTAAAAGTTCACTTCTTATTCTTTCACATAAAATTATTTACTTATTTATATCTTTGAATATCCTTGCAATTTTTAAAAATAAAAAATTATTAAAATGATAAAAACTAATAGATTGGTTAAAGCCATTATAAAAATAAACATGTAGAATTGTTAAATTTTGAAAAAAAAAATAATTCTTCTCATCTTTATAGCCTTAAAAAAAAGTTCTTTTCCTGATCAAGCAATATTTTACCTCTGGTATCAAGCTCATAGGCTGCAGAAAGGTGTTTGCTATTAACTGAAAGGAGACCCTTTGATTCCTCTTGGAGACCTTAAAGGAACCGAGCAGGGCAAATTCCTAATGTCCATTCCATACATTCTTGTCGTTGCAGCTGTTATTACTATGTTATTATTCATATAGTATATGAACATGGATGGGCTGCTCATCAACACGCATTAGCCAGCGTGGTGAGTTTATTGGCTTTTTACCTTGAGTTTAAGAATATTTTTCCAATATATACACTCATGACAGACAAAAATAAATCATGGTGCTTATTTCCAGGAGGCTGTAAAGTCATCAACCAAGGCAGCGGTTGGTGGCCAAAGGTGGAGGATGCTAAAAATCCCCCGATTGCCGACTCAGGCTGCCATTTGATGATGACTTTTTATTTAAGTACTTACAACTGCAGATCACTTTCAAATGAAGGAAGATTACAAGAGTTAGAAGAAGAACTATCTTATATTAAATGGGACATAATTGTACTTTGTGAAGTTAGAAGAAAAGGCGAAGAAACAATTGATTTAAAAAGTGGACATATACTCTATTATAAAGGCACAAATATTGGAAATAGAAGTGGAGTAGGATTCATTATAAATAAAAAATGGAAGAATAACATTGTGGAGATTGATGGTGTATCGGACAGGGTGGAAAGATTAGTTTTACAACTTAATAGCAGATACCAAATGCAGATAATTCAGGTTTATGCCCCAACAAGTTCTCATAGTGATGAAGTAGTAGAAGATTTTTATATGGATGTACAAAATGCTTTTGATCAGAGTAAACAACATTTTAAAATTGTTATGGGAGACTTTAATTGCTAGAATTGGTAAACAAATGAAAGACAAAAATACTGTAGGTAATTTTGGTTATGGTAATAGAAATGAGAAAGGACATAGACTTGTGGAGTTTGCAGAAAAAGAAAAACTTTATATTATAAATTCTTTTTTTGAGAAAAATGTTAAGAGGAAATGGACATGGAAGCATCCAAATGAAGATACAGCAGAATTGGATTATATTTTGATTAACAGAAAATACATATTTCAAGATTGTAATGTTCTTAATAAATTTAACACAGGAAGTGATCATCGATTAGTAAGATGTAAGATACATGTTAATGCAAAACTAGAGAGACAAAAATTATTAAGAAAAACAATATTTACAGTTGATATTCCTAATCTTCAGAAACATTCTAATGAATTTAAATTAGAACTTACAAATCGGTTTCAAGTATTAGTAGATTTTGAACATGATTCATATTTGAATGAAATTAATAGGAAAATAATTGATACACTTTTAAAAACTGCAACAAAGATAGCTGGTAGAAAAAAGCAGCAATTGACCAATAAAATTTTTACTGAGATGAGAGAATTTATGAAGAAAAGAAAGAATATGAAGATATACAAAAATGATGCATTAAAAAGGATTGAATATATCGAATTTTGTAAAATGGTGTGGAAAAGAGTTGAAAATAATATAAGAAAGTATAATTATGAACTAGCAAAGAAATCTATAGAAGAGATAAAAGCCTAAATAGTGTAAAACAACATTTTGGTATTGGTAGGAAATTTATATCTGCAATAAGAAAAAAAGATGGCATTATTACTAAAAAGAGAAATGACATCATGAAATGTGTAGAAGAGTTCTATCAAGAATTATATAGTAATAAAGAACAAGTACCTCCTATACCTATTATATCTTCTGAATTGCCCAGAATTTTGAATGAGGAAGTGAGACATGCAATTAAATTTATGAAGACAGGGAAGGCTCCAGGTAATGATGGAATTATAATTGATATATTAAAAGAAACAGGGGAAGAAATAGAAATTTTTTTGGCAAAGTTATATTCCAAATGTCTAAATGATAAAGATGTACCAGATGATTGGAAGAATGCAGTATTAATATTAATATTTAAAAAAGGTGATAAAGAAGATATTAGAAATTACAGACCTATCAGTCTTTTATCAGTTTTATACAAAATTTTTAATAAGATAATTACAATTCATATGCAGAGAACACTGGACTTCCACCAACCAAGAGAACAAGCTGGATTTAAAAGTGGTTTTAGTAAAGTAGATCATATCCAGGTATTGAGAGAAGTTATAGAAAGGACAAACGAATATGAGTTGCCATTATGCTTAGGATTTGTAGATTATGAAAAGGCATTTGATTCTATAAACATTTTTTCAGTGATTAAAGCATTGGATCATCAAGGTATAGATCCAGGATATTGTCATATTTTAAAGAATATTTATAAAAATGCAACAGCAACAATTAGATTACATAACGATAGTAGGAAAGTCAACATTGAGAAGGGTGTAATACAGGATGACTCCATATCTCCAAAACTTTTTACAGCAGTGCTGCAAAAAGTATTTTGTGGATTAAAATGGGAAGCTAAAGGAGTGAAAGTAAATGGACATTATTTAAGTCATTTAGATTTTGCAGATGATGTAGTTGTTTTTGCAAATAATGCTTTAGAGTTACAGGAAATGTTGCAGGAGTTATCAGATGAAAGTAGGACTAAAGGTAAATGTTAAAAAGACTAAAGTAATGTTTAATAGATTTTCTCAAAATATGAAAATAAAGATTGATTATGATGAATTAGAAGAAGTTAACAGTTACAAATACCTTGGTCAGATTATTAGTACAGATGGAAACATAATGGATGAAATTAATCATAGAATTAAACTTGGTAGGAAATATGCCTATGTGTTTGAAAAGGAAGGTTTTTAATGAATGTGTTTTACCAGTACTTATTTATGGATCTGAGACTTGGACACTTGATAGAAGACCAGTACAGAGACTTCAAACCTCTCAAAAAAGTATGGAGAGATGCATATAGGGAGTAACAAGAAGAGATCGAAAATGCACTATATGGGTAAGAGAACAAACAGATGTTACTGACCTCATTGAAAAAATTAAAAGACTGAAGTGGAGTTGGGCTGGACAAATTGCTAGAAGAGATGATAATAGATGGACAATTGAAATTTTAAACTGGATTCCAAGAGATTGTCAAAGACCCAGAAAGAGACCACTTGTGAGATGGATGGATGAAATAAGAAAGGGTGCAGGGGTGATGTGGAGAAGAAAAACTAAAGATCGGAAAATATGGATTGAACTTGGAGAGACCTTCATCCTGCAGTGGATTGATAATGGTTGATGATGATGATGATGATCATGTTCATAAATACTGTTATAGAAACTGTAAAATAAATATGCTGTAATCATTTTGTTTTAGAAAAGAATTTCTAAAAATCTTATTATATCTATAATTGTCATAGGAAAACAGTTTTGTTTAGCTTTGCAATAAAAATCAAAAGTTAAATAATTCTAATAGTGTTGCTTTGTTTTAAAAAGATAGTTTTATAATTATTATATTAGTGGGAATTACTCTGATCCATTGATGGATATGTTATTTGGCAAAAAGCATTTTAAGGTTAAAGCATAAAAGTGTCAATGTATTTAATTATTATTTAAAACCTCGTTTGTAAAATGTTAAACCAAAATAGTTATTTGTTGGGCAATTAGAAAATGTATAAGCTAGAAAAGAAGTTTATTGTCAAATTTTTTATCAAATAATAAGATTTTTATAAAAAGCCAAAATAAGAGTCATAGATCACTTGACCCAATTCTCTTATACTTGTAAGATATAAACAATGAACATTGTCAATTGCTCAACAAACTTTGTGATAAATGCTTAGCCAGATAAAGCATTTAAAATATCTCTGTCAGGAACCCCTCTCCAAACCTCTGACCATGGTTACGTCCTTTGGCACTCCTCAGAGATGCACTAGGGTAGCTTCAGACACTAGATCTGAAGCTACCCTAGTGCCTCTGAGGAATGCCAGCGCCTCTCTGAAGAGTGCCAAAGCATGAAACCATGGTCAGAGGTTTGGGGGGAGGTACTGACAGAGATATTTTAAATGCTTTCTCTGGCTAAGCATTTATCACAAAGCTTGTTGAACAATTGGCAATGCTCATTGTTTATATAAAAAGCATTCCTGGAATTGTTTCATTTACACATAATTTACTTTATTTTAAATAAATCTTCATAGAGCTTTAGAGATTTTATAAATAATTCCAGCAATTATCTTATTCAGAAATAATGAGATGAGAAGAAATAAAGAGATTCTTTCAGTTAATACATAAACTGAATGAAAACTTTTTTTAACATAACAGGTAAATGGAATATAAATCCAATTTATCCAAATCACTTTGAAAACTTTTTTGCAAAAACCTTTTACTGTATATATATATATATACATACATTTACGTTTTGACTGTCCTGCAGTCTTCTTCAGAGCTATGATATAATGAACAAAATAAAATACATTATATCATAGCTCTGAAGAAGACTGCAGGACAGTTGAAATGTAGGTAAATGTGTACAATAAAAGATTTTTGCTAAAAAGTGTTCGGATAAATTGGATTTATATAAGATAATATAGCAAAAATAAAGGAAAAGGTCATTTTGGTAATACTTCTATAGATGGAATATATTTATTTAATGGATAGTGTTTTAAATACATGTAAGAAAATGTGTGTGCTATTTCTATTTACATTTCTAAAGGCCTATGCATATAAGTAAAGACATAGTTATGTATCAAGTTTTTAATATTCAACTGGTATTCTTTAAGTTAGTTTTGTATGGGTTTTTTATATATATATTCCACAACTTTAATTACTAATATATAAAACTTTAATTTTACTAAAATTTGAGTAGTTTTTGTAAAGTTTATCAATTGCAAGGAGTTAACTTTAAATCCTTTTATCTTATACATTTATAAAACTTTTTGTATGTTAATTCTTTTTACTATGTTCTTAAAATCAAATTTGATCATCTAAATGCATTAAGCTTAAGAACAATTGAGTTGGAAATAAGTAGACTTTTTCTGGAAAAGGGTATATTTTTACAAAAACATTTCAATAAAGTTAAAGAATTAACTTACCTCTTTATTTTATAGATTAATTGAAAATGTATTTCAACATATATACATATGTATGCGTAATCTTTATATTTTAATACAATTGTCTAAAGAACATTATATATTAGTGGAGAGTGTATTTGCCTGCCAAGGTCATACCTAGTGGTCAAAGTAAAATAATTTTATTTTCAGCAGCTAACTTATAATCACTTTAGCTAACCATAAATTTATTGTTTGAAAAATAAACATTTAGCTATTTTTAACTACAGACTATAACAAAGAAGAAAAACTACAAACCTCTCACTAACCAGCATTTAATTAACTTGGTGATTTTTCTCAACAATTTGTCTGTAGAAGAATACTGGCAAAGCATTTTATCCATAATTTATTGTCTAAGGCCTTTTTACTTATACATTAAGTCAAGTATTTAGCACTAAACTATAAACAAGTTATTCACCATTGGTATATATTACTTTTCTATAAATTTTCTTATATACACTCTAATGCAATTTATATATACTTCTTTTACTTTTCCAACAGTTTCAACTATCCTGCAGTCTTCATTGGAGCTTTTTATAACCATTTTCATTCTTTTTACATTTATAACTAAAAAGAAAGAGAGCCAATCTTCATACTTTCATGGACATCCATTAAAGTATGAAAATTGGCTATCTTAATATATATCTGAGGACTTATAGCATGTATGTGTAGAGGTGATAACATGAGAATCTCAGCCTCAGGGTGGCCTTTGAGTATTCCCATCATCAGATTTTCAATTGAATGGGTGGTTGAAGAGTTGGAGTGGATTGAAGCCTGTCCATTAAAATATGGAGATTGGCTATCTTAATATATATCTGAGGATTTATAGCATATATGTGTAGAGATGACAATGTGGACCAACTGATGATTGCTGGTTTAGCATGAAATACATATATTGGTGATTATTTATCTTTTTGACATATATGTGTTCAAGTGTATCAATGTTATGAGATAGAGTGGATAGTGGTGGATTGTGTAAAAGTCTGTGCTCATATATCCTATATATTATAAATTTTATTGTATTTTTTTTTCTCTCTATAAATTATTATTTGATTTTCCTACTTTAAAACAGTTGGACAAAATTAATTTCTGGAATGCATATATATATATATATATTTGTTTGTTGTTGTTTACTTTTAACACACTGTTCTATTTGAGAAAGAGAAAGTTACTTTGTGTGAAATTATTATTATTATTGTAATCTCTGTATGTAATTATTGAAAATTTGTTGATATGCTGATTTGTTTTTGTTTGTTTGTTTTGTTGGCAGTGGTATTTCCTTTTTGAAAGTGTTTTACTTCTCAGAAGTGGCATATAAATTAGGTTTAGGTTCAGTCTTTTAAAGATATACCACCTAAAACTTCATGGTACCAATTAGCAGGGTATTGGAGTTTTGAATAGGTAGAAATCAAGAAATATAATCGATTTTGGTTTGATTTCACTCATTTAAACTTAAATTTAATAACTTTAAATTGTTTTTTTTATTTTTATTATTAATATTGAGTTTATATTGCTTTATTCTGATGTGTGACATTGACATCATGTTATATTTTGTGTGCATTGTATGAATTACAGAGTAGGTATCATCCAGTATGTCAAAAATATCAAACAGATTGAACACAGAATGTCTTGCAAAGAGGGTGGTGGCCTGAAAAAGTTTGGAAACCTATGCTCTACATTATAGCATTGAGTTTTTTAAATTTTAATTATCAAATGACAAGTAAAGATTCTAAAATACTATTTTTCTCTATCATTCTTTTGCCTTTAAAAATTACAAATATGCCAAATTATGTTTATTTGCTTATTTGATCTAAAGATTACTAGGATTCTTTTTATTCCTGCATAAATTCTATATCTTGTATTGGTCAGAGGGTATTCATTTATTATTTAACACTCGCAAAGCGTTTGCACAATTGGCTTGAAAGGCTGATATGAATGTAATTACAATTATATACAGACGCTATAAAAATAAATGCTTATTTATATATATATATGATTAAGTTTCAGTTGGAATGACGTTTAGTAATTTCTAGAAAATTTCATCGGCGTCATTCATTCAGACATTGTATATAGTAATTTATTTAAAGTGACCGTTCTATCATCACGCCTTCTGTGCCAGTACTTCAGATTTGCTCATATATAAGTATTTGAGTCGTAGAAATAAGAGGGATTCTTTTTATTCCTGCATAAATTCTATATCTTGTATTGGTCAGAGGGTATTCATTTATTATTTAACACTCGCAAAGCGTTTGCACAATTGGCTTGAAAGGCCGATATGAATGTAATTATTTAATATTTTTTACATATTGGATTATTACCATCATCTAACATTAAATGTTCATGTTTTGAGAAAAAAATTTAAACTTTATTTAAACTTTCCAATTATATTCAATTGTTATTAATAGCTCACAAATTAGTATATAGCACAACATTTTGAATGGTATTGTTTTCCTCTCTTCAGTTGTTGCTGGTCTGACTAGAGATAGCACTAGTATGGGCATCAAACCTGAACCTTTAGATTCTTGGAATATTGAAATTTAAAGTAAGGATTCTAGCCATCTGAGCTATTTTGTTTTTCAGGTTCAATTTTCATGCTTATTGTAACATCTGAAGACAGAAGCATTTAGTACAATAGTTAGTTGGTTAGATCCTTACCTAAAATTTAATATTCAAAAATCTAAAGATCTAGGTTAGATTCCCATGCTAGTACTGACTCTGATCAAGCCAAAAATATTTAAATAATAGAGGACAGTTTTTGGTAGAATAACTGAATTGGTTATAATCTTACCTTAATATTCAATGTCAAGATTCTAAACATCCAGTTTCGATTCTTAGACTGGTATTGTCACTGGCCAGGTCAGAGACACCTACAAAAGAAAGAAGCATTTTGAAAAAATACCTCGCTTGGTTAGAATTTTACTTAAAATTCAATATTCAAAACTGCAAGGGTCCGGGTTCGATTCCCACGCTAGTACTACCTCTGGTCAGATCTAATCTGAAGAAGAGAAGAGAATAATACTGCTCAAAACATTGTGTTGCATACTAACCTGTGTGCTATTAATAAGAGTTGAATGTAAGGGGAAAGTTTTTTTTTTCTAATAATTTTCAATATTTAATGTTAGATTATGGAAATATTTCAACACATAATAGAGACTAAAATTCTACCATCACAACCTTTAGTCACTCACTAAGAAATGATGTATTTATAAATTTATAATATGTAAAAAAAGAAATAATAATAATAATTTTAAAATAAAAGACACATTTTAAAGAATGTTCACTTAGGTAAGATTAAATGGAATTTACTTTTCCAATTTATAAAATGAAATTGTTTTTATACTGTATTGAAAAATTATAATAATTTATGTTAATTATTTAACTTTTTATTCGTGATTTTTTTTGTAACACTTAAAGAAATTATTTCTATTATTTTTACAAAGAAATAATGGGAAGGTCTTAATTAAAATAATGTATATGTTCACACTACAAAAAAAAAAAAAAAAAGGTGTCATTTAAGTAACTTTTTTCCTCTTCCTCCGACTCTCCATCTCTCTTTCTCTTTTTTTCCTTACTTTAGTTAATATACTTGTTTTTCAAATGGAAATTTAAAAATAAGCATAAAAACGCTACAGCAAATTAACTTACTTTTTTTGTTAACTTTTTGGTAACGCTAATTATATGCTTTTTAGATATTAAATCGGAGTTAGGTATGCTAATTTGTTATATCACTAGGCAAATATTTTTTTTCTAAAACATCTTCCCATATATAAATTTTGCCTGATAAATGACTGGTTTTATTTATTATAGTTGCTATTTAAAAGAATCATTAAAACAGGCAAAACTCTCCATACAGTATTGCCACTCAGTGCAAGCCAGAGTAATCAATGGATGCCAGAAGGCTTGTGCATAAAACCCCCATCTAGTGACTACTCATCCAATATCCCCAGACTAGTTTCTAGCTTGTGGCCTTCGTCAGTGAGTAGCCTTGGATTTGAGAGCATTGCACCTAGATCTTAGGATCTAATACAACCCTCCAGCAGCCGCCTTTTATCTCTACTTAATTACGAAACTATGAGTCTTAAATTGAAAATAATATTTTCAATCCAGGATCATTAGCTTCTGGCTTGCACTGAGGGGCAATATTGATTGTATGGAGAGTTTTGCCTGTTTTAATAACAGTTATAAGCAAGCATAAGAAATAATGATTAAATGATGTTTATTGTCTTAAAAGAATCATATTTGTTGATATCAGAAATTGTTTCATCTCAAATTTTTTATCATTAAGATAAATAGGATAACATTATTTTGCTAATAGATATTTTCTGACTTCAGTTTTTTTCTATTTTTTTAATTACATGTATTTATATAATATTTATAGAAAAATGTAATTCGACTGTTAATCTTTATTGTAAAAGTTCTTTTTTAAAACTAATTTCTTTCATTTATTCAGCCAAAACTTTAACAGAATTAAAACTTCTCTTTTTATAAGAAATTTAGTACATCAAACAGAAGGGTTATCATATTGTATGTTTAATCTGTCAGTTCCCTATTAAGAAAGTTATAGTCCATGAGTCAGATTACAAATAAATAATTCATCAATTTAATAAATAGCTATACCAATATATATATATATCATCTTATAACTATAAGTTTCGATGATTTCATTATCTATATTTAAATCATAAGCTAGTATTATTTCCCTACTAATTTTACAGTCTTTCTCTGAACAACATATAGACTGATATTATAATTTCCATATGTTTCTATAAAATACATACGGACTAGCATTATAATTTTATACTATATTTACTGTTTGTTCATTTATAATCTATAAGCCGTTGAGGCTTAAAAAATAATAATAAAGATCGAGGTGACTCGTTCATTTCCTTAGTTGGCATTCTAATGTATGGAGGCTGAGTCCTGGGAACGAATTCACCTCACTATACTTTTCCACTGCTTTAATCCACAGTTCTCTGAAGATCCTGACAAAGAAGAATCTTTCTCTGTGACAAAAAATATAATCGTTTTTGTTTTTTCTTAAGTATTCTATCTCATGTAATAAATGTGAATACCTTAAACTGATTAACTAGATTTAATCAGCTTAAAACTAATTTCTATAGATATAAATCTGCATTAATTAGTTTTTTTATTATTTGAAATATTTTCTCAATAAAACAATTGTTTTGTTAAGCGTTGGTGGCCGAGTGGTTAGCACAGCTGCCTTATAAGCAGTTGTCCCGGGTTCGCTGCCCGGGATGCTTCGACACATGAAAAAAAAACCAATTGTTTTTTACTTTTTTTAAATTTGTGCTTCTATTGCGTTTAATCCTCAAAGCTATTTATCTTTGTTTTTTAATTATGCTTAATTCATTTTAGACTATTTTCATTTCAGTTTTTATTCTAAACTATTTTATTTTTAATTCTGCCTTCTTTTTTTTTTTTATGTTGTTGTTCTTTCTTATGTTATATATTAATGGAATAACCTTGCTCTATAAATACAAAAATACGTTATCAAATCTTGTTCATATGTCATAGCATCGGCCGGGAGGCGAACCCACAACCAACTACTTGCTTGCAAGGCGGCTGCGATGACCTCTCGGCTAACAAAGCTTTCAAATCTTGTTTAAGCTTTTAAAAAATGAAATTGTGTATTCTGTTTTATAATATTCACATATTCATGTATAATTAGAACGAAGTTTTAAATAGTACTCGCAGTTTCATATATATACACACATTCAAATAATAATAATAATATTAACAATATGTTTTAAAATGTATCATTTGATTTTGAATGTATTTTTGAAAAATTTCGTTAAACATTAAGAAGCACTCAAACTAATAGCTGAATTGGGTTGTTTATTTTTATAATCAATACATTGACATAAATAAATAAATATATTTAAATTAAAACTTGCACTTTAAAATATTAAAAAAGGTAAAGCAATTATAAATAAGAACATATGTGTTTTCTGAAACATTTTAAAGTGTAATGTTAGTTGTTAAGAAATATATATTATTTCCATTTGAATATTCAGTTGCTGCACATAACGTAGAAAAAAAAATATTGATGTTAAAGAAATATTAGAATTGGTTTTATTACTCATCAAATGTTGTTTTATATATTATGTTTGATGTGTTTTATGGGAACTAAAATATTTTTTTCATTTTGTATTGCAATATATATATATATTGAATTAAATATTTTCATGGACATTAGATATAAAGAGAGTAAAGAGATTATATCCATGTAGAGATAACTTTGCCTTTTGGGGTTGCCAGGAGACCTTCAATCACTAATTAACATTCTTGAGACGATGCAAAAGTCTATGTTTGGGAATTTTTAATGAAGCAAAAGAAATCTTTTCAGTTCAAACCCAAGTTTTTATTAGGATTTAAACCCAGAATACTATTTTTATAGGTGTGAGAATGCAGAAGACTAACATCTTTATTGACATCCTGCAAATAATAATTAACTTCTCCAGAGATATGTATATGTTGAATTAAATATTTTCATAAATATACACACACACAAACATATTGTCCCATCTATAAATTTGAAATATAAACAAGTTCAGTTTAAAATATGGTATTTAAAAAAAAAGTTTTTTAACTGTAATCAATGTAAATAACGTGATTTGAAATGTTAAAGTATCGTGAGTGTGGCAGTAAGATAAAACAACTTATAAATAGCACACTGCAATGCAAAAGCTCTCCAACAGCCTCCCCTTTATTAAAGAAGCAATGAACAAGACAGCATTGCTCACTGAACTTGTCAGTTTCTGGGTGGTAAAGTTTTCCATGCTTGATTTTCTATCTAGTTAAAAATACCCAAATATTAAGCAATAATGCATATTTAACTGAGTTGATTATGATCCAGTTAAAGAAAATTTTAAACTTCATTGTAACTTAAGGCTTGCCTGATTTATATTTGACATCATTGTGGACAAGCAACTCAAATTTATATATTATAGTTTTAAATCAGTGATAGTCAACCTGGTCCCTACTGCCTACTAGTGGGCATTCCAGTCTTCATGGTGGGTGATAGGGATTTTGTCTGAAACTGAAGCACTTTCTTTTTTTTTAATTTGACTTTTTTAAAAAAATTTCATAGAGATTTATATTCTTTAGCTTGATGTAACTCTGCTTTATAAATTTTATAAAGTAAAGTTACTTCCCTACTTTATAAATCACCATTACTGTGGAACTAGTGGGCAGTTAAAAAATTGTACTACTAACAGAGATACAAAAGTGGGTGGTAGGTATAAAAAGGTTGACTACCCCTGTTTTAAATACATAAATTCATGTGTACATATATAAAGAAGTAAATCAAAAATTATTAAAAGAACCAAATTTCATTTGATAAATTTTATTTAATATCTATGTGTACAATATTAGTGTTAAATATTTATATATATTTTTAAATATTACATTATGTAATACAGTACCAAAGGGTATACAGAATTTTGTAATATAAACTAAGTGATTTATTTTAGACATAATGAGATGTGGAAATGTTCTAGGTGATATTATTTGCAGAATAATTATGATTAGCTTGAGATTGGGTGTGAACTTAAATTTTCCACATTTCCCAGTGCAATTCATTTATAACTATCTATATAATATTAAATTTGTAGATTTTCCATCATATGTTTTTTAATTATGATGCAAATAATTAATGAACAACTAATTTAATTACTATTTATATTATTCATTTCAATATCAGCCATGTGTTTTTCCACATGGCTGATATTTTTAAAAAATAAAAATATTTAAAATTTTCTTGTCAAAGAATCTATTGCAAATAAGCAATTAGATATGAGATTTTAAAAAACAATTCAGGTAATTAAATTTTTATGCAAATTAATATCAATCAAAAAAAACTGGTACATGCTGTTCAAAACAGAACTAAAACAAATAAAATCAATTTTTCTTATATCATTTATTCTGAATTCTTATTTAAATGAGGCCTTCATTATGCTTAGTAAGTAAAAGGTGGGAAAACACCATCTGCTAATATAACTTGAACATCTGAAAACTTGACATGCTATTTTGAGTAAATCTAGTTTAAATGAAGAAACAATACATTTCAAAATGTAAGCTGAGATTGTTAAATTATATTATGACACAAATGAGCTGTTTAATACTTGCCATTGGAAGAAAACAAAATATGGTTATCTTGCTTTATATATAAAAAAACTAGATTTTATTTTTAGCTATTTTAAGTTTATATTTAATATCAATACATTACATCTTATTTTATGAATTATTTAAAATAGGAATCTTTTTTTTTTAAAAAAGAATTAAAGTTAGTTTCATTTTAATGCAACTGAAGTAATAAAAAGATCACTCTATGTTATATATGTATATTATGTTAACATTTTCTAAAGAACTTTTCTTTTACTACATATTAACCAAATGTTATTTTGTAAAAATTGTCAGTTAAAAATAAATAATGATAATAATGGAAGATGTAATATTCATTTTAAATGTAATGTATCCATGAATAAATCATCTGTGTGTTAAATAATTAGAATAAATAATTATTCATTGTACCTATTGGGTTAATTTGTCTATAGTCAACCATGCATTGGATTGCTGAGAATTAGATTTTGTATAAGTGAGTTTAATATATATATATATATATATATATATATATATATATATACTATATATATATATATATATATATATGCAGTTGTTTGTTTACTGTTATATAGTTTAATATATCTATATAAATATGGAAAGATTCCTTTCTATTTTGATTTTATATTAGAAATTGAACTCAAAACCAGCCATCTCTGTAGAAGTAATTTTATTAAATCAGGATTTTGACCTAAAAATGGCCATTCCTTGTAATTACAGTTGTAGAAAGATGTAGCAGTTACATTTATTCCATATTAAGTTATATGCATATGTCTATATTAGAAAATTTATGAGTCATATAAATGTCTTATATTTATAGGTTTATCCATGTGAAGAGTTATATTTTAAGTTTATTAAAGTCTGGGTTTTGCTGTATGGCAAATGTACTTGATTATATATAACTGTATTATTATTATAATATAGTTAAAGATTAAGAGGTAATCTGAAATCTGGGCATGACCACTTGATGGCATTGTTTATATGTCAAAACACATAAAAATGTCATTTCTGCGGCTGGCCTTATGGCTAATACAACATTTATATTGTATTACCCTTTGCAAGGCTGCTTTACATGACATTGCACAAAAATACTACAGCCTGTTTTGTGCTTCAAAAAACTATTTATGTGTATTTGTTCTATTCATAGCTGATTACTGTATCACTTGAGGGAGTTTTAATTGCAAGTTGGTACAACTTTTTAAATCTCTATAATAGAGTAATGTCATTTATATTTAAATAATGTTGTTAATTACTAATAATTGTCATATGGTTCCCACCCTTTCCTAAAAAAATGTTAATATGTAAAAAATTGGCAAAGAGTATGTTCGAACATGCTTCGACAAAGCTCATGTGCTAAGTCAATTTCAGCATGGAAAATATACGAGACCAATAAAATATCTGAGAAGAACGTGCCATTTTTAAACTTTTCAGAATTTCCAAGTACAGAAAGTGAGACTGTGTCCTTTTTTCAGGCACATAATGTTCTCCCAAATACCAGACTGTTTTTATTACAGCAATAAATAAAAATAAGTTCAAAAAGTTCAACGTTTGTATTTTTTTTTTATTTCATTAGAAATTGACAAGTGTTTGGATTATCTTTTTTCAGCGGGGTTAAAATAAATTACTATTTTTGTTTACCCCCCCCCCCCCAAAGCAGTTTATTGTAGAAGCCAAAAAAAAGGTAATTCAAACAAAAGATAAATAAAAGTAAAAAGAGAGAAAAAGTTTTTGAAAAAAAAAATTATTGACTTTTTGTTACAATTATTTATCCAAGAATGGGGGGTTTAAAACAATTTTTTACACCCCAAAAACACAAAAGTTACTTTTGATTTACTAAGAAGAAAAATAATTTGGTCAACCAAAAAAAAAAAGGTAGAAAAATTCGAAACAATTCCCAAATAATTGTATTATATTTTTTTAGCAGGGTTAAAACAAGTGGGGTTAAAATAAATTACTATTTTTGTTTAATTTTTGTTAATAATAACAAAGTATGAAACCGCTCAAAAAAGCAGTTTATTATAGAAGCCAAAAAAAAAAAGGTAATTCAAACGAAATATAAATAAAAGTAAAAAGTGAAACAAAGTTGTTGAAAAAAAAATTATTGACTTTTTGTTACAATTATTTATCTGAGGGTGGGGATGGGGGTTTAAAAACAATTTTTACTCCCCCCCCCCCCAACAAGACAAAAGTTACTTTTGATTTAATAAGAAGGAAAACAAAGTCAAGCATTGGTGGTCGAGAGGTCAGTGACGGTTGCTTTACAAGCAGTTGTCCCAGGTTAGCGGGTTTGCTTCCCAGCTGATGCTATGACACATGGGAAAAAAAAAGAAGAAAAACAATTTAGTCAACCAAAAAAAAAAAGGTAGAATAAAGTCAAAACAAGTCCCAAATAATTGTATTATATTTTTTCGGTGGGATTAAAACAAGTTTTTTCATCGTGAAATAGTCAAAAGTTTTAAAATCAGAAAAATAAACACAAAGTTAAATTACCAAAATTTGTTGAATAAAGAAAAATGTCAGGTTAAAAAAATAATGAAAATGAATATAAAAATTTTTTAATAAAAAAGAAATCATGTTATAAATGAAATAAAAATTTGTTTAATCAAAAAAAATTATGTTATATAAAAAAAAAGTTGCACCCAGTAACGTTACATTTGATTGATTTTGTATAGCATCAACACTATCTAGTGGCCATGCCTGGATTTCAGATGATTACTGATTAAGATTAAATTTAGCAAAGAAACCTTGGTCATTGTATAAGTAATTATTGTTTTTATGCATGGCATATGAAGTAAAATAATAATATAAAAGAGACTGAAGAAAAGATTTTATTAAAAGAAAAATAAGTTGTATGATGACTGATAATACATTTTGTAATCAAATAATTGTTGTTATGATATATTATTCTCTTTAAATAAAATATGGTGTTGCTACATTTAATCATCAGGAGTAACTTATGTTCTTCATAATCTAGCCAGGTATTGCAAATAGAGGCTGTGTGTAGCAGACATCATTATTCTATTAAATAAAATATTGTTAGAAACATATGTGCTGGTATATTTCCTGATGTTTAAAATCAGGTGGTGCACATTTATATTATATAAATAAATAAAAAATCATTAAAGCATGCTTAGTCTAACCAGTACAATATATTATTAGTATACTTTGATTTACAAGCATCAAAACTTTCTGCATTCATAACTTTAAGACCAATTACTTCATATAAATTCATTAATGATTGCTACTAATCATTTATTAAACTAAACATTATCCCTAGCCCAGATATAAACTTTAAACCTCAGTTAATGATTAATATATGTTTTTAATTAAATATAAACACATGGAAATTTATCTTCATCTCTTTTTTTTCCATGCATAATATTTTTAGATATCTTTAAAATTTCCACTTCACATATTCTCAAAACACATGAATAAAGACATATTCAAAAGACTAATGATTAATGTAGTTATCAGAAGTTGTTGGTTGATGTGAAAGTTATAAATGCAGAAAATTTGATATTTATGAATCAGAGTTTAGTATTTTATAAAAAGTTAAGTAGAGAGAATGGTGGTATTATCCTTTTCTTATCAAAATCTCTGTCATGTGTTAAGGCCTGATCGATCTTCAGACCACTGTTAAAATCTGATTGGATGTCTGAGAAACAACAGTAGGCACATGTGAAAGACTAGCAATCTTTCAATTATTATTAATTTAATAATAACATGCGATTTAGACAAATGTTATTTTAATAGTTACAAATACTGAACAAATGATAAAGTCACATATAACAGATTCTGATCTGGGCTAACTGAAGAGTCCTGATTTAGTATAAAATGCATCTTGGGAGGTATATTTGTCTTTTTTAGATATTTTTATTTATATGTTTTAAATAAGTGTGCAGAAAAAGAAGTGTTAAATATATCTAAAAAAATATAGTCACTATTGTAAATAAATAGTGACTTTAGGTTAAAAATTTACAAAAAAGTTTTGATTCATAACAAAAAAAAATTGAAGTGATGTTCAATGTAAAATATGCGGTGAAATTTTTTCATAACATTTGGAGGATGGTGAAATATATCAATGCATGGTGAGTCCAACAATCATTAAAAAAAAAATGTGGAGTTTCTTTTTCTCTGCAAAATTGACGTTTTTTTTCTGTAAAAATGAATTTTTCATAAAAGAAAAAGAATTGGTGGTTGCAAAAGATAGATTTTTTACCACAATCATGATCGCAGATTTTACTTATGCAGATCAAACTTCAAAGTTGATTCAAAAAAATGTTTACAAAAACAGACAAAATTGTCATAACAAATTTTAGAACCACATTCAATGGAGCATTTCAAATGTGGGTTGTAGTCTGTGAGTTACATACCTATATTTTCAGACACATCCAATTACAAGAACATAAAACTATTTTCATTACTTGTTCATTTTTTTAATCCAAAATGAATGAAAATATAAATTATTTGTGTAAACTGCAGAACTTTTTTGTAATTCAATTTCATAAATTCTTAAAGAATATATTTATTAAAAAAATTATTCAGATAATAATGCACCAGTAGCACTTTTCAAAACTGACTTATAATATAGACCAAAGTCATAAGATTTGTTTGTTTACCAGATGTAATCCACATTTCTATTCAGGCTGTTCTTTTACCTGTAGATATTAAAAATATAATCATAAATTTTGTCTATTTCTATATTTATTATAATATTTTTAACTATGCATTAATCATTTTTTCTGAGACTCATTTCAAATCATTTTATATAAGGTTTTTTGAAAGTATTATTTTTGTAACCAATTTTTTGTATATATACCATTTTCTTCTATTAGATTAATTATTTTTTTTTGTAATAATGTTAGTCTATTAATATTAGAAAATCTCGCAAAACTATATAGTGTCATTCAATATCTTAATGAAGATTCATACAAAGATTGATATATAACAATAAGAATATTTAAAGTAAAAATATCTTTGATTTTGTAAAACATTGGTATATATATATATAAGTTGTAAGAGTAGCTTACAATCCTATCGAGACCAGCTTTTATTCATCCACACCACCCAATCAAACCCATTTAAAACATAAACTTAGCTAATAGGGGGTTGAATATGCAATATCATTTTTTGTGTAAACATACATATATATAGATATGCAACAAATGTTTACTTTATTAAGTACCAAATGAAACAAATGTCACAATGAACTAATTTTCAATGTTTAATGAGAAATAAAAATCCAGTTAAAGAAATCCTTCCTATATATATATATACTAACCATGAATTATTTATTAATGTGTTGTTCACCATAAATAAAGACTTAGACTTAGTAAACATAGTGATGACTTAAGGTCAAGCCAATCTCTAGGCAACCAAATATGGAAAATAAAAGTAGAATTCTATCACGTAATTTTATTTTTAACTACAATCAATATAATATGCGCAACAATAGACAGGCATGGTAATAGAAAAGATAATGCTAGTAAACTAAACACCAGAAACCAAGCAGGGCATAAAAGCAAACCCAATTCATTTTTGTCTTTTGTTATTTTTTAAATGATGTAAGAACTGCACAAAGCCAACCTTTAAAGATCAAATGTTCGAATCAAGAGAAGATGGATGAATTGTTCAAATATTCCAGATTATCCATATAATTTTTGTAGCACAAAATTATAAGAAACTATAAGTGACACTTAAACAGAGAAAAGTTTAATGAATTTATGCGGTTTGACAAAAGAAATGAACTGATTTTACATTGAAATTTAAAAATAAAAACTGTGTTATTATTCAAACATGGAGAAAAAAAATAAACATCACCAGCATATATTAATTGCATCGCATTATTTATATCTAGAAAATTCATTTATTTGTATAGTTTGAGAATAAAGTTCCAACTTGTCAAGCGTTGGTGGGCTAGCGGTTAGCATAGCTGCCTTCCAAGCAGCAGGCCCGGGTTCGTTTCCCGGTCAACTCTTTGACATATAAATAAAATAAAAACAGTTCCAACTTAATTGTGTTCGAACATGTACAAATTAAGTTTAAAAAATAAAAGATCCTAGTATGCAATTCTCATGGGTACATTCTAGTTTAATATTGCTGTTATATAAGAAAATTCAGAATTGTAAAGTATTAATAAATTTAATTATATTAAAGTATATCAATACTATGTTAATGATGAAGCATGTTTGGTTAGTAATGGAAAGAGAACAATATTGGAAAATCTTTAACCTATTTTAAATAATATAAGAAATAAATATTGTTTGCAATAAATTATTACATTTTCTTAATATAATTAGTAGAGCTTTTGTTAATATTAATTTTACACTAAATTTATACCAGACTATGCAAGGTGTAACTTTTCTTATATTTAATATGCATTGGTGGTATTTTTTTTTTAAATCCAAAACCAACATTATGTACCCAGCAGCAGAAATCGGTCATAGCAATGTTTGAGTGCCTGTTTAATGGTCATTAATTATTTAATGCTTAGACAAAACTGACTTTAGAATGAGAGGATAAGTGATTGATATCTAGTATAAACTTGCAATGTAAAGTATAAACATATGTATGATAGCACTAGGGAAACTTTAATGTTATTTGACACAAGGAAAATAGAAAGATGAACATGATATAAGAATTTGAACTGTAAATATGGTTTATTTAAAGTGAAGAAGAATATAGAAAGGCTACTTTTGATGTGAGATATTCAAAGTAAAACGTGATAAATCATGTTGGAAGTGGAAACAACATAAAAATGAAAAGAATGAAAGTTAAATATATTTTGTTTTTGTTCAAGCTTTAATAATAAGAATGAAGAATATTAAAAGTAGCGAAACAGTTTTCTTCAAGATGGATAAGAGAAAAAACAGGACTATGTCAATGCTAACAGAATTTTATTAGATTGGAAAGATTAATGATTGAAAAAAATAGATATGTTTACAGTACCATGAAAGCTTTCAAATGAAAGGAATATTTAAATTGGTTAATGAGATTTCCAGGTGCATAACCTTCTGTGCACAGAATTTTAGACTTTTCCTAAGTAAGAACCATTTTGCATTATGTTATCACATTACATTATAGTAAATGGGCTATATTTATAGCATTCCAATTGATGACAAGAATCATATAGGAAATTAATAGACTTAAACTATGAAAATATATTTGTGGATCTGTCATGATTGAAAGTTTTAAATATAAAACATTTTGAATTTCAAGTTACATTCAGTGAGAACATTAAGAATAAAAGATTTACATCATTATTTTTAAATGTCTGTATTGTTACTACATAAAAAATTTAGGGTAATGAATTTAGATAAGTAAATAATGGATTTTGCATTAATTCTCGCATAAATAATTTACAAAGTACTTCATTACAAATTACTTCATTTGAAGATTTTAGGAGAAGGGTAATGATGGTTCTTCAGCTTTTCTTTGCATTTCTGTGACTATCTCTAGCACTATTTTGCTAGTTTTGTATTTATTTGATGATGATAAGTAACATTAAAATAATACTGATTTATTAGCTCAAAAAAAATCTGATGTCAGTATTCTGTGGCCATCAGGAATTTCAATGTGATCTAGTCATGTGCACCACATAATTGATTGCTAGGTTCTTGTTCTCTGGTTTCAAGATCATTTATAATATTACTTTGATAAATATTCTGTTATTTATATAGTGCATCCTATATATTTAATATTATAAAGAAGACTTTACAAATCTTACACTCACCTGTGAGCACCAACTTAAAAAAAAGTGTATGCTTATGCATAGAGCTTATATATATGCTCACCATGCTGAAATCAGGGCTTGAGCCTATTATGTGCCTATGTTATATAGTATTAGCTTAATTGAATAAATCTATTAGATCTGTGGCAGGTGAAAGATACAATCTCATTTTTAACCACCTGCAATAAAATACATAGCCAACTTTGAATTTACTTTAATAAATATTATTTACATAGCACAGCCTATGTATGTAATATTATAAAGAAGGAACAGCCCCTCCAATCATGCACTTTATAAATCTACTTGCACTCATGGGTGAGTGCAAAGAGAGTCATAAAGTGCATGACTGATGGGTTATTCCTTCTTTATAATATTATTTTGAGAAGATTTTTAACCAAATATGGGAATTACAAAAAATAGATTTTTTTTGCCTAGTATATTAAATATTTATCATTATTTTTACATATTTGTATAATAATTACATAAAAATAAAAGTATACATAATTATCCTTTGGTTTTATTCAAATATGTTTTATGTAAATACAGGCTAACAAATTCAATTGTAACAGTAAATAGAAAATTAGAGTGCTAAAGATATTAATGTCTTTTTAAACACTTTTTAATTTGGTAATCCATAATATTTTTAATATTTCAACAGTTGTAAATACAATTTCAAATTTTAGAACAGAAATTAATAGATTTATGATGGCTTCACATTAATTCATTCATGTTTAAAAATAAAATTCAACCAGCAAAGATTTCGTTAATTTTTTTAAGGGCTATGCTGGATTTTATATATTTTACTTTAGTATTATTTTTTCTAAATTCTAATATAATTTTTAAAAATATTTTTTATTTAGAAATTTATATTTATAACAAATCTAGCCAAATTTATTAAATTTTAATACTGAATAGACTTAAAACTAAAACCAAATGTTGAATGATTACAAAAATTGTTACCAGAGAACAATGGAAATATTTTCATAGTTAAATACTTAAGCTAAGTTTTAATAAATATTTCTTTTTATTTTATTTCTGATATATTTTTGAATTAGGTCAAATTTGTCTAATGTAAACATAATTATTTGTTTCTGAATGGCATAACATATATATATATATTGCAATAAATCAATCAGAATTTGTTCCCTGACTAATCCAATGGAAATGAAAAGTATCTTATATTTTTTGTCTTCATTTTTTTTTGTAGTACATATATCCATTCTTTGTCCTATTCCATTTTAATAAAAATACATTATTCTGCAAATATAATCTAAAGAAATCAAACTTACAAATAAACAATTTATTAAGAAATTAACCTTTTCGTCTGAATCAATTTTTTAATTTGATTTAATGCTTAAATAATTTCTGTTGAATAATGACAAATATATTTTCATAATCTCACTTAATTCTATTTACTTTCCATAACTAATCACATTGTTATTATAGATATTTTTAAAGTACTATGATATTTTTTATTTTTATTTTTTATAAATATTACAAAAAGAAGAAAATTCACTTTGAGAAGCATTTATAAACATACATTGTGCATTAATAAAAACAAAAATGATTTACTGAACAAAACAATTTATAAAATAAATATTTTTTTTCTTATGAATAAATAATATTTTTAGGGATTGTTATTACTATTTATTTATTTTGCACTTTTTAAAATTCTATTTATATAGATAAATTGTTGCTTGCGCGCACTTTTTTTGTTAGAAGACTTTTTAGGGCAATCTCTTATTCAAAGTATTCTCAACATCTGATACTGTTAATCTCAATGCACACTACATATGTGCGTGTGCTATTTGAATATGCAGTTTTTATTGTTTTTCTTTTCTTTCCTTGCATAATACTTAGTCATTCAAAAGTAATTTAAAGAGTAATTAATTGCTTTAGCAAAGTAATTCAAATTAACCTAATGTATATTATCTTATGCCTTTCTGTGAATCCCATACTTGATAAAAATAAGAGAGTTAAAATTTAATTTATTTTTACAAAAAAAAAAAGCAAAGAGATGATGCATTTTTATATATAATATTCTAAAATACTACATATATTAACATGAATTCTGACTAACTATTTTTCATAGTTTAATAAACCAAATGATTATCAAATAATTTTATAGACCATCAAAAGAACATCTGTGTGAATAATTCTGTTTCTTGTGGCCTTATTAAACTAATTAAAAATACTTAGTATATGATACTTTTTTTTGTTCTTTGTCACAAAACATTCCAAGTTAGCAGAGCACTCAATCATAGTGAATACTGTATGCAAGTAATATTAGCATCTCCATATTATTACAGTGAAACCATGAGCTGTGCTGTAAATGTAAACATAAACAAGCAAAAACAATCACAAATTTAATACATTTTATAGTATCCAAGCAGATTATTTTCTGTACATGGTCATGTTTAAAAAATAAAATTTATAAATAAATTTTAAATTATTCCAGCAGTTGTTTTTTCATCTTGGAGCAATAAATGATCATGTTTATTAATAAAACTTTTTCAGTTTATGTCAAAAGTACATACATTTTATTCTTTCTTTATTATCTAGTTTTGATTTGATGTGCAGTATTTTATGTAATAAAAATAAATCCTAGATATGGTATAGAATAAAATATCTTTATATAACAACAAAATAAAATTTAAAAAATATTTTTTAAGTATAATGCAAAAGTTTTACAAAATTTTAGATCATACTTAAAGTTAATACTGACTTTAAAATATTAAAACAATTAGATATCATAATTTCATAAGAGAAAAAATTTATTGAAAAAAATGGGACTATCACTTAGAGCATATTTTATTGTGATGAATATCAAACATGATGTTATTTATTTTATTTAAAATTAAAAAATAAATATACTGTATAGTAAGTTTTTATTATTATTATTATTATTATTATTATTATTATTATTGTTGTTGTTGTTGTTGTTGTTGTTGTGAATAAATAATATATGCAAAGTGTTTCTTCAATTTATTATTAGTAACTATATTATTATTATTTAAAAAATTTTGTTTATTCTATTATTTTACTTTATATAGACATGTTATGCATATAAAAAAGGCATCCTGTGTTACATATATGCACACATTGAAAAATACTGTACACTTGCAGTTTAATAAACAATATATTCTATTCTAATCATGAGCTGGTATATACTATGGATGATTATGCAAGGAACACTTGGAACAAAATGCAATGTATATCACAACTCATTTATTTGAAATGGAGATTAAAAGTATTAAAATATTTAAATATTGTTTTCAACTTGACTATTGTTTTTAATATATAAACTTATTTTTAGAAATATATAGTAGTTTCTCTACTGCACTTTCATATATCTGAATGATATAAAGAATTATTAAGGCTTATGAAATAGCTTTAAAATTAAGATGTTACAGTAAATATATTAAAAGGCAAAAAATCAATTGCAGGCTGGCTTTAATAATAATAAAGTTGTATTGTTTGATCTAACTAAATATCTCACTCTATTTTCAACCAATCAAATACATTCTATTTGCCACCATAAAGATCCTTTAATATATATTTCCATATATTAATCTACTTTATTAATAAAGTCACATCAAATATTTTTATTAATCTTTTAAACCTACATGAGAATTGTTTTGATTTTATCCATCCACCACATAACATTCAGGTAATAATCTAATATTATTGTAGATTGCTTTCATTGACACATTTTACTTTAAACATAGTCATTGGAAACAAACAAATGTGCAAATGACTTCTAATATATATTTCAATTAGCCATATCTCATTGGTTGGTCTTAGTCATCAAATTCTTTCTAATTCACATGATCACCTTCTCTATACTAGCACATAATTGTTGTAAACAAAGGCAAAACTCTCCATACAGTAGTGCCACCCTGTGCCAAACAGAGTAATCAATGGATTCCAGAAGGCTTATGCATAAAATCCCTATCTAGTGCCTACTCATCCAATATCCCCAGACTAGTTTCTGGCTTGTGGCCATCATCAGTGAGGAGCCTTGGATCTGAGAGCACTGCACCTAGATCTTAGGATCTAATACAACCCTCCAGCAGCCACCTTTTAACTCTACTTTACTACAAAACTATGAGAATGAAATTGAAAACATTGTTAATATCTTCAATCTAAGCTCAATAGCTTATATAGTCATATGGGTCTGAACTCAATTCAGTTCCCATACATTTTGGTGTCTTTGGCTCTTAAACAACCATAGCCACCACTATCCTATTAGGCAGGATTAGTGTTAAACCACTAAACATCACATGATCACCTTCTCTATACTAGCACATAATTGTTGTAAACAAAGGCAAAACTCTCCATACAGTAGTGACACCCTGTGCCAAACAGAGTAATCAATGGATGCCAGAAGGCTTGTGCATAAAATTCCTATCAAGTGCCTACTCATCCAATATCCCCAGACTAGTTTTTGGCTTGTGGCCATATGACTATATATGTGTTCAGACCCATATGACTATATAAGCTATTGAGCTTAGATTGAAGATATTAACAATGTTTTCAATTTCATTCTCATGGTTTTGTAGTAAAGTAGAGTTAAAAGGTGACTGCTGGAGGGTTGCATTAGATCCTAAGATCTAGGTGCAGTGCTCTCAGATCCAAGGCTTCTTATTGATGATGGCCACAAGCCAGAAACTAGTCTGGGGATATTGGATGAGTAGGCACTAAATAGGGATTTTATGCACAAGCCTTCTGGCATCCATTGATTACTCTGTTTGGCACAGGGTGGCACTACTGTATGGAGAGTTTTGCCTTTGTTTACAACAATTATGTGCTAGTATAGAGAAGGTAATCATGTGATGTTTAGTGGTTTAACACTAATCCTGCCTAATAGGATAGTGGTGGCTATGGTTGTTTAAGAGCCAAAGACACCAAAATGTATGGGAGCTGGATTGAGTTCAGACCCATATGACTATTTAAGTTATTGAGCTTAGATTGAAGATATTAACAATGTTTTCAATTTCATTCTCAATGGTTTTGTAGTAAAGTAGAGTTAAAAGGTGGCTGCTAAAGGGTTGCATTAGATCCTAAGATCTAGGTGCAGTGCTCTCGGATTCAAGGCTCCTCACTGATGATGGGCAGAAGCCAGAAACTAGTCTGGGATATTGGATGAGTAGGCACTAGATAGGGATTTTAAGCACAAGCCTTCTGGCATCCATTGATTACTCTGTTTGGCACAGGGTGGCACTACTGTATGGAGAGTGTTGCCTTTGTTCTTTTTAATTGTCATACACTATGTATTTCCTTTCTTCCAATGCATATTTCAAACAAAAATCTTTCAATATATGCATACCTGTAACTCAATAGATTTTATTTCTTTCCTTATTCATTTGCAATTCAATAAATAATCGAGATCCATTATACAGGAAAGATTTAAAATTGTAATTGTTTTTAACACTTAGCACTGCCTTCTACCAGGCCGTTTATATTCATAACACAAAGACAGGTATGTGGAAGAATGAACATGTAGCTTAATTAATATGCAAGTCTGTAAATTTCCGTATATTACTTGCATGATAATATGGCACATGAATCTTTTTTATTTTTTTGTGTGAATGTTGCTTGCAATAAACCACTCCTACTTGTATTTCAATCATTACGCTTAGCACAAACAACTTTAATGTCTAGCGAATTGAAATTATGGCCAGGCTAGCCAAATAATTTACAAAATTAATTTCAATGAACCCACTTACAATGCATATTTATTATAGTGAGCCTCACATTAACAGCAGTAGTAGATTAGTGCAGCACAAGTATATGTTTACAAATGTTCTAAAACAGATTCTAATATCAGTATTTTTAAAACATGAGATCGAGTCAGGTTATAATTTTGATCTACTTGACATTAAAGTCACTTGTGCTGAGAGTATTAAACCATTAAACATCACATAATCACTATTTCTTATCCTTGCTTCTAACTTATTAAAACAGGCAAAACTCTCCATACAGTAGTGCCATTCAGTGCAAGCCTTCTTGCATCCATTGATTACTCTGGCTTGCACTAGTGGCACTACTGTATGGAGAATTTTGCCTGTTTTGTGTTGAGAGTAATGATTGGAAGAAAAAATATAAAGAGGCATGGTTTATTGCAAATGACATCCACACAATAAATAAAAAAGACTCGTGCTGCATTATTATACAAGTGGTATATGGAAATTTGCATATTAATTAATCTACACATTTTTTCCCCACATACCTGTCTTTGTGCTATGGGTATAATCAGTCTGATAAAAAACCGTTCTATGCAGTAAAAATAGTTATAGTTTTTAATATTTCCTGTACAATGTACCATCCCTATTAATTGAATTGAAATGCATACATGGTTTTAAATCATTTTTCATTGGATTGGGAAATATATTTTTAGTCCTAAATATAGACTTTAAACCCTATTAAATTAATATATATCAATTTTTATAAATCCACATGAAAGTTAAATTGATTTTACCTAACCACTTCACAGCACTGCAATCTTATATTACTACAAGTTGTTTTTCTTATATTTTATTTCAAACACATGGTTATAGACATTGAAAATAATATGTAAATCATTCCTGTGCATTTCAATATACAGAACTTATCATTCAGGCTTGATCAACTCGTATAAAAAATGTTTTTTTGTTTAATGCTTAATACTAAAGATGTGTTGTTAGCCGAGAAGTCATCGCAGCCGCCTTGCAAGCAAGTAGTTGGTTGCAGACGGTTGTGGGTTCGCGTACTGGCCGATGCTATGACATATGAAAAAAAAAAGATGTGTTAATGAATTAATTTCTCCCTATTAGTAGACAGAAAGAAAGAAGGTCTCAGACAAGCTGAATGTAAAAAAAAATATGGTTGTAATAAGAAGGAAAATAGTATCATCTATCTTTTGATGCGGAGTTCATAGGTGCTGTTATTTTTTTATGTGTATATGCTCAGATTTTAAATATAATTATTAATCAATTATCATTTACTTTTTATGTTTTTTTTAAATACACATTTTTTTTATATTTTATAAATATTTAAAAACTTTTAAAATGCACTTATATGTGTTTGAATACACTGCTTTTTATAATCTTTTAGTTTATTTCATTAACAATTTTGGCTGATCCACAATTTTCGTGGGTTTTTTATAATTTGTTTGACAAAATTTTAATGAAAACTTGGTTAAATAAACTAAAAGATTACAAAAAGTATAGTATTCAAATACATAAAAATAGATGTTTGAAATTTTTGTAAAAAAAAATTGAAATAATAAATAAATGCAAAAAAAAAAAAAGATTTAGAAAGTTTAATAATATTTCAATACAAATATAATATATATATATACTTTAAGCTAGATGTAATTAGAGAGTATTTCAATGATATACACAGCTGAAGAGTTCGAGAGTGGAGAAGATTGAATCCTGTCCATTAAAGTTTGAAGATTTTCTATTTTAATATAAAACCAAGCACTGATTATGTGTGTGTGTGTGTGAGAAATGGTGATCCGGACCAACTTATGAGCGCTGGTTCTACACAAAATGTTTATTGGAGATCATTTATCTTTTCCACATGTATGTGGTCATATATAAGATGGAGTAGATAGCTAAAGGGACTTGAAAGTCTGAGTTCAAAGTTTTAATAAACTACTATAATAATAATAATAATAAAAAATTTAAGGTATTAAAAAAAAGTAATCAAAGAAATATAAACTGACAAGCGTTGGTAGCCTAGTGGTTAGCATAACTGCCTTCTAAGCAGCTGGCCTAGGTTCGCTTCCCGGTCAACGCTTTGACATATATATAAACTATTTACAATTAGATCTAGACTTTAATTGTGTAGGTTGGTACATTTACTCTTTTTTTAATACTAACAATTATATATATAATTTTTTTCTCTTTCTTTCAGAAAAATTGAAATAATTGGTTTGGAAGCTGCTGCAGTTTTTAAACTTCCCGAGAAGAGTTGTTTAAATAGTGTAATAGTTTTGCTCTATTATTATGATGTTTTATTTATATATTTTTTTATTTAGTTTCAGATGCTACTTGTGTTGATTCCTTTCATTGGTGTCATTTGGTTCCTAAACATAATGTTTGTTCGCATGAATTCTATGGATATCACTGTTGTAAATCATGTCTGGATTTTAACTTCAAGCATCCCAATTCCTAATAGCTTTTAAATTACTAATAGTGGATAGATAGATGTCTGTGATGTCTGTGTTTAGTACTTTATAAATGCAACTGCAAGTTTATAATTTATGCATTTATGTTAATGTGGAGTTCTTTTAAATGTTTATGTTCGTGTTTGCTTTTTATTTATTTTGCATGACAATAGATGCACATATTTATTTATTTTAATTAGTGTTAATTATTATATATATTAAGTATAAGTAAAATTTAATATTTATAAAGCAAAACTATATTCAAATATTTTGAATTTTAAATGGTTAAATGTTGTTTCCTTTTTATAAAAAATGTGACGAGAAAACAATAAAAGATGGATCGTTTTATTATTAGTTTCGTTTATTTTAAAATATGTTCACATTGAAAATTTTGATTCATTTATTTTCTTTGTGTAAAATAAAAAAAGTACAACGTTCTGATTAATTATTTAAAATTGTTTTTTTTTTTAAAGAAAAAAAGAAAAAACTCCAATATTTTGTAGTAAATGATTTCTCAGTTTTATTATTAAAGCATATACTATATGTTGTATTGATAATATACTTTCATTATATAAGATACTTGTTAATGGTTCAGTGTAAATTATGTGCTACTTAAGCATGTATTCATAATATTTGTGAAGCTTTTCTGAAAAAAAGAAATTAGAAAAAGATTTTAACTGTTTTTATGTATGTTCACACAAACATACAAACATTTGTGTATATTAAAATATACCTTTACTTACAGACAAATATGCTTGTGTGTATATACAATTAAGTTTACGCATGTATGCTAAAAAGAAGCTATATATATTCAGAAAGAGAGAAAAATTGTAATTAATATTTGCATTTAGTTGATTTAAAAGGCAATTTAAATATTGTTTATATATATATTCTCTCTTTTTTCTTTTTTTAAATGTTTTTTGCTATTGCTAATTACTGATATTTTTTTATTCTTAAAACAATTGTATTTAAACCTGAATTTTTATAAGTAATTGTATGTTCATATGTATGTATGCAAATGTTATATCCATATATGTAGACTCACTCGTGCATGTATATAGGCGTAATTTTCATGTTGTAAAGGACCAAAATATTTTTTATTACAAGAATGTGTTTCTAAGGATTTCATGATAAATAGTGTCCCAAAATCATGAGCAAATCAATTTTTGCAAAAACCGATTTTAGTCTCTTTATTTGATATTGTTAGCAATCTTGTACAACTTAAATTTTTTTTTTTTATCAAATAATAATAATGAGAAGAAAATGTTATATGTTATTGTTTTACTTTTTTTTTAAAATGTCAGAATATCATGCAATATGTTTTGTTTTCTTTTAATTGAATAATAATTAATCTTCATTAAATCTTTTTGAAAATGTAAATGTTTTTAATTCTTAATTGTGATGTGTATAATTAAAGTCCCCCTCCTCGAGACTGCATTCCCTTTCACCTCAAACATAATTTATTTTAATAAGCATTTTAAAAAATAGCTTTGACCGAAAAATGGTTTAACATGTTTTCTACAATTAAATAGCACAAATAAGCACGCACGCACATGTGTATGTGTAAACTTTATTTAGCTTATAATGGATTAATTAATAGTTTAAATATGTGCATATATGTGTGAGTAAACACACCAATATAACTGATTAAATTGTGAGCAAAAATACTTAGATTTATATTCATATGTACATTTAAATGTTATATATTGAATTTTTAAATAAATAAAAAATTCATTAGATAAAAAAATCCACTAATGAGGTTTGTATTATTATTACGGTGGATCAGGGATTTATCCTCTTTAATCAATTGTGATGCATTGGAAGATTTCAGAGCTGAAGATCAAAGCAGGAAAGACTATTTTTTTCCTCAAATGCTTCTTGTGAGACACTTCTTCGAATGGTTTATCACTACCACAAATGGACAGCTGCTTTTATTGTATGACCATGTGCTTTTAGCTTTATTTTTTCCTGCTAAGGTCTTTTGTCAATATTTAAGGAAATAATTAAGAAACAAATGAATGTGACACTTCAGCTTGAGATCGCTAAACATAATTATCCATTGACTCCAACAAATTATTATTCAGTTGGTGAATTAATGTCCTGGGTTGCTGGCAGGTGGAGGGAGTGCAAGAAGAGGCTATGTTATTGTAGCTGTGTTATTACTGTTTAGTTTGTACATAACTTTTTTAATTAGGTGGCTATTTATTTAGCCAGTTTCAATCACAGCTTTGTATATTTTTTTTATTGTTATTTTAGTTATATTTCTTTTAAAACAGTTCTTAGATATTTTGTAAATAAAGTCATTGCAAACATCTTTGTTTCTTTTTTATTTTTTTGTATTTTAAATAATAATAAATCACGATATAACAAAAGATTACTTGAGTAGAAAAAAATAGTAAATTAAGCTTTGTTTTTATTCAGCCTGATCATGAATATTTACTATATAATGTAATCAAAACCCTTTTATAAAGTTTCATTTAAAAAATAAGTCTGATGAAAATGCTGTTTTTGAAATACTGAAATTTTATACGCATTTTACAATATTTTTCAAGTAATAATTTGTATTTGTATCATAATAATATTGTATCTATAGAATACGGAGATTAAAAATTTATCATACTATTGCCTGCACACACACAAAATAAACATATAAGTTAATTTCTAAACAAATTTTGTCCCTCCAAAAAAGACAAAATAGCTGGAAATCGATTTACAAATTTCCAGTATTCTTTATCCTAAGGCCTTACCTAATTAACCATTTCGTTAAACTAACAGAAGTTATTAAGACAATAAATTTAGCTTTGAGTAATTGATTTTATTGTCTTAGTAAATATATACTTATATAAAATTTGGGAAGTTATAAATGACTTAGTGTGCTTTCAGAATCTGGAAGATATAATTGACTATTTATTAGTCTGCTTTCAGAACACGTTATATTTGCCTGATTAATGAGGTTTGTTTAAACTTCTTTGCAGTATTAATTTCACACACCTTGGTCAGATTGCAACCTTTAGTTTCTATATAAATATATAAGATCGTAGTTAAAGGTGGTATTATCTTTGCCTTGATTACAGGTTGAGGTTGTTGATAGTTTAAGAGTTGATTGTTATTTTAAAAAAGTATATAATCGTTTGACATCTTTTTATTTTCTAAATATGCATTGTATGATTCAATTAAAATAACAAATAAAAATTAATTTTACTATCTATTGAATAAAGATTTATAATGTGTATGATTCTGTATTTAAAATATATTTTTATAAACAACAAAAAATAAAATTTAGTAATTCATGTTGTTGCAAAAAAAAAAGAGATAAAACAAATAAATATCTCTTTTTGTTTTTTGTAGTACTAACTTTCATGTCATTTTCATAATAACAATACAATATTCAAATACCTTCCATCTCCCAGTGATTGCTGATAATATTGATAAGAATGTATAATATTATAGTAGTTCTATATTTTCAAAACATTTTGCAGAAAGTTTGTAAAAATATTTTGTCAATTAAAATGTGAAACTAAAATAAAAAATAAATGGAGATTACTTAAATCATTTAGCATTTTCAAGTGATGATATTGTTTTTGCAATAATGCTTCAAGTCTTCAAGAACTGTTATATGAGCTTATCTGAAAGAAAAAAAAGTAGGATTAAAAATAAATGCTTAAAAAAATAATAATGTTCACTGACTTTGATAAAATGGTTAATGTAAATATAATGAGTGGAATTCGTTGTGGTTTACTAATTTTGGTAAAAAATAACTTGATATTAAAAAAGAATGTTTCTAAGTTTGCAAAAAAAAGTTTTTAATAATTGTGTTTTACCAATGCTTGCTTTCTAAATTATGCATGTAATAGAAAAACTATACAATGATTTCAGACTATATAATGAAGAATGGAGAGATGTAAATTAAAAGTAACAAGGAGGGAATAGAAAGTGAAATCCATAGATAAAAATGCAATCAGATACCACTGATATTGAAAGAATTGAGATGCTAAAATTGAAATAGGCTGGACAAGTAGCCAGAAGAGATGAGCTAATAGACAGTTTAAAATAATTTCAAATACATTGGTATATATAATATTAAGTACAATATCATGTGGGTTGTTGATTAAGAAATAAATTCCTTTGTAAAAGTTAATATCAAATTTATTTTGATTTTTTTTCTTTGAAATATTATAATAGGTACTCATCATTTAGACAGGGCAGCTGCTTGGTGGCATTATTTCTCTGCAAAAGCACAGAAATATCCACTTAGGTGGCTGCCTCCAGCTATTTTATAGCCAGGACAATCATTTTCTAACTATTTAAACTTTAATATAATATGGCTCGAGGGTGGCTGTACATAAAATTACTGTAACTCTTTAAATATTGTCTTTCCAATAATCATCTTACAAGTAAACCGAAGCAGTATTGTGTTGTAAAAATTGTTATCCTGTCCACATGCTTCCCTACATATTTTTGAAGGGTGAAAAAATTTGCAAAGTGTATTTGAAAATAAAGTTGATGTCCAATAACGTGTTGACACATGTTTTACAAGAGAATCTCTGTAATACTAAAAAATGGGTGAATTCATTAAGCTGCATTTAAAGTTTTGGCAATTGCCTGTGGCCGAAAACATTATGACACATTGCAAAATCTGTGTTTGTATAGCGAGGATGAAACAGGAGGGTTTGCAGTTCAGGTGCAAGTCCACCTCATGTAGAAGTAAATGTTCGATCCACAAGCAAACCTGGTTCCATGGCTCAAGAATACCATTACCAAATAATGTTGGATCATAATTAGTTTTCTGGTTTGCAAATGAGTTTAAACATAATTTCAAAACAAAATGATCTCATTTTACCAAATAATGTTCAATCATAAATTGTTTTAAATTAGTATTCAAAATATAAAAGAATTCCAATCCCAAAAATGGTTTGAAAATGAGTTTAATACCGTTACCAAATGATGTTCGATTGTAATTAGTTTTCAAAATGTAAAAGAACTGCAATCTAAAAAAATGGACCAAATAATGTTCAATTGTAAATTGTTTTAAATTAGTAAAATGTCAGCCTGGAATAGTTATAATAGTGTGTTTTAAACAGATAAGAATGCCATCAAGCGGCTGGCCTGTCTAAACGATGAGTACCTTATAATAATTTAGAATAGAAGAGTATCTAATCCTGTTTTATATCTAGATAAAGGAAAATTACAACATTATTTATGTTAGAAATTTCATTTTTAAGGAAAATATGATTACATTTATTTATTCAGTAAAAAAAATAATATATAATAAGGTATAATCACTGCTGCTGGCACGAATTTTGCCTTTAATAGTATTTAAATTACAAGTAATTTGTTACTGATGTTTTTGTTAATAAATAATTGGTTTTTTAAAAAAAAAGTTTTATGAAAAGTTTAAAATATTAATTTGTTTACATAAATTAAATAAAAGATTTTTAAATAGTTATAATAAGAAATTTTTAGTTTAGATGAACGTATGTAATATTTACAAAGGCAATAAACATTTAAGCATGTGCACTTGAAAATGCGAAGATAAGAACCTCTACAGGTCTTAACCACAAGCTTATGCTTAGTTAAAATTTGAATAATAATTTTTTGTACTTTTTGCTTAATGGGTTTATGATAAAATTTAAATTATTTTTTCTAAGTAAGTTGATCTAAATTTTTATGCAAAGGTTGTTGCATAAATGATTGAATAAAAATTTTGAAGTGAAATGCTAACGAAATTTATGATATATAGTTCTTTTAATGTTACTATAGGTAATTTAATAATATTTATTAATATATATATATATTATGCAGTAATATTGGTATGTGTATGTTGTTTTATATGAATATATAAAGATAAAGGAAATTGAATTTTAAGTGTCGGAAAAATAATGTAAATTTGAATATATAAAAAATATTAATTTTAGAAATTTTCATCTGTTTATCAAAATCATAGCTTTTTGAATATATAAAGGGTGATGTCTGCTCGATGAAAGTTAAATGGCCATAGTATTTATGACTATGCAAAGGCAGTATAATCATTTGTCTTATAAATTAAGACTGGAATGAATGGAGCAATTCTTTCTTAAATTAAATATTAAAAATATTTTTTTAGTGAATAAACTAAAATATAGTTGAAGGATTAGAAGACCCTATTAAGTTTTATATAAATATTTTGTTGGGGAAACAAAGGAATAAAATTTATTTAAAATTTTTTTTTGATAAATTTGGATTTATTATTAGTGATAATAGAATAAATTACTTTAGATATAACAGCATAATTTTTTTAAAAGTTCTTATTTACTAAGAAGATTATGACCACAATGTTGGATTAAAAATATTATATGATGTAGTTGTATAAATTAATCTGTTTGACTATTGAATTTTTACATGATTTGAGTTCAAGTCTTATAAACCAGATTAATTTCTATCTTGAAATATTTTGTGTTAGTATGAAAGGCCCACATGAAGGTTTTTGAAAAGTTAATTGAATTATTAAGAAGCATGTGTATAGACTTTGGAAGTCTAAGATGGATGATTTTACAATAAAAGTTTTTAATTCTGATTATATTTGTTGTTATTGGGTTTATAACATTTATTATATTTTGAGTTCATTTGTTATCTGTTATTAAGACTTGAGTTTATTATGTTAAATATTTTTTGAATTATAGTTTCATGTGATCTAATCCTATCAAGATTTTCAATACCACATTATACTATAAAAGATTATTGAGCTATTATATAGTATCAGGATACTATTATATTTATTAAGATTTTTGTTACTTGCCATGGGAATAATGTATGGTGCATGAGATTTCTTAAAATGATCCCATTAGCTTCCAAATGAAACAAGGCAAAAAAATTCTCTAAATTGATGAATCCTAATAAATTAACATTACAATTCAGTAAAACTAAGCTAGTTTTACATAAATTTGACAAAAAATCAGCAAAATTTACTGGGAATTATGTATGGTGTGCTACATTTCTTAAAATGACCCCATTAGCTTCCAAATGAAGCAAGGCATTATCGCTACCCCAAGTTGTTTTAAATTCTCCTTGAATAATTCTCACTTGAAATTGCTTACTACAATTTACATTTATTATTTTTACCAGATTTCTCAGATATTTTTATTTTTTTAAAGTAATGGTTGCAATTTAAACATTATTACATGTGATATGAATCTATAGAGCTCTAGAATATGCGCACACTTTTAATACATTTTTAAAGTATATTTTGAATTAAAACTATCTAATTTAAAATAATTCCTATCACCTGAGTTTTGTGTGCATACATTCTCTTTTTTAAATCATGTGTTTCTTATTACCATAATAATTTATCTTCATAAATGATCAACCTTTTATTTTTATCATTTCTTATCTCAAACTAATAATTTTCTACAACTTTCATTTTTTCCCTGACCAGCCATACTATTTCACTTACTATCATGCAATTACATTTCAATTTCTTTTATCTCATTTCTACCTCTTCATTATTAAAGTTTTTTATCTGAATATAGTATAATCAAACAAAAATGAACAACTAATAGATAGTGTGGAGAGTGGTGGGTCATGTGAAAGTCTGTGCTCATACCCTGTCTATTACATATATAGACACAGGTATATATAAGCCTGTGTATTTCATCTATAACCTAAAAAGGAAGAATGAGAATTTGAATAATATGAGATAAAATCACAATCAACAAATAACATGATTTGGTTCAAACAATATGACAATGTAGGCTAATAATAATATATTAGGCCATTGGTCCCCAACCTTTTCGCACTTAAGAGCACATTCTGTAATAACGGCCAGGTGGTGGGCACCATTTATTTTTTCAATGTAAATTTATAGTTGGATATTGTTAATAATACACATAATGTACAAAAAAATATTTATTTCAAAAATAAAATTTTCACATATAATTAACGTTTATATTTTTATGCTGTAAAAGTATAGTATGCCCTACAATTTGATTACAATATAATACAATAATTTATAAGAAATTTTAAAAATTAAATTTATTTGTATCAGATAAATATTTTTTATCATGTTCGGATAGTGGCGGGCACACCATAAAATGGTCTGCGGGCACCATGGTGCCCGTGGGCATAGGGTTGGGGACCCTTGTATAGGCTAAGCTCAGAATTCACATATATGACATATACTATAATAAAAAGAGCCATAGGAGTAAGAATAATAATAACTAAGTATTGTACATATACTAATTAACTTTTAATAAATTATAAAAGGAGAACTCTCAACTCATTCTTACAAACTACAAATGCTCTTAATATTGAAACCATATACCAAAGAGAGGTTAGGTTATAATATATTCTTTATCATGACATTTTAATACCCCCCTCCAATATAATAACATGTCACAACCACTATTCTCAACATTTCATTGTAATGATCTGATCCACAAGTCTTAATAAAAGATAATAATGTTTCTTAGGTTTTATTTGTACCACTTTACTTTTGAAAATAATTTATTTTGCCAAAAACAATTTCTTTTGATCATTGATTATAATAGTAAGATCTTTGTATTCTTTATTAAATATTTCTAATATTACAATTTTTACTTTTATTTATTTATAAATTATTAAACAATGAATGACATCCTAGTAAAAATATGAGGAGACATACTCCTGCCACTAAAATAATGTCTATCTAATTTACAATAATAACAAATTTAAAACTAAATATTCTAAATTAAAATAAAATATGTAGAAACTCTTAATTTAGAATAAAATAATCTACTAGGATAGCATTCAAATACCAACAGTGGTTAAAGGATTTTATAGTCACTCAAAATATTCTACTAATAACTCATGCCAAATAATTATTATGACTTTAAGGTAAACAATTTAAGCATTCAATTTAGAATGAATAATCATTTACAATCTTATGAATAAGCAAATAATAATTTTATCACAAAAGCTATTGAATGAAAGTGTTCATTTAAGATTAAGAAAATGAATGAATATTTTATTCTCTTAGATCCATTCTTAACATCTGTAGTCCATTCTAACAAAGTGATTATTATCTTTAATTTTATATTCATGTAGTCTTAATAACTAAAATAAAGTAGAATTGTATCATTGATAATGTAATAAGATTTTTAGGTAAGTAGGGTATGATTGAGATGATATTAAAGCTATTCACAAATTTAACAATAAAATATAATATTTATTTAAACAATAAGGATAATCAAATAAACAACAATTTTGGAAATCTGAAAGCTTCAAGGTAAGCTATTTAAACACTATGTTATACAATGTTACTGCATAGGAAAAATAAAGGTTAGAAGTTTACAGTTTATTTACAAATTAAATGATCATTGACTATTGTGAATTTGTCTGACTGATAAAAGCTTATTATTAAATGTGGGCATTATCACAAAAAGTTCTGCATTTTTACATAATAATACTATGGTATATTCCTAACAATGAGTACATTTTAATACTAAATATGTCTTACCAATCCACTGATGAATTGATGCTAAAAATGGTGTATATTACTTATTTAGATTTATATATATACAATTTTAAATTTTTAAATAAAATAACTATTGGTTTTATGTTCTGCAACATTGGCAAAGCACAGCATGAGAAACCTACACATTAGAACCATCACTAATCTACATTCAGAATAATCAAAGAAAAAAATGATATTCTACAAAAACAAATAATATCAATTGCCAAAATAATAAAGTCATGGCAGTACACCATATATGGCTCCACACAATATATACATAGAAAATGATATGTAAGGCAATGAACCTAATGATGCATGCCCTTAAAAAGAGCATTACATTTTGAGGGCCAGCAAATATGCTAAGACTACTGTCTCTAAGCATATGAGGAAAACGAGAATGAACCATCAAAAATATGAACAACAGGGGCTGCCTTAAATAAGTCATTTATGCTAAATATCAAACAGACAATACTATAATAATAAAGAGACAAGCTAGTCTCTATAAAAAATATATGTGCTAGCAAAATAAATACCCACAAGAGAGGGACAAAACTACCATCTCTTGGGAAATCTAAGCATAAACAATAAAACGAGAGAGAGAGACTAATGCTCAATTTCCTAAGCAAATATAATTATTAATTGATGTGTAAAACTGATAACAAAATTATTTGCCAAATCTGGCTTAATAAAACATGGCTTGAAATAATATACAATATCTTCACTGGTTATGTATAAACATATTCATTTAAATACATAAATTACAATAGAGGACAGAGCAACATTTTAAAATGATAGAGTATTATAAATAGCAAATATTCTGTGAACTTTGTTTATTCCAGTTGATAAATATATTTAATGTATAAAAATATATCAGACAAAACATAATATAAATAAATAAAATATATGGTAAATTATAAAAGCATAAAATTATAATTTAAAATTATACCCAGTTTACCAAAATTTAAATTAATTAAACATCCTTCATCCTGGAGGATTCGTCATTCAACAGGATACAGTTCTGAAAAAAATTTCCTCCCTTTGTTGAAAATACCACAAATTTAAAACTAGATGTACAGCATTCAAAAATAATATTTTTATAAACGAGTGATTTTCCAATAACATAAGCACACAAACATATTAATGGCCACTCAGTTTTATCAAAATATTTGTAAATATGGCACTGGCAATTTCTGGTATAACATTGTGTTAACTTTCCATTTATCCATGGGAAAATATAATTTAATAATGAGGTTATGAGCCAATATTTAAATATAAAACAGTTTCATTAGAGAGCAGAGTTTAAAATTCCTAACTATAGCACTAATAATAACAAAGCATATGTAAAGCAGGCTTATAATTAAAAGTTAATTATATAATAACTTGAATAATAATTTATTAAAGCATTTTGTATTTCTTTTATAACACATATATGACTGCTTCAATTATTTTGTCCAGACATAGTTAAATAATGATAGCAATGACTTAAATAATAAGTCCATTACAATGGTATAATATTAGTTTTCAAACAAGTATTTAAGCAATAATTTTCCAATAAAAGAATAAAGTTAATAATTTTCATTTGATAGACTTGGGTAATGTTTTTCCTGCATTAAACATAAGTTAAAATATTTGGGAGTGAACATTTTTCACTCTGCAGAAAAGAATAAATAATTATGATAAGTAATTAAAAGATTTTAAAATTAATAGAGGTTCTACAATCCAGAATTAAAATAGTTCATTCATTAAAAATGAATTATCCTAGAAAAAACCATTATTAAAATATAATATTGAAATAAATATAATTCAAAGAGATGTTGCTGGAGACAAAATATTTCAGACTTTTGATAAACTTATTACTCTTTCAGCATTTTTTAAATTTTTAAGCAAAGTCATTGAAAATATTAAGAATAGCTATAAATATTGAAAATAAATCTAACAGTCTTAATATTGTATCTCAAGGAGTATTCAATCAATAATAAAGTTTAGTGTAAGTAAAAAAAATTGATAATCAATAATAGTTCTTATATTAGTGAGGTAAGTCATAGAAAATTTCAACAATGTGTTAATTCTGCATAAAAGTAATTCAGTAATTGTAGAAAAATAATTATTTTTACTTCCCATAATGTTTTTCTTTTTTTTAATAATGTAGATTTCAGACTTCCCAGTAGAATTAGAACTTGTTTAATGTTACATATTACTTTAGCAAAAAGAAAATTGATTAAAAATAATTAAACTTATAATTATTAAAAATGATTAACTTCACAATCAAATAATAAAAATTAATTAGAAAAAATAAGTAAGTTTTTCCTCTCTTTCCTATGTATTATAACATTTTCCGTTTTGTTAGGCCTCTGCACGCTAATATAAACTGTGTGTGAGTTGATCAAGCTATGTCAAAAAAGAAGAAAGTTATATTTCTATTCTAAAAACATAGCTATATTTCCTGATCAACTCGGCCTATTAATTGTTGAGAATTGTGCTATTGACGAAATCAGCTTTTAATTTATTTAATCTGGGCGCCAGAATTCCTAAGAATTCACTGAAATTGCCATATAACATCTCACAAATAAAAAAAAATACTTTTAAGCTAATCGGTATTACATCATACCGTAACGAGAATTATTTTTTTAAGATTATTATTCCTGGGCTTATTCAAACATATTGGCAAAGGTAAATTCCATTTTAAATCTTATTAAACTAATAATAAATTTAATACTAAAAAAATAATAACTATTATTAATAACGCACAATGAAAAAGATTGATAAAAGTAAAATCTCTTTTATTCTAACAAACAGAAATATTTAATGTTAAATTGTTAATTAAACTGGAGAGAACACACACTAATTCGGATATAAATCAATTAATAAAAAAAACAATTTCACAATTACAGTTCACTTCCAAATTTCTTCTAGAAAGTTCCTAAAATGAATGTCCCTTGCACAAGAAAATTAATGTCTCTATCGGGATTGTTTAAACATATTTTTAAAAATTGTTTGCAAACGTTTAATTTTGTCACAATCGGGAATAATGAATCATAGCTTACCGGTAAGTTTTGTGAATTCATGAAGATTGTAGCTTACTATGCATAGTTTTTTTTGGTTAGAATTGAGCTCGGCCTTTGATTATTAGTTGATGTTGTAGTCTGTTCTGAAAGCTAGTCACAGAGGCTTTTCTAGTATCCATCTTCTTAATGATGTCAGCTAAAGCCCTGGTCTACTCCCGCATGAAGGATTATTTCATTGTGAAGTGGTCTTGGATTTAATAATCCAAAACCAGCCAAAGGAAAAACAGAAAAACAAGACGTTCTTCAAACTGATCTCTGCCTTTTATACTCTCTAGAGGCCCAGTTTTCCGACTTCTGTGCATATCTTTTGTTTGTCAAAATATCCATTGATAATCTTATATATTCTTTACAAAATTTATGTTACAAAGTCTCTATTTTTTTTTATCAAGTTTTTCGGCCATGTTTAATTAGCTAAAATATTTTTCTTTTAGCTTATCTTTTTACTTGCTTTTGGAATTCTTTTGTTCTCTCTAAATCTACTTTTATTTCCAGTTAAGTAAAAAAAAAATACAAAAGAAAAATTTAACTTTCATTGTACGTTATTTTTTTAAAAAAAAAATTAGTCAAAAAAAAAAATCTAAATTTACTTTTATTTTTTAGCTTTTACCAAATGCCAATATATTTGCAACATATATAAATAAACGTTACAGTATATAAACTTCCCATATGCTTATTATACCCTGATCATGTGATTGATTTCATTGATTGAAATTAACATTTTTAAATCACCTCTTGGCCTTATACATTAAAGTTTAAAAATTAATTTGATTCTGGAGAATAAAGCCAAAAATAGAAACACATATTGTCTAGAATATTAGTTAAAAATATTAAATTATAAAACATTTATGAACCAAAAATTATTACAATAAAATATTACATAATAAATATATTGTTTTGAATAGAATATTAATTTACATTACTCTTTTATAATAATTTTAAATGAGTTCTCCAAAATACCTTTTATTGTTTTAAATTAAAGATATTTAAGAATAATATTTAAATATTACAAATAAGGAAGTGAAAGACAAAATTAAAATGCAAGTACACTTACATATATATTCTCTAAAGTTTCTCAGAATTGAAAGCTAATACCTTTTAATAATAATAAATTAACCTTTTCCTAATCAAAAATTCCACTTTGTTAAGTGAGGTAAAACTCTAAACTTTTGATTGGTCAATTACAGAATCAGCCATAAAAATATATTCATCTTTTAACTCCTAAAGTGTTACTTAATAAAGTAATAGTCAAACAACAAAAAATGTATTAAATGAATGGAATAGTTACCCATTCTTTTAACTTTGATGGTATCTGATTATTATAAAATAAAGATTGAAATCTAAATAATAATTTGATTTATGTGCTGTGTAAATAATCTGAGATCACTAACTATTCAGCTTTGAATATTTATGATATTACATTTATTATCTGATGTTTCATTTAGTATTTGGGGATTATTAACAATGAGCCATGACCTTTATTCTCTGAATAGTTTACATAATGCTCTCAAAATATTTACACTGTATAAAAATTCCAATATTTGATTTATAATAACATCAGTAAATTAATGTTGTATATACATCAAAGCTAAAAGAATAGATATTCCATTTTTTTACTAATTTGTTGATGTTTGCCTATTATTTTATTAAATATCTATTTAGAAGTTAGTATTATTTCAATTTCATAAAGTTTTGAAAAAATACAAATCACATCACAACTAGTGCTTAAAATTAATCAATAGAATATCAGCAACTGTTGTCAAGGCAACATTGCCTTGACCACAGATTGCTGATATTCTAAGTACTAGTCATGTGACTTACATGTGATAACTAATTAGCCATGTGCACTTATGGTTTATCAAATACATATTAATACTTTAAAGCAAATTTGAAATAAGATCTTATATATATATATATTCTTACAAATTTGCTGATAAAAATAAATATGAAATATTAATGTTATTTATTGCCTATTTATCATATCAAATTATGTATGAAAACCAATCTAAACAAAATTACTTGCAGATTTAGCTCATTTTGCAGACAACATAATAGTAATGGTGTCCATCTTAGTGCTTCTTTGGGCCTCATGTAACCATCGTGTCTACTGCGGCAAAGAAGTGTATTTTTAAAAAATAAAAAATAGTTTCCATCTATTAAATAAAGTTTTAAAAAATTACATGAATACATTTGTGTAAAAGTGAAGCCCATTATTTGTTTATTGAAGAACTTGAGAAATGTTGTTTACTTCTTTAGATATTGTAAGAGTCCAAAGAAAATACTCAATTTATCCTATTAAGATCTGTATTTATTTACATGCAAATATTCAAACAATATAATCATAAACTATAAAAACAACCACTGTATTCCTTTTTCTTTTAAATTTAAAAAATTGTTCACAACAATAAACCCCATTACTGTCATCAGAATTAACCACAAAAAGAAAGTACCAAGAAAGCTTTAAAATGAAGATAAATAATAATTACATAAATAAATTTAAATCATTTTAATCATTACATTTAATTTCTTAAATAATCATGTGTGTATAAATATATATGATATACCTTACTGGTTTATCCATGTATCATTTTGATAATGAATATGCTACTGAATAATAATATAATGAATATTAAAAAGATCAAATTGTATCAATAAATATGATGACACTTGCAAACTTCTTCCTTTTGGAAGGATTTTTTTTTAAAAAATATTACTCTTAAATTTTCCAATTTTATATACCTGTTTTTCTATTGGCAGAACTTTAACATTGTTATAAGCCAGAGTTTACAGCACCTCTACAACCCCGTCTTTATAATATTCTATTCATCACCTAGTTGGTGGCTTGTATACTCAAGCTGAAACGTTGATATATTTATCATTGATAGTCATTCACAGATAAACCTACAAAGTATATCTTTTATATCTGTGACCTGTAAAAATCTTCAGGCAATATATATATATATGATAAACAAAAATGCAAGTTAAAAAACTTGCTAACGCTTGTATTTATGTCCACAGATGGCGTCCTACCAAAAACACCTATCAAGTGTATATTTCGTTTACATAAACGTCAGAGTAGTTAGTATTCACTATCTCTAACTATAATTCCACTTTCAGATCATGATTTCAAGCTATTTGCTATCGTCAGTGAAAGACAGGAATAAAGAAACTAGATCTAAATACAAACTCTGAGCGTTTATGAAACAATTTCTATTCAGCTTGCAAGCGTGAATTTTTTAGACACGTAATGTCTTCAAACTCAGCATAGCAAACCAGATAGCTATATGGGTCTGATCTCAGTTCAGCATCACCATATAGTAGAAGCCTCTGCAATCTATATCATTGCAAGAAAGACCTCAAAGGTACATTTATGATAAACAAAAATGCAAGTTAAAAAACTTGCTAACGCTTGTATTTATGTCCACAGATGGCGTCCTACCAAAAACACCTATCAAGCGTATATTTCGTTTACATAAACGTCAGAGTAGTTAGTATTCACTATCTCTAACTATAATTCCACTTTCAGATCATGATTTCAAGCTATTTGCTATCGTCAGTGAAAGACAGGAATAAAGAAACTAGATCTAAATACAAACTCTGAGCGTTTATGAAACAATTTCTATTCAGCTTGCAAGCGTGAATTTTTTAGACACGTAATGTCTTCAAACTCAGCATAGCAAACCAGATAGCTATATGGGTCTGATCTCAGTTCAGCATCACCATATAGTAGAAGCCTCTGCAATCTATATCATTGCAAGAAAGACCTCAAAGGTACATTTATGATAAACAAAAATGCAAGTTAGCAAGTTTTTTAACTTGCTAACGCTTGTATTTATGTCCACAGATGGCGTCCTACCAAAAACACCTATCAAGCGTATATTTCGTTTACATAAACGTCAGAGTAGTTAGTATTCACTATCTCTAACTATAATTCCACTTTCAGATCATGATTTCAAGCTATTTGCTATCGTCAGTGAAAGACAGGAATAAAGAAACTAGATCTAAATACAAACTCTGAGCGTTTATGAAACAATTTCTATTCAGCTTGCAAGCGTGAATTTTTTAGACACGTAATGTCTTCAAACTCAGCATAGCAAACCAGATAGCTATATGGGTCTGATCTCAGTTCAGCATCACCATATAGTAGAAGCCTCTGCAATCTATATCATTGCAAGAAAGACCTCAAAGGTACATTTATGATAAACAAAAATGCAAGTTAAAAAACTTGCTAACGCTTGTATTTATGTCCACAGATGGCGTCCTACCAAAAACACCTATCAAGCGTATATTTCGTTTACATAAACGTCAGAGTAGTTAGTATTCACTATCTCTAACTATAATTCCACTTTCAGATCATGATTTCAAGCTATTTGCTATCGTCAGTGAAAGACAGGAATAAAGAAACTAGATCTAAATACAAACTCTGAGCGTTTATGAAACAATTTCTATTCAGCTTGCAAGCGTGAATTTTTTAGACACGTAATGTCTTCAAACTCAGCATAGCAAACCAGATAGCTATATGGGTCTGATCTCAGTTCAGCATCACCATATAGTAGAAGCCTCTGCAATCTATATCATTGCAAGAAAGACCTCAAAGGTACATTTATGATAAACAAAAATGCAAGTTAAAAAACTTGCTAACGCTTGTATTTATGTCCACAGATGGCGTCCTACCAAAAACACCTATCAAGCGTATATTTCGTTTACATAAACGTCAGAGTAGTTAGTATTCACTATCTCTAACTATAATTCCACTTTCAGATCATGATTTCAAGCTATTTGCTATCGTCAGTGAAAGACAGGAATAAAGAAACTAGATCTAAATACAAACTCTGAGCGTTTATGAAACAATTTCTATTCAGCTTGCAAGCGTGAATTTTTTAGACACGTAATGTCTTCAAACTCAGCATAGCAAACCAGATAGCTATATGGGTCTGATCTCAGTTCAGCATCACCATATAGTAGAAGCCTCTGCAATCTATATCATTGCAAGAAAGACCTCAAAGGTACATTTATGATAAACAAAAATGCAAGTTAAAAAACTTGCTAACGCTTGTATTTATGTCCACAGATGGCGTCCTACCAAAAACACCTATCAAGCGTATATTTCGTTTACATAAACGTCAGAGTAGTTAGTATTCACTATCTCTAACTATAATTCCACTTTCAGATCATGATTTCAAGCTATTTGCTATCGTCAGTGAAAGACAGGAATAAAGAAACTAGATCTAAATACAAACTCTGAGCGTTTATGAAACAATTTCTATTCAGCTTGCAAGCGTGAATTTTTTAGACACGTAATGTCTTCAAACTCAGCATAGCAAACCAGATAGCTATATGGGTCTGATCTCAGTTCAGCATCACCATATAGTAGAAGCCTCTGCAATCTATATCATTGCAAGAAAGACCTCAAAGGTACATTTATGAGTTAGCAAGTTTTTTAACTTGCTAACGCTTGTATTTATGTCCACAGATGGCGTCCTACCAAAAACACCTATCAAGCGTATATTTCGTTTACATAAACGTCAGAGTAGTTAGTATTCACTATCTCTAACTATAATTCCACTTTCAGATCATGATTTCAAGCTATTTGCTATCGTCAGTGAAAGACAGGAATAAAGAAACTAGATCTAAATACAAACTCTGAGCGTTTATGAAACAATTTCTATTCAGCTTGCAAGCGTGAATTTTTTAGACACGTAATGTCTTCAAACTCAGCATAGCAAACCAGATAGCTATATGGGTCTGATCTCAGTTCAGCATCACCACATAGTAGAAGCCTCTGCAATCTATATCATTGCAAGAAAGACCTCAAAGGTACATTTATGATAAACAAAAATGCAAGTTAAAAAACTTGCTAACGCTTGTATTTATGTCCACAGATGGCGTCCTACCAAAAACACCTATCAAGCTGAATAGAAATTGTTTCATAAACGCTCAGAGTTTGTATTTAGATCTAGTTTCTTTATTCCTGTCTTTCACTGACGATAGCAAATAGCTTGAAATCATGATCTGAAAGTGGAATTATAGTTAGAGATAGTGAATACTAACTACTCTGACGTTTATGTAAACGAAATATACGCTTGATAGGTGTTTTTGGTAGGACGCCATCTGTGGACATAAATACAAGCGTTAGCAAGTTTTTTAACTTGCATTTTTGTTTATCATAAATGTACCTTTGAGGTCTTTCTTGCAATGATATAGATTGCAGAGGCTTCTACTATATGGTGATGCTGAACTGAGATCAGACCCATATAGCTATCTGGTTTGCTATGCTGAGTTTGAAGACATTACGTGTCTAAAAAATTCACGCTTGCAAGCTGAATAGAAATTGTTTCATAAACGCTCAGAGTTTGTATTTAGATCTAGTTTCTTTATTCCTGTCTTTCACTGACGATAGCAAATAGCTTGAAATCATGATCTGAAAGTGGAATTATAGTTAGAGATAGTGAATACTAACTACTCTGACGTTTATGTAAACGAAATATACGCTTGATAGGTGTTTTTGGTAGGATGCCATCTGTGGACATAAATACAAGCGTTAGCAAGTTTTTTAACTTGCATTTTTGTTTATCATAAATGTACCTTTGAGGTCTTTCTTGCAATGATATAGATTGCAGAGGCTTCTACTATATGGTGATGCTGAACTGAGATCAGACCCATATAGCTATCTGGTTTGCTATGCTGAGTTTGAAGACATTACGTGTCTAAAAAATTCACGCTTGCAAGCTGAATAGAAATTGTTTCATAAACGCTCAGAGTTTGTATTTAGATCTAGTTTCTTTATTCCTGTCTTTCACTGACGATAGCAAATAGCTTGAAATCATGATCTGAAAGTGGAATTATAGTTAGAGATAGTGAATACTAACTACTCTGACGTTTATGTAAACGAAATATACGCTTGATAGGTGTTTTTGGTAGGACGCCATCTGTGGACATAAATACAAGCGTTAGCAAGTTTTTTAACTTGCATTTTTGTTTATCATAAATGTACCTTTGAGGTCTTTCTTGCAATGATATAGATTGCAGAGGCTTCTACTATATGGTGATGCTGAACTGAGATCAGACCCATATAGCTATCTGGTTTGCTATGCTGAGTTTGAAGACATTACGTGTCTAAAAAATTCACGCTTGCAAGCTGAATAGAAATTGTTTCATAAACGCTCAGAGTTTGTATTTAGATCTAGTTTCTTTATTCCTGTCTTTCACTGACGATAGCAAATAGCTTGAAATCATGATCTGAAAGTGGAATTATAGTTAGAGATAGTGAATACTAACTACTCTGACGTTTATGTAAACGAAATATACGCTTGATAGGTGTTTTTGGTAGGACGCCATCTGTGGACATAAATACAAGCGTTAGCAAGTTTTTTAACTTGCATTTTTGTTTATCATAAATGTACCTTTGAGGTCTTTCTTGCAATGATATAGATTGCAGAGGCTTCTACTATATGGTGATGCTGAACTGAGATCAGACCCATATAGCTATCTGGTTTGCTATGCTGAGTTTGAAGACATTACGTGTCTAAAAAATTCACGCTTGCAAGCTGAATAGAAATTGTTTCATAAACGCTCAGAGTTTGTATTTAGATCTAGTTTCTTTATTCCTGTCTTTCACTGACGATAGCAAATAGCTTGAAATCATGATCTGAAAGTGGAATTATAGTTAGAGATAGTGAATACTAACTACTCTGACGTTTATGTAAACGAAATATACGCTTGATAGGTGTTTTTGGTAGGACGCCATCTGTGGACATAAATACAAGCGTTAGCAAGTTTTTTAACTTGCATTTTTGTTTATCATAAATGTACCTTTGAGGTCTTTCTTGCAATGATATAGATTGCAGAGGCTTCTACTATATGGTGATGCTGAACTGAGATCAGACCCATATAGCTATCTGGTTTGCTATGCTGAGTTTGAAGACATTACGTGTCTAAAAAATTCACGCTTGCAAGCTGAATAGAAATTGTTTCATAAACGCTCAGAGTTTGTATTTAGATCTAGTTTCTTTATTCCTGTCTTTCACTGACGATAGCAAATAGCTTGAAATCATGATCTGAAAGTGGAATTATAGTTAGAGATAGTGAATACTAACTACTCTGACGTTTATGTAAACGAAATATACGCTTGATAGGTGTTTTTGGTAGGACGCCATCTGTGGACATAAATACAAGCGTTAGCAAGTTTTTTAACTTGCATTTTTGTTTATCATAAATGTACCTTTGAGGTCTTTCTTGCAATGATATAGATTGCAGAGGCTTCTACTATATGGTGATGCTGAACTGAGATCAGACCCATATAGCTATCTGGTTTGCTATGCTGAGTTTGAAGACATTACGTGTCTAAAAAATTCACGCTTGCAAGCTGAATAGAAATTGTTTCATAAACGCTCAGAGTTTGTATTTAGATCTAGTTTCTTTATTCCTGTCTTTCACTGACGATAGCAAATAGCTTGAAATCATGATCTGAAAGTGGAATTATAGTTAGAGATAGTGAATACTAACTACTCTGACGTTTATGTAAACGAAATATACGCTTGATAGGTGTTTTTGGTAGGACGCCATCTGTGGACATATATATATATATATATATATATATATATATATATATATATATATATATATTGTAAGTGATGGGAATCCTCACCTTTTTGCCTTCAGAAAGAATGCCACAAAAAAAGACCTCAAGTTAGATTTCTAAAACAGACAAAACTCACTTTATGTATTGTCACACACAGCAAGCTAGAGTAATCAATGGATGCCAGAAGGCTTGCTCATAAAATCCCTATCTAGTGCCTATTCATCCAATATCTCCAGACTAGTTTCTGGCTTGTGGCCTTCATCAGTGAGGAGCCTTGGATCTGAGAGCACTGCACCTAGATCTTAGAGTCTAATGCAACCCTACAGCAGCCACTTTTTATCTCCACTTAATTACAAAACTATGAGTCTTAAACTGAAAACATCTTAATGTTGTCAATTCAAGCCCATTAGCCTTCTGGCATCCATTGATTACTCTAGCTTCCTGTGTGTGGCAATACGTATAGTGGGTTTTGCCTGTTTTAAAACAGTTATACACAAGCATAAGAAGTGGTGGTCATGTGATGTTTATTGGCTTAAGTTAGATTTCTCATCATATTATTTCATATCCATTTTTCTAAATATTAATTTATAGTCATTTCTTGTTTTTCATCATAACATATGTAGCACATACGTTCACAGCATATGCTTAAGATTGTAAGAAGAATAAAGAAACTGCTACAATTTAACATAAATAATGAATGAATTAAGATGATACATGCTTGAGTGACAAATATCTCTTATTAATATTATATCTGCACAATTGAAACTGCATATAAAAAATTACTATGACTCCAAAACATTGAGTTTACCATATTAATACTAAAAAAATAAATGAATTAATTTTTAATTATTTTTTTGATCTTTTATACTAAATTCAATGCTCTGTCAAATATATTTATATGTATAAATCAATATTTGATATTTAACATATATTTAAAAAACCACTGATTTGATAAAATGATTAATTTCTGTAGAAATATTTTAACTTTTAAAGTAAACAGGGCGAAATAGAAAAAAGATCTAAAATTCAAGTCAGAGAACCAGTAAAGAAAAATATTTTATCTCAATCTTCCCTTTTTAAATAAGAAATCTAGCTCTTCCATTCATTACCATTCTATTAGAATATATAAACAGGCAAAACTTTCCATACAGTAGTGCCACTCAGTCCAAGCCAGAGTAATCAATAAATTCCAGAAGGCTTGTGTATAAAATCCCTAACTAATGTCCACTCATCCAATATCTTCAGACTAGTTTCTAGCTTGTGTCTGTCATCAGGGAGGAGCCTTGGATCTGAAAGCTCTGCACTTAGATCTTAGGATTGAAAGAATCACATGATCACCATTTCTTATGCTTGTTCATAACTGTTATTAAAACAGGCAAAACTCTTCATACAGTAGTACCACTCAGTGCAAGCCAGAGTAATCAATGGATGCCAGAAGGCTTGTGTGTAAAATCCCTATCTAGTGCTCACCCATCCAATATCCCCAGACTAGTTTCTAGTTTATGGCTTTCATCTGTCCATTTCATGTGTCTTCTTTTTTAAGTTCTTTATAATCTTTTGTGATCCAATTTAAAGACTAGTTTTCCACTTATTATTACTTCTTCTGGTAATAAATCTATCTGTGCTGCATTTCATATTCTTAATTCTTTCAATTATGTCAGTAATACTTGATTATTCTCATGCCTAAATATTTCATCTTCAATCCCTTCTTCACATTCTCGATGTACATCTCTTCATACTTTATTGAGTCATTTGAAATTCATGCAGTACCTTCTGCTAAATATCCAAATCTCAGATCCATAAATAAAAATTGGTAAAACACATCTATTAAAAGTCACATTGATATATTTTATTTTAAAATTAAGCTATATCTACAAAATGTATTCTATTCAAGTTTAATTCTAAGATTAAATTAATCCATTATAATTCTATATATGTTTATAACCTGATCAATGTATTTATAATCATAAACTTCTAATTCACAATTGTCAATCTTCACTTATTAGAAAATCTATTAATCATTACTTTAGCCTTTTAAATGATTAATTTTGTCCTATGCTCTTACTCTCATCTGATAAATTTTGCAACATTACTTGAAACTCTGAAGCATTATTGACAAAATCAGCTATCTCATCTACAAAACCTGGATATTTTAAACAATCTCCACTTATTTTACTTTTTTAGCTTCCCAATTTTCTACAAAATACTTCTTGTTAGATTGATCCTAAAAGTTTTGGAGATATGTGTCCTACTATGCATTGTTATTCATATTAATCTTTTTAGTGTCATTATATAATCTAATTAATGATGTCATAATGATAAACATTTTAAAAATATGATATCTTGAGTCTTTAATTTGATGCACTGGAACATTAAATTATTGTCAAAATGCTTATAAAATTATATTCCTTTTCACAATAATCTAAAGCATAATGGAACTCATTTATCAGTCTTTTTATAACCTTTCTCAACACTTGAATGAAATCTACTATGCTAAAATTACTTATATCCAGTTTATTATTTTGGTTGGATCAAATCCAAAGTTTAATTGTAGATGAGTTTTAATTATTCTAATAATGATTTTGTAAGGTCAGATAAAAGGTTGATAAAGTGTAAATTCTAAAATCTTTTTAACAACTTTTTTAAATATCATTGCCCTAGTATTTTTTCAATTGTTTGGCACATCTTCATCATTTAGAAATTTGGTGTATAGTTTTGCAGATTTTTTTTTTTTGCCTGCTTCGTTTAAGATATAAATAATAATTTTCATCATTTCCTGAAGCTGTTATATTCTTTATAGATTTAATTTCATTTCTTCAATTAAAATGCTTGATTATTCAGACAATTTAATAGCTGTAAGAGATATTTTGTTTTCTTGTTGTTTGTTAAGTACACTTTGATGTTATTGATCCTTTTAGTAATATTTTTATCTTTTCTTATTATTGTTAATAAACTTTTCTTCCAATACAAAAATATTGGTTTATATTTTTGAAATTTGTATTCTTTTCTATAGCTTTCCTTCACAATTCACAGTTATATTTTTTATTTAATTATTTAACTTTTTTTCCAATATTTTGCAGAATTCCAAATATTTGTTTCTTCTTAATGAATCTTATTTTACACATTCCTTCTTTTCTTCATATATTGTCCAAATTTATGAATTGCTTCATTTTTATACCAGCTATCTTTGTTGCAGTTCTTAATAGAATATCAGTTATCTTCCACTGATCTCAATTAAGTTTGAATAATCCTCAAAGTCTGTCAATATTCTAATTTAAATTTATCAGACTTTGATAATTAGAAATATTAACTATTAATACTGGCTTTTTTACTAGTTTCCATTAACATATATCTTATACCTCACTAATTCATTATAACTTCTGTATTAAGTCTATGGAGAACATTATAATCTTGAAATATATATGATACACTGTAATTTGGTTAGGTATTAACATTTTTCTCAAAGAAAAAATTAATAATATACTTTTTTTTTGCAAATTTCACAAGTCTATATCCTCTCATTTCTACATACATAGTCAAAAATCACTCTCATTTTTCAATAGTTTTCTATTTTAAGCCATAAAGTTTTTTATGACAATTTTAGAATTGTTGTTTTGTGTGATTAAAGCATTTTGTATATCTAAATGTGTCATCCATTTTTCCTCACAATAAGAACTTGTTGGGAGAATCTAAATTATCTGCATTTAATACCCTCTATTAATTGCCATTCTATGTGATATACCAATAATCTTTTTATTGTAATTTTTCGATTATTTATTTATAATAAAACCCACTTCATTTTTCAATATTCAATATTTATCTCTATCATAAAGTAGACAATAACTTTTAAATCAATTATATCTTTTTTTCACAAGCCCAACAATGTTTTATTTAATATTATGTAGTTCTTCGAAATCATCTTTAGCTTGAAAGTAATATACAATTGTACTTAATTGAATAAAAGATGAAATCATATCCTGGATTTATAATCAGATTATTCTTGCACTCTTGAGCCAACCGTCTGGAAATAGGGACCATAGTTTTGTCTACTATGATTATAAATATAAAAATAAAAAAATTATTCACACATATTTTTATCTTGCTTTCAAAATAAAACTCAATGGATGCTTGAGTTAAGAATTACCAGGCAACTGAGAGGAAGGATCTTGGTGTTTTTTGATTTTAAATTCAGAGGTAAAAAACTCAAAATCACCACATTAGTTGATGCTTATTAGTGAGCAACCTGTCCATATTTTTTAACTTAGGAATAAGCACTTAATAATAATAGCTATAATGATAAGAATACACGTATTATATATTAGCAATTACTTTTTTTTTCATTTTCTTTTAGACCTTCAAGAGAAATCTAATAGTCTCTTGTCAGTTAACAAAAAATTATTTTCGGGAATCAAAATTTTATAAAGATCATTAAAAATAAAGAAAAAAAATATTGAAAACATTTTTTTCAACAATATATTGCAAAAGAAAAGAAATGTTATTAAACTTTTTAAAGAAATATGAAAATTATTAATGCAAATAAAAATTCAGCAAAAATATAAAAATTGAAATATTTCAAGAAATCTTCAGACTTTTTAGAACTAATCTGTTACCTTTTCTAAGTAATACCCATGTCTTAAACATAGCTGCAGCACATTAAAATTTTTTGCTAAGTAATTTTTTTGACAATATTTCCATTTTTCTTCTTCACTTCCTCAGTGCATTTGTTTGCTCAGAAGTTTGCTTATTAAGATTTTAGTTATAGATTATTACTGCCAGTTATTTGATAAGTATGATGATTTTTCCTGGTTTGATTCAGCATAGGACATTAAAAAAGAAAGCATTCAGGTTTCTCAAAAATATCTAATGATTTTTATATCAGATATTAGCTGTCTATATACTTAGAAGATCATGGATTTAACTGTTTGTCTCTGAAAACTAGATAGTTATGTAGATACACCATAATTTTGTGAATTTTATCTTTTTTTTTAAAGTTCGAAAATGCTTTTTGCAGCTATTATGAGCAGGAGTTCATCTTGCAACAACACTTTACTATGTTTTACTGCCCATTAATCAAAGTGAAATGAATTTTGTCTGAAATAGTGTGGATAGTTGAAGGGTGCTCGAAAGTCTGTGTTCAAATCCCCCATATTTACAATTAAGCTTCAGGTATTTGAAGAATGCCTGTATTTCAAATATTATACATTAAGTCTGCACCCTATCCATCCCTATGTATTTAAAATGGATATAGTCATATACATGAGGGGTCAGAGTGACTTGAGATCAACATGGGCATGACAATAATATTGGCATCAGCATGGGATTTGGGCTTTCCATCATCAATTTTTTAGTGTTATGGATGGCTGAAGAGTTGGAGGTTGGAGGAGATTGAAGCCTGTCCATTAAAGTATGAGGATTTTCTATCTTAATATAAACTGAGCAGTGATTATATATATATATATGCAGGAGATGATAATCTGGGCCAACTGATGAGTGCTCGTTTAGCATGAAATATGTATATTGGTGATTATTTATCTTTTTTTACATTATGTGATCATGTTTGTCAGTGGTAAAGTCTGTGTTCAAATCCCCTACATTTAGACAATACTTTTAAATTGTTTTAATCTCATTTCTAGAAAACCTCTTATACTCCCCCCCCCCCCCCAATAGCATAGAAAGCAAAACAATAACCCCCCTTTTTATATATAATTCCTTAATCACTTTATTACATTTTTTAAATTCTCTTTCTTGGGCCAATAGACTTTATGATTTGTTCTTGTAAAACTTCTATATTATTATTTTTAATTAAAACGAATTTTAATTAAAACATTATTTTTAATCATAACATTTTTTTTTATCCATTTTCTATATTTTAATTCCGTTTCTTGACTAATTAAAATCTTTTTTTTTCTCAAATCAAATGAAAGCATCTACTTAAAAAATATGCCATCTGTTGGGCATAATTCAAAACTTACCAAAACAATTTGAAACATGGCCCACCAACACTTTTAAGCTAGACAACCATACAATTATGCATTGTTATACTGCTTGTCATCACAAGTGAATACATGTACAAAATTTGAGGGGAGAATCTGTTCAGTAGAGGTAGGTTAAAAGTTGTTTACAAGATTTGATCCAAATAAACATAAGTTTTAATTAGTTCAGTATTTTGTCATTTTTATTTTCATAAGATTCTTTTGAAGATTTTTATTTACATTTCATAGCGTTTACTAATTCATCATCATAATAATAAACTCAGCACTAAGCACACCCTTATGACTATAACAATACAGCCTCTTGGTATTAATTTTATTTTTTAAATTTAAAATATCATGTTTATTATTGAAATGTATTATAAGTGCTTCTGTAGATCAAGACATTTTAACCTGTATATGAAATCCAATGTTTTTTTATTATTTTAATTATTTTTACTGTATAATTTTACATTTCTTAATTTTATGCTATCTCTTCGCTATTAATCCTGTCTAAAATAATTAGTATTTTATTAATTAAGAACTCATGAATTGAAATGGCTATTGTTTCAATGTATATAGCCTGAGAGACAACCTCCTAACTTAAATTTACTATAAATATTTTCATGAAAGCCCTTCAGAGTCAACGTTCTGGCAAAACAAATAAAAATTAAATACTTTAATTTATAAGAGTCTCACACAGATAAAATTATAATTCAATTTTAAAAGGTAGAGTTAATTACAATGAAAAATGAATAACCCCCTGGGCAAATTGAATTGTAATTCAATTTCAGTAAAATTGCAGGGTTATCCCAAGTGATTTAAATTCCATGCTCATTGTCAAGCATTGGTGGTCCAAGAGTTCAGCGATGGCTGCTTTACAAGCAGTTGTCCTGGGTTAGCGGGTTCGCTTCCCGGCTGATGCTATGACACATGAGAAAAAAAAATTCCATGCTCATTGGCATTATTATTTGTTTAAATCCATGTAATTACTTGAAAGAAATAAAATATTTACTTTTTATTTATTCCATTAGAACTTTAACATTGCATATTTAAGTCAGGAAAATATCTGCTGATTATTTTTTATATTATATGATATTCAATTTACTTTATACACACGAATAAATTATTAATAGTCTCTCATAAACAAGTATGATCATTCCAACTTTAAAAAAAAAATTGCAGAAAATTGAAGTTGAATTTTGTAATAACGAAACCAAACAATTCCACAAATTACATACATGTATAAAATCAGACCAGGATAGGGATTTATTAAGCATTATCATCTGGCATCTATCAGCTATTAAAACTTACAAAAGAAGACATAACGGTGGTGAAAAAGTCACATATATGTTGCATTATATAGTGATCCTTTAATTACTTAACATCTTTGTAATGCTTTTGTTTTTAATTTTCACAGCAAAATTTTTTTTCTTAAAAGGTTTCAATACATCTCCATTGCATTCTATTTTCATACATTTCCTCCGACTGAATATGATTAATATTGCCTCTTGCTTGTACATCTTTCGGATGATTTTTATAATTAAGTCTACCAATCTCCAAACTCATTTTAAATTCAGCATACAATATTTTTAGAAAACCTTGTATAATTCATCTATTATATATACTCAGTCGAATAAAAATGTACTCGCACAATGGCAAATTCAATGTCATAATTTCCATTAATTGATTGACCATATCATTTTTGGCATATTATGGATCATCTTTTAGTAAAATGTGTCAAATACTTTTATATGACATTGATAAAAAATTCATATCTATATTATAAATTTGGCAAACTATTAGTGCTATATACAATTAATTTAGATGAAATAGTTATATCACTTTGAAGTAGAATCTGTTTGCAAGTCTGTATTTCTATATAAAAAGCTACCAAGTTAATTGAATTGAATCACGTTCTTATGGCAATAGTCAGTCAGTCTATGAGTTGGCAAGATATTTTTTTCTCATCATTGAACTTCTAATTACTAAATCAAAACCTTGCTTTTAAAGCATTAGGAATTTTGTGAGATCATTTGAATAGAAATAAGAAGCACTATCATCAGCATACTATAAATTTTGAAGCCAAAATGATGTTCTTATTTTCATTGTAATTGGTTTAAATATCTCATATTACTTGTTAACTGTACTGGTGAACTCTGAGGGTCAATGTTCATGGGTTATATCTCTTGCTCCATCAGTTCTGTTACTTAAATTTTTTTATAAATTTCTGAGCAGTAAAACATTTTTATTGATTCAAGGTAAAACAACACCTATATTTCTTACACTCTTAGTAAAAAAAATCATAATTTACAGGCGTGAAATTAATGAGATATTATCATAGGATTCGCAAATAATAAGTATTGGCAGTCATTCATAAATAAGTATATCCATTTTAACACCAGATTAAAAAAATGAAAAATTAAATAAGACATTTGCAATAGTTACATATATCAGTTCATAAAATACAAATGCATCCACATAAAAACAGCACCTCACAATAATTGTAGAATGAGGGATGAACCCTTCCACTAATGCATTAGGTCTTTTTCCCCACTCATATGTGCATAGTAATAAAATTGCACATTATTTTCATTATACAAAGTTGTTAATGCAATATTATTTTATCAGCACAATTACGTATTATTAATTACATGTAGTTATTTACTTTATTAACATAATTAATTAAATATTTATAAAGCAAATTTTAAAAAAATCAATTATACTAAAATAAAGTAAGCCAAGCTAATGTTCATTCCACAATTTTTTGCATAACCTAATATATATATATAATATTTAAATATAGAGGATTTGAACTCAGACTTTCAAGCAACCTTCAGCTATCCACACTATCTCATACTACTGATACACATGACCACACCTGTAGAAAAGATAAATAATCACCAATATATGTATTTCATACTGAACCAGTACTCATCAGTTGGTCCAGATTATCATCTCCCACACATATATAATCAGTGCCTGTATTTCAAGTCTTGTATAATATTTAAATATGTGTATATTGTCTAAACTTGATATAATTAGAATGAACTTGAACTCAGATTTTCCTATAGGTATGCACTCCATCTCATATAACCAATACCCATGACCACATACATGTGAAAAAGATAAATGATCTCCAATATACATATTTCATGCTGAACCAGCACTCATCAGTCAGTCCAGATCACCATCTAATATAAACATATAGCTTATGACTATGAAGTGGGTCATAATACAAATACAGATTTTAGTTTAAATAAATATAACAATAGGCAGGATTCATGAATATTAAATAAAAGATAAATAGATAAATATTTAATTATGTCATCTGAAAGTTAAATGCCTCTACAAAGGCATATGTTTGGAAGAAAATAGAATGGCAGAATTGATTAATTTCTACTAATCTTTTATTTAGAATTCAGAGTACATTGGTTCTATAAAATATATATATATTTCACTTTTTGAATTATGTTGAAAATAAAATGTTTTTGTTTTATATACTTGTTAATTGTACAAACTATGTAGAGGGTGCAATGAGCATTTTCAAAAGCTGTTTGTCCAGAAATTCCATATGGACAGGGTAGTCAGTTTTAATAAATATAAAGTCTTTGTAAAAAGGAGTTTGTTCTGTCAGAAAATATAATTGCTAAACATATATCTCTAAAAACATGATTAATGGAAACAATTGCAAAAAATAGTAAAATTTATTATAAAAAATTCATTTAATATATAAAATGTAGAAATGCTTATTTAATATATATTTCTAATTTGTAAAGATTTACATTGTTTTTCTATTGTAAGATATGATAAATAATTAAAGCAATAAGTAATTAAGATTCTACAAAAAAGTTAAAAAGAACTTTTATAAACAAGATGTCTATGAAAGACACTCAGTGCATGCATATAGGTTGACTAGATTGTGCAAGTTACGACAAATCAGTTTAAGATCAAATCAAATATATATCAGCAACTTGGACCAAAGTCTTTAATTCTTATCATCTAGAGACCAACGTCAGATGAATAAAAAAAATTTTTAGCATTATCAATTGACTGTTTCCCATAGTTAACTTTGACTACTAAATTAGAAAAAAGCTAGCTAACGGTGAGAAAAGTAATTAGTATATTCTTTTTACTATGATAAAAATCTATAATTGTGGCTGTAACTTTCTCAGGATGACTGGCTGATATTTTCCACTCATGTCATGGTTAGGAAAGAATGATGATTTGTCTGAATTTAATATAGAGTTTAAAACATAGTCTGTTGTCTGCCAATAAAAAAATATATCTATTTGATTCCAAGATGTTTCCTTTCATTAGTAAAGGGTTATCTGCATTAAAGAAGACATGAATCTAATTTAAAAATTCTTTAAAACAAATGGCAAGTTAACAATCTATAAAATGAGTATGATGTGGAAAATAATTGAATTTGGAAACCTACAATGAATATTCAAAGTCAAGATAAAATAAACCAATTAAAGAGCTACAAAATCTTTTCAAATTGAATATAAAGATAGCTAATGATAATCCATATGTTAATACCAAAAAGAATGTTCAATATTTTAGTTTTAAGAGGCCTCTGGATAAAAGTGCAAGTATTTGTCATTTTTGTTGCAATGTACTATGTAGTTTCTTTGTTTTTTCACTTACTTTTAAAACTCCCTTCCACATTGTAATTTCTCATTTCTGGTGAGAAAAAGAAATAAGACAATTGGGATTTATATATATATATATTTTAAATACAAGTGTACTTCACATACTTGGAGCTTATATATAATATAGGGGATTTGAACCCAGACTTTCAGGCTTCCTTCAACTATCCATTCTATCTCATACAACCGATACTACCACACACATGTCAAAAAGAAAAATGATCTCCAATATATATATTTTGTGCTGAACCATCACATCAGATAGTCCAGATCATCTCCCACAACATATATGTAATCAGTGCTCGGTTTATATTAAGATAGCAAATCTTCAATCTTTAATGGATGGGCTTCAATTTCCTCCACCCTCATATATATTGGAAATCTTTTTTTTTTACATGTGTTTGGTCATATGTATCAGTTGTATGAGATACAGTGGATATCTGAAGGGAGCTTGAAAGTATGGGTTCAAATCCCCTATATTATATATATTTATATAATTATAAAGGACTCGAACTCAAACTTTTAATCTCCCTACATCTGCCCAATCTATCTTATACAATTGCTACACATGATCACATACACGAGAAAAAAATAAATGATCTCTCAAATAAATACTTTGTGCCGAACCAGCGCTCAACAGTTGGTCCGGATCACCATCTCTCACACGTACATACAATAAATGATCAGTTTATATTAAGATAGCAAATTTTTAAACTTTAACGGACAAGTTTCGATGATCTGGATCAACTGATGAGTGCTGATTCAGCACAAAATACATATATTGGAGATCATTTATCTTTTTCACATGTGTGTGTATTGTTTAAACTGTAGCAATGTCAACTTGATTCATTTGCTAGATATTCCCAAAACTATAATATTATAGATGATCATTCAACATTCATTGGTGTAAAGTAGTAAAATTAGTTCAATCTCATAACATGTATATCTATAACCATGGTGTGTTTATATCAATATTCTTTATTTTTTGGGTTACTTATTTTAATAAATTATGCTATTGATTAATTAAGCTGACATTCTTATTTTAGTCTTATTTCTTGCACATATTTTTTACAAATATTTGAAATACAGGCACTCTTCACATACCTGGAGCCTAATTGTAAATATAGGGGATTTGAACTCAGGACAAATCCCCTACATTTACATATTTTTTATGTATTTAGTTAAGTAAGAGTAGTTAATATATATATATATCATTTTAGAAGTTTATACTTTACCAAATTCAAACCAGGAGTTATAATAAGGAAATCTAATAGAATTGTGGAAGTGCGCATTACCAAGACTTTTACAGATGGCTATAACAAATAAAAACTATTTCTCAAAGATTATATCTTGTTTTAAGTATTTTAGTTTTAAATGGTTATATCTGAAAATATTTTTTAATAAAGACGTCTGAATAGCATAGAATATTTAAAATAATTATTTTAGCAATTTAAAAACTAGCTGTGGAATGCTTTGCTTTATAATTAAAAAGTTGATTTTCCTAAAGTTACTAATATATAGGGCAGGGGTCCCCAACCTTTTTGCACTTAAGAGCAAATTCTATAATACCGGCCAGGTGGCGGGCACCATTTATTTTTTCCATGTAAATTTATATTGTAAATAATACACATAATGTACAAAAAAAATATTTATTTCAAAAATAAAATTTTAACATTTGATTACAATATAATACAATAATTTACAAAAAAAATTTAAAAATTATATTTATTTGTATCAGATAAATAATTTTTTATTGTGTTCAGATAGCAGCGGGCACACATAAAATGGTCTGTGGGCACCATGGTGCCCGCGGGCATAGGGTTGGGACCCCTGATATAGGGAATATTAACACAGACTTTCACATGACCCACCACTCTCCTCACTATCTCATAAAACTGATACACTTGAATATGTATTTTTGCATTGGTTATTTGCATTACATAATGATTTCTATGGCCAACACTTCATTTATAACGGATTTTTTCTACCTTAGATATATTTTATATTTATACATTTAGAATAAATGGATGCAAACAATAATGATAGTTTTATATGCATAAATAATTTCATTATAAATTGATAAAGTATTTAGATAAGTTAAGAGTTAATAACAAATATTTTGGAAAGAAGCATAATTTAAGAAGACAAAAAATATAGTATATGATGATACAAACCTACTAATTTTAATATTGGAAGGGGAGAACTTCATACAATTCAAAGAGATATATTGTTCAAAATAGAGCTAATTATTTTGCTCTAAATTCATATTATTTCGGTATCAAATTTTTGCAATATATATATTGTCTTTTATCAAACTTATAATAAAAAAAAGAAGAATATTTCGTTTAATTTTTAAGAAACAAAGTATGATTGAATTTATTTGCAAAAAATTAATATTAATTCATTTATTTAAATATATTCTGAATATTTAAATATATTTTTCTGGTTATTTTTCTTTGTTTTGAAACACATTTAAATAAATGATCAACAATGCTCATTGACGGAATAAAGAGCTGAATAATTATACTAATCAGCTGCATAAATGCATGGAAAAATTTGAATAAGTATGGTGGGGTAGCTGATGTAATATTTTAATTGAAACTTTTCATTGTCTGAGAATTGAAAAAGCTGTAATGATGAATTAGATGATATTTAAAATTGAGATTTAAGTAACAATAATCTTGATTGGCATCACTTTTGTCATTAAAAAATTTTAAATTTTAAATGTCTTTATATTACTCAATGTTTTTAGGAACAAATAAACTGTAGTTCTATTAATTAATAATAGATGGTGCTAGATCTTTTTTTTTTTTAGATGTTATTATGTGTTTAAAGACAATGAAGAGACAGGTAGGGTTATAGTGGTTTACTACTGATGGCTTAATATAAGGAAAATTTAACAAGATAATAGGATTGTCCTGAGGCTAAAGTGTCTGTGTGCGAATAGTGATATTAGTTTTATATATATAGCGCGTGTTAAAAAAAAAAGATTTTCTTAAAAAGAATGGATTTAAATCTATTAGAAAAAGGAAATAATGTTAAAGAATTAAATTACAATAAATTTTATTATATATTAAAATAAAGAAAAGTGAATTATGCATATGTAAGGGTAAAGCTATACTATTGAAGATAGTAATGAAAAGAAGGATTCGATTTTAGTTAGAGAAAATAATAAGACAAAGAACATATAAGCAAAGTGATGGATGATGTAAGAATAGAAAAGATTTTTTTAAAAATGATGCCTGAAAAAAATTAGAAAAGAAATATATATTTAAAAGTTCAAAAATAATAATTTTGTTTTTATTTATATATTGGACTATTTCCATTACCTAATATTAAGTATTAAATGTCTTTAGAAAAATTAACTTTAAATTTTTCAACTGTTAGTAATAGCATCCAGGTTAGTATACACAAACATTTCGAGCGGTATTATTTTCCTCTCTTTTTCAGGTGTTAGTACACACACAACATTTCAAGTGGCATTATTCTCCTCTCTTTGTCAGGTGTTGCTGGCATGACCAGTGACAGCACAAGCATGGGACTCAACCTAGATCCTTAGATGATTGAATATTAAACTTTAAAGTAACACTCTAACCAAGTGAGACTTTGGCAGGTTGACTCATTTGATTAGACATTATCTTTAAATTCAATATTCAAGAATCTAAGGATTCAGGTTTGATTCCCATGCTAGTGCTGTCAGCAGGTCAACACCATCTGAAGAAGAGAGGAGAATAATATCTCTTGAAACATTGTGTATATACTAACCTGTTTGCTATTACTAACAGTTGAATGTAATTGGAAAATTTAAATAAAGTTAATTTTTCTAAAAACATTCAATACTTAATATTAGACGATGGAAATAGTCCAATATATAAATTCAACTAAAATACCATCATCACAAACTTTCAGAAAAATATTAATAATATTTGCTTTCATAAATATGCAAAGAGGTAGAGCTATGAATAACAATAGTTCAAACAAACTCTTAATTGGTAAGTGCAGTAAGAGAAAATATTTAAAATCTCTATCCGAAAAACTCTTATCCCCAGACCAATTGTTTTTGAGCTTATGGTTCACCTCAGTGAGGAGCTAGAATATTCAGACACTAGATCTAAATGATCAACTCAAAAACCAGCACTTATTTCATATGTAATATATAAGTCGATGAGAAATAATAAAGTATTTACTTTCAGAAATGTAAATAGAAGAGGGCAATTTTTTTAATGGATGAATTTTTTTAAAAGAATTAACTATATACAAATATTTTAAAGAAGAATATTAAGATTTAACCAGGAGATGGATTCACTAATAAGTTTCTTAAGGTATTCTATTGCAATGTCTGTGTATATATATATATGTACTAATTATTAACTATAAATTCAGAGTTAGTATTTGATCATATCTAGACAAATCAGAGATTGTAATTGGTAAAGCAGATAATTGCAGCAACCATAAATTATACTGAACTTACAAAGGAAACCATAGTAACATCTTGGGATTTACAAACAAATCATTTTCTATATCATAGTTCTTTAGCTGTTTGAACAAATTCTTTGTTGAGTATCAAAAAAAGAAATATTGATTTCAAGTATGTCTTAAGATTCAAAATTATATCTTGAGATTAGTGTAGATAATTGTTCCAAATGCATTTTAACCCATTATGGATTAATTCAGATTATAATGCTATCAATGTTAAATTTAATGGGCAAAAGATCTAGGCAGCAAAATAACAATAAAAGTAAATATAACATAACTGTCATATTCATTGTCCAGTATTTGATAGAATACAGTGAGGAAGTCTAGGGCAAAAAGCTGCTTGTTATTGGCATCATTGAACCTGCACATGGTGAAAACTCCTCAAAGACTGGAAGTTTTAGGATTCAAAAAGACAACCTCAGCATTCCTATTCAAGTACTAAACTGCACTGATAAACAATGATTACACATTCACAATTCATTAATGAAACTCTCTATTATAAATAGCGTGTGTATTTTTCTGCAACCAAATTGGTGCAGTCATGATAAGATTTATCATTATGGATTGATTAGATCTTTGTCATCATTTTGTAAAAAAAAGTTGACAGTAAATTATTAGTGTAAATCAATAAAAAAAGAATTAAACCATCAAATGTTCATGTTGTTGTTTCGTTTTTTTAGTAAAGAAAAGAGTAATCCCACCCCCTTCCCCCAGAAGAATAAAATTGGTTCCCTGGAAATGTTCAATCTTGACAACCCAGAAAAGTAGCCAATATTTGTAGACCAAGTTTACTTTTTTTTTTTTATGGCAAACCAAATCAAAAAAAGTTAAATTTAGTAACATTTATAACTATTTGTGGTTCTTCATCTTATAAAATCATATGATCTCAGACAACTCCTAGATTTCCTTCAGAGTTAAATTTCAATAAAACTATTTTGTCCAAAATTTCTAACTATGTTGCAGAAACATAACCGTCATGTTTGAATTGAAGGAAAAAGCTAAATATTTTACCGAGCTCAGGAAACTAGTGCTGAACCACAATTTCAAAGATGAGAGATCATTTCATATTCAGAATAAAAGATAATAACATTAAGATCAAGCTATTAATCGATTCAACTACATTTGATGACTTTAATTGAATCTACAATGAGTCAGATAACACCATTTAAATCGTTTGTAGGGAATCTGATAAGTTTTAGATTATTTTTAAATTTTAAGACTAATTTACTTTTGTTTTTATAATAACTTTTTGAAATAATTTATGTATGAATAACATTGCTGAATAATTTTTTTAATTATACTGTTAAAAGGATGTTGTCTATTGGTTTTATTGGGTTACGATTTACAAAAAGGAAGAAAAGCTTATAATTCTGTTCTAATATAACTATGTTTAAAAGTCAATATATAAAATTAGTAATGTTAATTTAAATTTTTGACTAGACTTTGAAAGTTTTGCTTTCAATAGACCACTCCCTATCACTCTTTTCTAGCATCACCACAAAATACTTTAAGTTTGCAATAATTTTTTTGATCTTTCATAGATAATTATTATTATGAAGAACAATGCTGGTTTTGTTAAAATTTGAAATAAATTGTCGTTTCTATGAGTTGTTGAAATTTATTAAATCTGTCATAGCAAAAAAAGATAAAGTAGAATTTTCTTATTATCCTTATCAATACTTAAAGTTAGCTTTTATTAAATTCCATCTCAAGATATGAGGGTTTCAGTTATGGTAATATACATTCTAAGAATGATAAGATTTATTTTGTGTTGGTTAAAATAATAATCCAATATCAATAAATTAGCAGAAAATGAGAAACCATGTTTTGCTAAAACAAAACATAAATTAAAAGTTGTATTCATGGATTGATTAGAGTGTTACCTTAAAATTCAATATTCAAAAATCTAAGGGTCCATGTTTGATTCCCATGCTAGTACTGTCACTGGTCAGGCCAGCAACACCTGAAGAAGAGAGAATAATACCTCTCAAAACATTGTGCATATACTAACCTGTGTGCTATTAGTAATAGTTGAATGTACATTGAAAATTTAAATAAAGTTAATTTTTTTAAAGACATTCAATACTTAATAATAGATTGTGGAAATAGTCCATTATATAAATACAATGAAAATACCATTATTACAACCTTCAGGAAAACAATAAATTAGAAACTGTTTCTCTTTCTGAATGAAATGTTCATATTTAGCATTGTAAGGTTTGCACATGTGACTTAAACTCATTCTAAAATTTGAGAACTTTCTTGATTCTCCACTGCATAGCTTCAAATTAAATTCTATCAATATATAGTATAGAAAGATCTGAAAAAGGAGAAAAACCATTATGTATTGGAAGTGCTGAAAACATATTATTTGAATTATTGATGCCTTAAATAAACTATGTTCAGTACACATTGTGTTAGGAGCCAATGTAAAGCCAAAGATTTTAATATGCTCTATTAAAGTAATGAGGGCTCTCCTGAAGCACTATGACAATAACATTATATTGGACATTTAATTTATAGAGATATCCTAAATACAGTTAAAATAATTTTATGTGTTATTGCTCTTTAATGGATATCTGCCATTTTATGTGTGCTATGATTGCTATCATCATTTAAGAACTTATAGCTCTCACCTCTATAATTCTGGCATAGATATCTCTCATAATACCATTGAAGTTTATATAAATGGCATTGTTGTGAAGCTTTATAATTTGCTATCTTTAATCAGGAATTTGTCAAAAAATAAAAGTTTTGTTTCTGAGTTATAATATTACTTTTGTAAAATTATATGTGATACTAACAATGTGAGTCATTGGATGAAAAAGGTAAATAGATATGTTGATGATACTGCAAATACTATTATTAAGAATGCTATTTTTTTTAAAATGCAAAGAATTTATGTGGGTTACAATTATAATTGAATATAGAAAAATGCATATGTGAGATTGTATATTTAGCTATTGGAAATGGGGAAGATGTGAAAGTATACAATTAGAGAATAAATACATAAATATATGACAAATAATTGTGAATATTGAAGTGATCATGCTATAGAAAGTGATGAAGTTAAAAATACGCACAGATATTATTGAAAAAATATATATGTAAAAGATGAATAAAAATTAAATGAATATGCATTTGCATAATCTAGAAAAAAAATTTAATGCATTATTAACTATGTTATAGCAGATTAAGAGAAGCTAGGAAAGATATAAAGAACTAAAGTGTTTGATGAAAAAAAGCATGTAATAATAATTGAAATCATGGGTAAAGAAATTTATATTGAGAGTTGATAAAAATGAACAAAAAAAAATCTAAATTGAGATTTCATAATGTCCTGAAAAATTGTGAAAACTGATGAGTTTTAACCTTATATATAGAGCTCACAAAACAAACTCTTAACAAGCTTTGTAGAACATCCCCAACTTCAGACTGGTTTCTGCTACTGGCATCCTCAGTGAGCTGCTAGGATATTCAATCATTAGATTAAAATTACCAGGACAAGCCCAGCACTTTATGTAAAGTATAACTATTAAGTAGAAACTCTGAAATTTTCAGACATCCATATGTCTTCCAATCCAGCTATCTAACTTAAATAGCCATATGGGATTGAAGTAAGTTCAGATACACCATATATTAATAGCTTTAGCAATATAAAATCGCCAAAGCCATCATAGCAAAAAATAAAATTACAAAAAAAAAAAATCAAGTCAGATGTCACATGTCTTAATTTAATAAGCTTGTATTTACAAATGTTATATATAGAGCTCACAAAACAAACTCTTAACAAGCTTTGTAAAATACCCCCAACCTCAGACCGGTTTTTGCTACTGGCATCCTCAGTGAGGTGCTAAGATATTCAATCATTAGCTTAAAAATACCAGGACAATCCCAGCACTTTATCTAATGTAGTAGAAATCAGTCTGAGGTTGGGGGGTATTCTACAAAGCTTATTAAGAGTGTTTTGCGAGCTCTATATATAACATTTGTAAATACAAGCTTGCTAAATTAAGTCATGTGACATCTGACTTGGTTTGTTTTTTTAATTTTAACCTTATAAAAAATTAATTATGCTGAAGAAAACTGAAAATGAATGTTTATTTAAAACTAAATAGATTAACAAGTGAAGATGGAATAAAAATACTACAGAAGTGTAAAAGAAAAAAGAAAGATATAAAAGGCAGTATTTAAGAAACAAATGAGAGAACAGAATTTAAAAATATAATCCAATATGCTATAAATGTACATGTATAAATATATACATATAAAGTAGAATAGAATTAAAACAAAAATGGGGTATAACCTTCAATAAAAAATTAAATGATGACAAGAAAAGTGTAAAGAGAGAAGATTGTTAAAATTTTGAAGATATATTAAAGAGAGAACTATAAAGTTAAAGGTTTGTTGCACTGTTAAATATGGAGAAAAGAAAATGTGAGAATAGAGAAAATATACAAAAGTAATCATTAGGTTTATGGAATAAACAAAGTGTAAAGGTCAAGATTTAGATAGCTTATTTCATAAGAAGAATGAGAAAAATTGCAGATTTAGAGTTAAATATAGTGAAAAGAGTATGAGGACTTGATAGTAAAACAACTGAAATAATAGTATGAATGGGAAGATAATACGCTAATTATTTTGTATGAATAAATACTTGTATTAGATTATTACATAAAGAAAAGCAAAAAGAAATTAGCTTAACATCTAGCTGAATATCACATGATCACCATTTCCTAAACTTACCCAAGGTATATGGAGAGTTTTGATTCTGGTTTAAATGAAGACTTTTTCAATTCTAAATTAATAACTTTTTAATTATCTCAATCAGTAATCACAGAACTTTTTTTAACTGTTACTCACACTATGAATTACATTTTATGTTGCAATGTTTCAACATCATTATTAGTCACTTGTAAATGAATGTGGCTCTTTTAGCTCCAAAAAAGACCAAACATAGGGGAAAATATAAAAAAATTAAATGTTTGAAAAAAAAAAAAAATAGTGTGCTTGTAAGAAAACGCAAAATTCCATTGTCCCAGTAAGTTTGTACAGATGCGCAATGGTATAAGAGTCTCACAAATCCTCAAGAACAATAGGGTAAATAAAAATAGGAGAGAATAATAAAAAGAATAATTATAATTAATTTAAGAGTAAATGTTGACAGCAATTATTAATGAAATGAATGAAGAAGATGATAATTTTTATTCATAAGTTTCTAATACCATTTTTATTTATGTAATTTTAAAATTTAAGTATTCTCTTATTTCGATAAAATAATAAAAACAAAAAACTATATGACACATATAAATTAAAACAAAATTGTTTTGCCAAACAGTATAAAGTACAAATAAAAAATTACAATATTAATAACAATTAACCGTAGTTATATATTAGACATGCAATGTATTAATCCTACTATGCCTTTTCACATTCATATCAATCCAAATGGTAACCTTCTAATCGTGTAATCTGATGAAATAACATACACCCTGGAACTTATACAAATGTAAAATGATAAATTTGTCAAAACGAACCATATGTACATGATATTTTCGCAAAAGCAAAATCACTAACCAAAATTGGCAAAAAATAAGTAAAATATTACTGCATCTATATCTAAAATATTAGCATGTCTAAATATTATATCTAAAATATTATGTGTATCATCATCATTATCAATCCACTACTGGATGAAGGTCTCTCCAAGTTTAATCCATCTTCTCTGATCTTTAGCTTCTCTTCTCCACAACACCCCTGCACATTTTCTTATTTCATCCATCCATCTCACATATGGTCTCTTTCTGGGTCTTTTACAATCTCTTGGAATCCAGTTTAAAATTTCAATTGTCCATCTATTATCATTTCTTCTAACAATATGTCCAGCCCAACTCCATTTCAATCTTTTAATTTTTTCAATAAGGTCAGTAACACCTGTTTGTTGTCTTACCCATACATTGTGTTTTCAATCTCTTCTTGTTACTCCCAACATGCATCTCTCCATACTTCTTTGAGTGGTCTGAATTCTCTGTATTGCTCTTCTATTAAGTGTCCAAGTCTCAGATCCATAAGTAAGAACTGGCAAAACACATTTATTAAAAACCTTCCTTTTCAAACACATAGGCATATTTCCTTTTAGTATCAAGTTATTTCTACCAAAAGCACTCCAACCAACTTTAATTCTATGATTAATTTCCTCCATTATGTTTCCATCTGTATTAATAATCTGACCAAGGTATTTGTAACTGTTAACTTCTTTTAATTCTTCATAATCAATCTTTATTTTCATATTTTGAGCAAATCGATTAAACATTACTTTAGTCTTTTTAACATTTATCTTTAGTCCTACTTTTCTACTTTCATCTGCTAACTCCTGCAACATTTCCTGCAGCTCTGAAGCATTATTTGCAAAAACAACTACATCATCTGCAAAATCTAAATGACTTAAATACTCTCCATTTACTTTCACTCCTTTAGTTTCCCATTTTAATCCACAAAATACTTCTTGCAGCACTGCTGTAAAAAGTTTTGGAGATATGGAGTCACCTTGTCTTACACCTTTCTCAATGTTGATTTTTCCAGTATCATTATGTAATCTAATTGTTGCTGTTGCATTTTTATAAATATTCTTTAAAATATGACAATATCCTGGATCTATACCTTGATGATCCAATGCTTTAATCACTGAAGAAATGTGTATAGAATCGAATGCCTTTTCATAATCTACAAATCCAAAACATAATGACAACTCATATTCATTTGTCCTTTCTATGACTTCTCTCAATACCTGGATATGATCTATTGTACTAAAACCACTTTTAAATCCAGCTTGTTCTCTTGGTTGGTGGAAATCCAAAGTTCTCTGTAGACGAGTTGTAATTATCTTGGTAAAAATTTTATATAAAACTGACAAAAGGCTGATAGGTCTGTAATTTCTAATATCTTCTTTATCACCTTTTTTAAATATTAATATTATTACTGCATTCTTCCAATCTTCCGGTACATCTTTATCATTTAGACATTTGGTATATAACTTTGCTAAAATTGTTTCTATTTCTTCACCTGCTTCTTTTAATATATCAATTATAATTCCATCATTTCCTGGAGCCTTTCCTTTCTTCATACATTTAATTGCATGCCTCACTTCTTCATTTAAAATTCTGGGCAATTCAGAAGATGTAATAGATATAGGAGGTACTTGTTCTTTATTACTATATAATTCTTGATAAAAATCTTCTACCAATTTCATGATGTCATCTCTCTTTTTAGTAATAATTCCATCTTTTTTTCTTATTGCAGATATAAATTTTCTACCAATACCAAAATGTTGTTTAACATTCTTGAGACTTTTATTTTCTTCTACAGCTTTCCTTGCTATTTCACAGTTATACTTTCTTATATCATTTTCAACTCTTTTCCTTACCATTTTACAAAATTCGAGATATTCAATTCTTTTTAATACATCATTTTTGTATATCTTCATATTCCTTCTTTTCTTCATAAATTCTCTAGTCTCAGTAGAAATTTTATTAGTCAATTGCTGCTTTTTTCTACCAGCTATCTTTGTTGCAGTTTTTAAAAGTGTATCAGTTATTTTCATATTAATTTCATTCAAATCTGAATCATGTTCAAAATCTCCTAACACTTGAAACCTATTTGTAAGTTCTAATTTAAATTCATTAGAATGTTTCTGAAGATTAGGAATATCAACTGTAAATATTGTTTTTCTTAATAATTTTTGTCTCTCTAGTTTTACATTAACACGTAACTTACACCTTACTAATCGATGATCACTTCCTGTGTTAAATTTATTAAGAACATTACAATCTTGAAATATGTATTTCCTGTTAGTCAAAATATAATCCAATTCTGCTGTACCTTCATTTGGATGCTTCCATGTCCATTTCCTTTTAACATTTTTCTCAAAAAATGAATTCATAATATAAAGTTTTTCTTTTTCTGCAAACTCCACAAGTCTATGTCCTCTCTCATTTCTATTACCATAACCAAAATTACCTACAGCAATTTCATCTTTCATTTGTCTACCAATTCTAGCATTAAAGTCTCCCATAACAATTTTAAAATGTTGTTTACTCTGATCAAAAGCCTTTTGTACATCCATATAAAAATCTTCTACTACTTCATCACTATGAGAACTTGTTGGGGCATAAACCTGAATTATCTGCATTTGGTATCTGCTATTAAGTTGAATAACTAATCTTGCCACTCTGTCTGATACACCATCAATCTCCACAATATTGTTCTTCCACTTTTTATTTATAATGAATCCTACTCCACTTGTATTTCCAATATGTGTGCCTTTATAATAGAGTATATGTCCACTTTTTAAATCAATTGTTTCTTCACCTTTTCTTCTAACTTCACAAAGTCCAATAATGTCCCATTTAATATAAGACAGTTCTTCTTCTAATTCTTGCAATCTTCCTTCACTTGAAAGTGATCTGCAGTTGTAAGTACCTAAATAAAAAGTCGTCATCAAATGGCAGCCTGGGTCTGCAATCAGGGGATTCTTAGCACCCTCCGCCTTCAGCCACCAACCGCTGCCTTGGTTGGTGGCTTTACAGCCTCCTGGGAATAAGGGCCATGCTTTATTTTTGTCTGTCATAATTGTATATATGTATTGGAAAAATATTTATCATTTACACAAACATTCATTCTGCCTTATCAGGCACTGAGAAGAAAGACCATGGTGTTTCTTGATCTTAAACTCAGAGGTAAAAAGCCAATAAACTCACCATGCTGGCTAATGCATGTTGGTGAGCAGCCCATCCATGTTCGTATACTATATGAATAATCACATAGTAATAACAGCTGCAATGACAAGAACGTATGGAGTGGACATTAGGAATTTGCCCTGCTCTGTTCCTTTAAGGCCTCCAAGAGGAATCAAAGGGTCTCCTTTCAGTTAATAGCATGAAATTACAAAATGCTTAAAATAAAAACATTACTTAACATGTAATATATAACAGGAATTGTCATGATGATGAAACAATCATTCATCTATTCTTCTTTATTTTGAAGTGGATAAAAATTTTGATCCAAAATGAAGACTTAAAGTTTTTTTATTTTTCAAAATAAAGACTTACTTAACACATGATTTACATGAAAATGGTCGGTAACTGACAGTTTGTAATTCAGCAGTTTTATAGGCTTTTCAACAGGCCAAATAAATTGTTGATTCCTCTTCCACATTTTGTTTGATAGCTTCTACCAGAGTTGCCACTGTTCTGTTATGAATTCTCATGATGAAATACTTGTTGGTCTCCCTGCATAAGACATCAAACATCTATTGTTCTAGAAGAATTTGTCTGGCTTGTTTTTGTGTGTGTGTGTGCAAAACACTCTTGTCAATTTCAATGATTTGATTAAGGCTTCCAATTTTAGGTTTTTCTCTGCTAAACCAAGCTCTGTTACCCCAATCTATGGATGTTAATTTGTGAGCCCAGGTGTAAATAAATTAGATCACCATCAAAAATGGAATTATGGAACCCTCCAACCATGTTCCCTTGTGAAGGTCTATTTTATTATTACATTCTTGAACATTGCAATGCCATTGTTTGTCTGAAGTGTGGATGTAAGCCAATAAACATCATGTGATCACTATTTCTTATGCTTGCTCTTATGCATGCTCTCAGATCCAGGGCTCCTCACTGACCAAGTCCACAAGCCAGAAACTAGTCTGGGGATATTGGATGAGTAGGCACTAGATGGGAATTTTATGCCCAAGCTTTCTGGCATCCATTGATTACTCTGGCTTGCACCGAGTGGCAATACGTATAGAGAGTTTTGTCTGTTTTAAGTGTGGATGTACTTGATTGCATTGATCTCAGTAGTGGGTAAATTCCAAATGTTGTATTATTTCTTACTGTTTTAAAAATATATAATATTAGTCAGAAAATGGAAAAATAAATCAGTACTAAAGTAAAAAACACTTTGAGAAGAAATTGTCGGAATGAAATCTGGATAATAAATGAAAGTATAAATTTATCACATTATTGGACAAGATCCAGTGAGATTGCAGGATTTATTTGATGGGATTGCAAGGTTAGATATTTATCAGAATGTAAAAAGGTGTAGCATGTCTTCTATGTTGCAGGTATAATACGTAAGTACCCAATTAACTGTTACTTATGGAACTCACGTTTGCATAAATTATAAATCCTGCATTTTTATAAAATGACTACTATTTGAAATATTAGATTTTAAATTAATTAATGTCCTCAAATTATACATTTAATTTGCTGCCAATGAATAAAATAATGTGATTCTTTTTTCTAGTTTGCTTTTATTCTATAAAAAATAAATTATAATTAGCTTCATAACATGCATTAAAAGAAAAAACAATTGAGCAATTTAAAAATAGATGATATTATAATTTTCGAAGATTATTAATTTTTAAAGTATATGTATATAAAACTTATAATTTAATAAGAAAATAATTCTACAAATTTGATCAGACACAGTATTATTGGTAAAATATATATGTGGAATTGAGTATCTATACAGTTCTATTAAGAGTTAAATTTCAATGTTGGAAATAATATTAGAAATTAAAGATATTTTATGTAACGTCTGTTAGTACAAATATTCTTTGCAATGTTCTTCACAAAAATTTTATATATTTATATAGAATTAAGTAATACAATGGATTCATCACTACAGTATATAAAATCTGAGGTAGTTTTGTTTTGTAAGCCGGCCTATATAACTTTAAAAAAATCATTCAATATAAATGAGAATGATTCATATTTTATTTGATATAAACACAAATACTAGTTTCAAAATGGACTATGAATAATTTTATACATAAATATTTGACCATTGTATAAAATAAAATCAAAAGATTTTTATGCTATCTGTGAGATTTTCTCTGATGATTTTTTTTTATTAAAAAAAGAAAAATATTGTTACAACTTAGTTTCATGATCACAGAATCCAATTTGCTTCATTTTTTACTGGTATGTGTAAAATATTATCATAACCCACTCTGCTGAAGCAGGTGGGGGCAGCATGCAAAAAACTAATTGTATAGCCCCATTGTTAATATCCACTTTTTACAACTTAAATTTATTTATATGCAAGTATAAAGTAAATTCAGTCACTGCACAGGCATTAATTTAAACTGTAATAATATTATTTTGTCTCCTTCATGCTTATACAAAATTAATATTAAAATACTATCTGTGATGAGCTGAGCTAGCATTTCTAAAACTAGATCTAGTGTCTGAACCTACCCTGACACCTCTCTGAGGAGTGCCAAAGCATGAAACTATAGTCAGGGGTTTGGGGAGGGGTTCCTGACAGAGATATTTTAAGTGTTGGCTCTGGCTAAGCATTTATCACAAAGCTTGTAGAGGAATTGGCAATCCTCATTGTTTATAACTTACAAGCTTAAAAGATAGGGTCATGTGATCTATGACTCTTATTTTGACTATTTATAATATGCATTTTGTTGGTCTACATGCTTAAAATGAGTCAGTTTATGTCAAATTAATGGATTATATATAATTAAAATGATTTATCCTACTTTATCTGTTAAATTAATCTATTTTGTATGCCTAAAATAAATTAGAGTATTATATCTATGCTGTGTATTCAGCTATGAAGCTGACTACCAACAATTATCACAAAATTATTAATTACCCAAAATGGTAGTGTTCATTAGTTCCTTTAAATGCACATTAACAATTAGTCCTTGATTTAAAGTTCTAAATCTTCAATGCTATAATTTCCATCAAGCAAACAAATATTGCCACTGCAATAGTGGTAGATCTAAGTGAATACTAACAGTTTATACTCACAGTACTTAAAACACAATCCTCATTGGGTCTTCTCAGGTATACACAACTGGTGAGGTCTATAAACATTTTCCCTAGCTGGCTATCTTTCACCTTCAAAGGCGTGAGCTCTGGGATACTTTCATCATTGCAGAAAAGTCTAGGGTCATTTTTCCCTCAGCTTTTCTCAAAAGTCCTTATGACACCAACAAACAACAGCATGCGATGAGTGGAGAAAAGCTGATGACATGCGCTTTTTTGTGAGCACTATTTATAACTGTTTTCTTCTTGCTTGGTATCATTTTAAAAAGTCCTATCATTCTAATGTAATTGTAAATCCATATTACTAATGCATCTTGGATCCAGCTTCTAATTATTACGTCCATTTGCATTCCGCAGTAATTAGCTTCAAATATTTATTTCATTTGTTTCCTCCTAAAATAGTTTAATGGTTTGATTTTAACAATACAGTTTTCTTGGAATTATCTTTAGGTAATCTTTTATAGGATGCTTTTACTTTACATTCTTTATATGTAATATTTATTAAGGCTATATATAACCTTAAGACTAAGCGCCTAAAATGCGTCAGTAGGGACCTCTACAGATCTAAACACAAGATTAACGACTTTAAAAGACGAGCGTTTAAGTCTAATTTATCTGCAAACCAATCTCCCTTCATTGAATAAGACTTAAATTCAAATTATCAAAATAAAGTTTTCTTTAATTTTACAACACTTATTTTTTATTACTTTTTTAAAAAACTTACATATCTATTTACATTTACGTTTCCATTAATTATTAGCGATCTTTTTATTGCTTTTTAAACTAGATATGTATGTACATTTCATTAATGTTTATTCTTTAAAATAAAACTTAAATTTATAACTTACAGCTCTCGAGTTACTAAAGCCTAATATATTTTCTACAAAATATAACAATCTTTTAAGACTATTTATATGACACTATTTCTGCACACACAAAAAAATATTTATCATTATATTTAAATCTCTTCTAGTTTAAAACTGAAGTCAATTGCTTCAGAATACTCCCTAAAAAATAATTCATTTTTGCATCTAAAATATATGTTGCATTTAACGTCATCATCAACCATTATCAATCCACTGCAGGATGAAGGTCTCTCCAAGTTTAATCCATCTTCTCCAATCTTTAGCTTCTCTTCTCCACATCACCCCTGCAGCCTTTCTTATTTCATCCATCCATCTCACATGTGGTCTCTTTCTGGGTCTTTTACAATCTCTTGGAATCCAGTTTAAGATTTCAATTGTCCATCTGTTATAAACAACTTTTTTTATATAAAAAGAAATAAATTGCAGAGAAGATTTATCGCCGCATACTTGGTTTCACTATAACAAAGGTGGTATCAAGTCAATATTACAATCTGATTTATTAAAACTATATATACAAAGAAATGGTACCAAAAATCTGGAAAGTCTTTAAATTTTAAATGATGTTTGTTTATCACTGTTGTTGTAGTTCAAACTATGATTGCAGTAACCTTAATACTGACAAAACTATAACTAATATGGTAAGTTCCATTGCAGCTTTATTCTAACAGCATTTGATAATTATTACATTTTTCGTTGTAATTTTCTTAGTATATTCATGTTAAATAGAAAAAATATTTAGAAGTTATATCTACATCTACAGACATATAAAATATACTCATATTTTTTAATAAGCATAATTGTAATCTCAGCATATTAGTTTTAAAACAACATTCATTGGGTAAACAAATTTTTAATCTAATTGTATTTTTCTGTGGTTTAATAATAATAATCAAATGATATTATGGCTTGTGAGTCTGCTGTACCATAGTAGGAATAATATGATAATCTTATAGTCTAGAATGCATTTGAAATGACAGAACTGAATATAATCCTGTGAATCTCAAATTTCAGAATCTAAAGTTCTGCCATTTCATCAGAACCACATAGGGATAAGTTAATTAGGCCCTCTTCTTGTTTTGATTCATTCAATACTAATCAAAAGAAATTTATCTGAGAACTTATTGTACCATTATAAAACTATTTATTTAAGCACTAATGCCACAAGTCAAAGATCATTTAGTATATGAGCGGAGTCCATAGGAAATAGTTTTTTGTGTGTGTGTGAAAGCTATAACAATTTGTGAATAACAGTAAGCAGCCACTCTTGCATGAGGCAGTATAACTCTGCAATATATCCAGTCCAGAGTGGATATACAACCTATATTATTTTACAATTTATTTAATATGTCATTCAAAATGTTGAAAGTTTTGTATTAATTTACCATGACAACATGTGTGTTTGTGTATTTGAAGATTCACAACATATTTGGAAAAAGTACATGAATTTTTGCCAGAAAAATGACCAATAGCAATGAAACAAATCTATCACAAAGTTGTTTATCCTAGTAGAAAAAGACTAGTAAATATTATATTCAAGTTCTTAGGTCAACTTAAATTGTATAGTTTTTATATAAACCCCAGTTATTCGATCCTGTCCTGTACTTAATCTAAAATATGGTCAGTAGCCATAAAATCTAAATTCCAATAGAAAGATCCAGGGCTGAGTATTGAACATTTTATTCAGACGTGAATCAAGATTTTTTATTCAAGTAGTCAGATCATACATTTTGCAATATTAGTCACCATTTATCTATTATTTATACATGTTATATTAGTATTAATTCTTTATAATCAACTTTGATTATGAAATATTACAATAATTTTTTATAGACAGCAGCATCGAACTGCGTATGATGATTTCAAAAACATTCATCATAAAAATACTAATTGAATGGTTAATTTATTGAGAGATCATGTGATATTCTGCACACAGATGAGAAAATATTTTTATTATTTTTGATTTTCATCCATTTATTTTATGAAATTAGAACAACCATACAAGTAACTATAATAATAAAAACTTCCACAGTATGGATTTGAACTCACAACCAATGATACATATACTGATATACAATGATATAAATAATGAGATCTTCAGATGTGTACTGTGAACTTTGGTTCAAATAAGTAATAAGTTAAATGATTAATAAAATTCAAATAAAAATTAATTCAAATATATAATAATAGCAATCAATATGATGATGATGATTAATAATTTAAAAATACAAGTACTCCCAAAAGTATTTTTGTTTTTCAGTTTCCATAAATGAGAAACTCGGAAGTGCCAAACCTCCTAAAAAGAAAGCTCACTTTTGGAAAAGTTTTTAAATGAATGATCCTCATCAATTATTACCACCATCCTAGCAGTTACCCAGTGAAGTGCATGATTTCTCAGGGCTGTGGATATTAACTAGCATATGTATGTACAAATCATATATATATATATTCTAACCGTGCCCGCCGTCGACCTCGTACCTCCACTTACAAATAAATAGATTACTATATTTAACGTCACCGGATTCTAGCTCTAATAATTAAATATTATATTAAAAAAATGTTTTACTAGCTCAAATTTCTTAAGAATTAACTTAGGTTCTGTTTAAAGTAAATTAACACAAAGATTTAATGTATTCATGAGACGAGAAGTGGAAATACGAGTTGGCAAGGTAGATCACATTGAGTCAATATCCCACAGGATACCACCTCAATGGCATAAGAACACTATCCCCCCTTTATACTATTATTTCAAATAATAACTACATAGTATTCTTATGACTTTCGCAACGTCTACTTACTAAGACTCATTTAATAACTATAATATTAATTCTGTTATCTTTAATAATAATAATCATCATCTAGCTCAATAAATTATAATCTCAGGTTCTTAATCTTTATTTATACTTCAACAAAATGCGGTAGCACATATGGTAAAGGATTTTATGCCATATCTACTACACTGCAATTAATAACAATAATGATTACAATCTTTCTTACTTAATCAAATTGGTATAAATTTCTTTTATTGCAAATTTATTACCATAATAAATCAATCAATATCAATATCATCTTTTGTCTTTAAACAATAAAGTAAACTAAGAAGTGGTAGTGTTTAGATAATCTGATAAATAAAGTAAGTGGCAATTAATAGCATATAATTTATCAAAATATTAGGATAGTGGATTTATGACCAATAACTTAATGCAATTTTATAATTACTTAATTATAAGAACATCAATAATAATTAAGATTAAACATATTTTTAGTTATCTTTTGTGCAAAATGTACTTCAGTGGTTGTGAAAACATTCTGTGAATTTGTACCATGATGTAGTGAAAACAATACCCAGACACAAGTTTTAATAAAACAAATTTAACAAAGTTTATTAACATCAAATAAATTTAAGTAAAATAAAACAAATCTATTTACATCTTATTTACAACGGATATCCTTCTTTCCTTACACATGACAAATGTTAATTCTACAATTTTGTACTTCTTTATAGTTAATCCAATCATTATACATTTTAAAAATTATTTTAGTTATTTTCTTTAGGTTTATCACACTATTTATTTGAACTACTTATGGGTAACAACATTTTTTACCTTTTAAATATACTAAATTTACAATATTCTAAATTATTTTTGTGGATCAATATTTTATAACGTCACACTTTATAATCAATATGGTCTTAAAAAAAGAAAATTTACATTTCTTGTTACTTTAAACAAATTACACAGCATATTATTAAATATTATGATTAACTTTAATGTTTGTTCTCCCATGCTCATATAAATTATAATGCGTTTTTTTGCATAAGCCATACTCCTGTATAATATTATAATGTGTTTAAATATCACCCTGTTACAATTTCAAATATATGATAATAATTATCGAGTGTTATAGTATTTTTAAATATGCAACACTTATCCCTTTAAAATATAATTAATAATAAAAAGAGCGTGAAAATATATTTTAATATTTTGTATATTCTCATTTGATATACTTTTACAAAAAATTATAGTTTATTTCTAAATTAAAATGATTCTATAACTTCTTCCATTATTTAGGACATCTGTATCTTTCTTTCAATGGTTATAATCTATTCTTAGTTAACTCTTAACTATTCTTATTCCAAGTAAAATCATAACATACTTTCTAAATTATCTATTGTTTTCCCTTCAATAAAACTTATCATATACGATGTAGTAGCACGAAATACAGATTAAGATAGCGAAAGATGTATAGGATATTGGGAAGAAAGATGGATAACTTGTCTTCAATAATACTTTAAGAATGCATGGAACAGTGTGAACAGGTTCGACATTTATTGTCTATTAACCCTTAAGATAAGAAAATGATGTGGCAGCTATTTATTCAGCTTTACCAAACATCAATGCAACTCACACGAAATATAAAATAACACTGTCCAAGACAACATGTGCATCAGTCGTAGGGCTACATTAACTATGCTGATTATCACCTATAAAACGAAATGTGGATCAGCCATAGGGCTATATTAACTATGCTGATTCTCTCACAAAACTACTTATTTCCATTCCCTATATCATCCTAGATTTTCATACATCATCTTGGTTTCCAAATCACCCTTGTACTCCCAAGTCACTACTTAAATTATCTCTCTAGATTTTCACTATATCAAGCATCGATAAAATACGAACAACTTTTTTAAAAAAAACAACAAACAAGATTCGCTACTATAAAATCATTTCTCTATTCCTTAAGAATAATTTATCTCGCTTTATAACACTGTATGTTCATTACCTACATTTTTGTTAAAACAATATTCAAACATCCCAATAGGAAAAATCAATAGAAAATGTAATATAATCATCGATTATATTAAATTATTATTTATCAACAAATAAAATGACTATCGTATGCATATTTTCAAAAATCTAATTACATCTCAAAATGTTTCAATGTGTTGTTTTAAATGCGTTTTCCAATAATAATAATAATAAACTTTTTCACTACATTCATTCAATTTTCCGCTGATCTAAATAAATAAAACATACATTATATCATTAATAATTAAAAATGTTACCAAAATAATTGTCATCTTCGGATCAGGCTTTGCAGTAGGCTTCTTTTCCTTCGAGCATTGCAAACATACAATTACACACATATACAATTTTATTAAAAGACATTCAAACTCAAAAAAAATATTATTTCATATAATATTATATATCCCAAATTAATGTATTTGTTTCCCTATAACTATCTGAAACTTATTGCTTATAATAATAATATAAAAAAAATAATTCAAACCATAATCAAATATTTTCTGACGGTAAATATTGTTTAGTCCCATAATATTTATTTTCTTCTTTTATCTGAATGTTCTTCTCTAGGATTATTAAAGTTTTAAAAATTAACTTGGTTCCTTTAATAAACTTGTTTAGACGATTTTTAATTTTAGCGTTTAGCATCAGATTATTAAAATATTTTTAGTTATTTATCCCTCAAAGTTTTAAATGCGTTCTGGCAAATATTCCCTCGGCGCGTCGATGCATCTTTCTCCTTTTTATTAGACTACGAATATTTAATACTTTAGGTACCAATTGCGTTTTATTGATTCAATATTTTTTTTATATTCCTCTTCCGTATTTTCTTTATACAAATATTTCTCTTTAGCAAGCTTTATTTCATTCATTCTTAATTTTATGTACATTATTTTTTGATCTTTAACTTTTTTTTTTTCTAGAGTATACTTCTTTTTCGGGTCATCTTAAAGAAAGCAATTCAAATGACATTAATTTTAAAATTATATTTGTCCATTTATTCTTAGATGAATCATAATGATTTTTATATTTTATTCTCTTTCTGAACTTTGCGCACAATGTCTTTTCATCTATATTACACGCGTAACAGCAGTTTTCCTTTGGATACACTATATAAGCGGTATCAATGAACAATATAAACAATTTTGAAATACTATAAACTTTAAAACTGGTTTTAAAGAATCTATCCATATTTTTTACTGAAAATTCCGACTGTACTTCAATAGAATTCACTGGCAGGTTCGATTAAGTTAGTGATACATAATTTATGAAAACTTTAAAAATATTTATTTTAAGACTCTCTCTATGATTTTAAAAATTGTCAGTTAATTTGTTCTAATGATATTATTAGAATTATATTGAAAAAATTGACTAAATTGGAGAAAAGAAATTATTAGAGAGCTCAAATTTTTTTTACCTCTTCACTCGAGTCTGTCAATTCTTGTTCTCCTCGATTATACAATTAATTGGCGCGATTTTTGTTGTCTGCCCAGATCTATCTTTTTATTGGTCAGCCCCTACTTTGGTTTGTAAACATTTTCTCAAGTTTTAAAATGATGACGTAATAGACTTAAATATTAACCTATTATTATTTTTAAATTAATTTAAACACTTTTAAAATAATTTTCAAAACAATATTTAATAAAATTATTCACTACTTATTTTTATTATGATGTTTAATAAATTCTATCCATTTCTACTATAATATTATTTAAATACTTTAAAATATTGGTATTAATTGAAACAAGTGCTTGTATAAAATATTCCAGACAATTACGTAATCGTTTCCGGTATTTTGTCTATTTTTGTCTGTCTTAATAATTTTACTGCACTTATATTATATAAAAAAAAATTTTTATATAAAATTTTGAAGAAATAATTTAGAAAAAATATAGAAATAAATACAATTCTCAACATCATAATATTTACTATTCAAATACATTACACTAAATTTTATTATTTAATATAGTTTATAAATTTAAATACTATATAATATTAATTTATTCTAAGTTTTAAAGTTATTAAAATTGACTTATTAAATACATTTTTATTACTGATAGCTGTGTTATTTTAATATGGCCAGCTTTTACAACCATATGAGCAATTCTTTACTCTTTATTTAACTAATTTTTTAAATGATTTTACGTATCAGGTATTTGCTTTAGCTTTAAATTGCACTTTACAAACTCTATAAATTTAATATATTCAATACATCAATAAATATATTCTCAAATTTAAAATTTTTTAGTAATTGACCATTATAACTATTTCTTGACCTATAGAAAAGGGTACAATATATATTTGAATTGAGTTGCAAACACAAACTAAATGGATTAATGATAATCTTAAAAAAATGTAACAATTCACTAATAATGAATAAATCAAACTGTTGCATATATTGCAACTGTCAACACATACACAGTATTATAGAAACAAAAAATATTTTATGTTTAAGCTATGGTTTAAGTTTAAGGCTTTACAGTAAGAATAATGATAAGATCTTACCATCTTGAATATTGAAATAATCACAAGCCATGTTTTTTTTTTTTTCAGGTACCATTCCTTTAATATTTTATTGGTGACTTCCTTAGTCTTTCTGATAATGCTCTTTTCCTTAAAAACTGATGATGTTCTATGCAGTATATTATCTGCAAGTCTTGGGTAATTTTATATGGTACTATCCATTTCTTTTTTTCTCAGCATTGTAGAGGCATTGCACAAACTGGTTGTTCAAACTTCCGCACTAATTTCTGAATCTGACTGCATTTTCCAGGCATTTTTGACTGGTATAGTTTTTAGTTATTCAGCCAAACATAATAGATAAATTTCTTTTAAATAATTGAAGCATTTATAAATACTTTAAAAACAGTCATTAACACATGGCTATCCAAATCATGGTTGAAACCACTTTTAACCAGCATATGTTTCTTTCTTCGGCATATATCATGGAAACATGGCTTCAAAAGTAGACCTTGCTGGCACGCAAAGCAATATGAAATCAAACTGCTACACTTCCGGAATTAGAATACTAATACTAATAATTACAAAAATACCTAATTGCTCATTTCAGACCTATTTATACCTACTTGATATTGTTCAAACAATGTATTTTCAAACAACATATACTTGAGCAGATAGAGGATATATGACATGTGTCATTAGAAACAATATATTTTTTGAAAAATACCCCCTTTTACTCTCTCCAAAACATGTTATGGATACAAATTTTAGTACACTATATCATATTTTTTATAAATGAAAGCAGAAAACAGTTATATTCTCTTCTTTTTTTTATTTACGTAGAAGAAAAATTCACTGCTGATTATTACATTTTTAATTATAACTTCCAAAATATTATTAATAACAAAATTTTAATTTTATATTTAGCTTTGCCATCCAATTTTACTATGAAAATATATGAAATATTATTTAAAACTCAGTTCAGGAAAGCAAACTAGAACAGGTTCAAATTTAGATTTTTTTTAAAAAAAAATTACACAATTCTTTCAAGTATCAAGACTGCTTTTCTTTCTTCCTTTTACATTGTAATTTATCATTCTCTTACATATTATAAAATAAATTTAATAATCTCTAATATGCATAAATTAATTTTTCTTTTAACTTTTAAGCAGTGTACACTTTATTTCTCAAGGGACACACATATACATGCACACACATAAATATCAATTTGTATATTTATTAGTCAGTCAAAGTTTTTATTAAACATATTTTGTCTCCAGTATTGTAATATAACCATTGTTATAGCTATATAAGACCCAGAAAGAGACCACATGTGAGATGGATGGATGAAATAAAAAAGTGTGCCGGGGTGATGTGGAGAACAGAAGCTAAAGATCGGAGATGATTTGAACTTGGAGAGACCTTCATCCTGCAGTGGATTGGTAATGGTTGATGATGATAGCTATATATATATAAAAAATCCACTAGAATATTTCTACAAAATTAAAAATACCTATATAGAATTAAGGATTAATTTTTTTTGCTATAGCTAGCTTATAGCATATTTTGCTATTCTACAAAATTAAAAATGCCTATATAAAATTAAAGATTAATTTCCTTTGCTATAGCCAGCTTACAATATATTCCACCATGATAGCAGAATATTCCATTAGCTGACTATAGCAAAGGAAATTAATCTTTAATTTTATATAGGCATTTTTAATTTTGTAGAATTATTCTAGTGGATTTTGTTTATTATACTTATATCATTTGATATTATATATATATATATGAAATATTGTGAAGGGAAACTATTCTTCATACACGCATTATGAAATTGACATGCACTCTCCTATCTATCAAGCTTCAAAAGCATAGGTTATCCACCTATTTTTAGAGCTTGAATTTAGAATTTGATCATAGTGCAAGCACAATTTTTAAATTGGCATATTACTTACACATGTTCAGATTACAAAACTGAACTTTATTAGTCGGTATAAATTAACAGACAATCTCTCACCAATAAATCTCACTATGAATATGAGGCAAATGGCCTCGAAAGCGCTTAGCATTTAATAATTTTTTAAATCTCTATAGCTTCTCTTTCAAGTGCTTCACATGCTTTTAATTTTGTATATTAGAACTTTAAAAAAATAAACATTTATTGACATGCTTGAATTTTGGGTTTGATTTTATTATGAGCCTAATTTTTAAGTCAGCATACTATTTGCACAAGTTCAGATTATATATCACAGAGAAGAGAATGTTTCTTATTTTTAACTATTCTGCATTACTGAACTTTGTAATAATTAATAATACAGCAATATGTGCACAGTGCGTATGTAAAAAGTGGTTTCTTTCCACAATCTTTCATAGGTGTAGAAATCATTCAATTATTAATTATTACATATTCAGTGTTATGAGTAGTTAAAAATTAGAAACTTTCTCTTCACTATGATATATAATCTAAACTTGTGCAAGTAATATGTTGATTTAAAAATCAGATTCAAGCATGGTCAATACATGCTGGTTTATTTAAAGAATAAGTTTTAAACATAAGTGAACCATCTATACTTTTAAAACATTTATCGATAGAAAGTGTGTCAATTACATAGGCATGTGTAAAGAGTAGTTTCCTTCCATAATATTTCATTTGCATATAAATTTCTATATTATTAATTATTACATATATATATTGTGCCAATGCCAATTTGGCACATGTATATAAAATAATTTTGTCTAAAAAAATTATTAAAATAAAAAAAAATCTTCCGTAAAAGAGTTGAAATAAAAGTTGAAAAATAATTGATTAAAAGTGGGAAGGGTTTTTTTATTAAAGTTAAACTAAAGGTTTTATACAAAGGAAGTAAAGAGTTTATTATTATTAGTTGAAATACAATTTAAAAGGTTTAAAGAAAATATATAAATCTCTTCATTTAAATTAAAGAAGAAAAATAATCTTAAAACTATTTTTGATTTTAGAATAGTAAAATATATATGTGCGTGCAAATGTAAATAAATGTAAGCTGTTAAAAAGAGATATAATAAATGCGTGTTAAAATCGTATTGAAAAACACATGAAAATAAATATTGAAATGAAATATATTTAAAAACACAGCAGTGGGCTACTAAAGATATAAAAAAACAATACGTTTATGAAAGCTACTACTAATTAAACAATCAATCAAAAACACATTATCATAGGATTAATTACCAATGGAATTCGACAACAGATATTTGCCAGAGGATATTACATGGACAACATGTCGCAGGTATAAATAGACTTTTTTTTTTAATCGGACAATTAATTGAGAGAGTTTTTCAGTCTAGTTTACAGTGACAGTCTTTTTTTCCATTCAGACAACAGTGCAATTTCTATTATGTATACAGAAACAAAAATGCATTGTTGAGCAGCTTTTGGAAATATAAACTCATTCTTCAGCCTTTTTTAGTCCAACAAGATCATCAAAACCTGACTGAGAAATAATATCTGCATAACAATTCAGAAATCCTCCGTCAAATGTTCAACTGTCTCCGAGAATAAAACCAATGGATTAGCATAAAATCTTTTCAATAAACATCAAAATCTAACCGGTTAGGTATAATCCATCAGAAGCAGCAGAAGCAGCCAACAACAAGCAATATCCACGTTCTCAAAAATCCTAGGTAAACATTTATTTATTATCACTTATACGTAGTAGCCACCGCTGTAATTCGTAAAAATTCAAGATTCAAATTATATAAACTCTATAAGCATGCATAAAATGAACTATTGATGTGTGTGTTTGTGAATGTTAGTTCATTTAAATGTCAAAGATTATTTTTGCTCTTTCATAAAATATATCATAGTATGTTAACTTAAAATGTGTTTGTTATTTATAGATTTATAAAAGTGTTTAAATTTAGTAAATTAATGTTGGTTTATAAATTATCTTTAAAACTTAATTAATGTTGATTAAAATAAATTGTCTTCAAACTTAAACTTTATTTGTCGGTCAATTCTTTTTACCAACCTTTTATTAATTCTTCCCACCACCAATTTTGTATAACTTTGTTATTGAATTAAAATTAGACTGAGCTAGTTTTAGGGAATGTTTCGAGTGCTGGATTATGAGCCTACTGTCTGAATACATTAGTCCTTGGACTAGCTGGCACCCCGGGGTTTACTCCGAAACAAATAAATTATTTGGATAGTAGGGGTTTGAATCTAGCAGCTGAGGTGGGCCATTGTTGATAGTTAAAGCTATCAACAAGATCTCCCATTTTGCTTGAACGTGCCGGCTCGTTCACATAACATTTATAAGATTATAAATGTATTATGAAGGAGTTTGAAACCGGTCAAAACTTATATATATGTATAAGTAGATGGTTTCAGTGGTTCGACCCGGTACAATATAAAGTGTCATTTGCTGTATTTGAAAATAACTTGTCTATAATTTAATTGGTATAATATGTTATATATATATCTTTAATTTAATTACTGAAGTTTATAACAAATAGAATTAATGTTTTACCTAAAGAGAATAGAATAGATTAAGTCTTTGTGGTCATGCTTTTTTTTTATTATGTAGAATCTCGGGCTCAGGGTGGCCTTTGAGCATTCCATCATCAGATTTTCAATTGGATGCATGGTTGAAGAGTTGGAGTGGATTGAAGCCTGTCCTTTAAAGTATGAAGATTGGCTATCTTAATATATATCTGAGCACTTATTGCATATATGTGTAGAGATGATAATCTGAACCAACTGATGATTGATAGTTTAGCATGAAATATATATATATTGGTGATTATTTATCTTTTCGACATATATTTGTTCAAGTGTATCAGTGTTATGAGATGGAGTGGAGAGTGATTGGATGAATCGTGTTAAAGTCTGTGCTCATATATCCTATATATTACATATATTAATACAGGTATATAATAAGCCTGTATTTCAGTTATTATGTAGAAAATAAACATACTATTGACTTATTTATCTGTTATTTCAAAATGAAGATAGATGAGTTTTAATGCTTGCATTGAATATTGATTCTGGCTACTTTTATAAAAGTTTAATGTTACATTTTACAGTTTGAAAAGTTATCTGTATAATATATAAGGTTTATTTATATATATGTGGTTGTAGGGGAGGGGGGCAAAAATAATTATAAGCATGGGGACTTTTTTATTTATCGAATGTATATAAAAACCGAGTCAACATGTAAATCGTTTAAAATTAATGAAAAAAAGGCTATAAAAATCTTAATTACAATAAATAATAAAAATAATTATTGAATTACATCATTCAAAAGATTACAAGATGTTCAAATACCAGAAATGACAGGTTGAGTTCTAGTTCATAGACCTATGGCTCTCATGTTCATCAGCAGATCATTTTAATGAATTATTATTAATAATAAAAAACCATCAAGACTTCTTAATGAGATTTGTTGGTTGAAAGAAAATCACATATAACTTTTTAATTATTTTTGCTAATTATATATATTCTTTCATTCAGATTTTTAAAACGAAATAGATTAAATGTTTCTCTTAAGCATAGATTTTGTTTTTAAATATATATAATATTTAATTATGTCTCTGAAATATGGAATAATACTAATAAATAGCTTATATATATATGAGTTATAAAGAGATTTTTTTTAATTTAATAGATAAATATTTTATTTGTATTAATAACTAGAATGTAGGTCATGAAATTGCATATTAAAATAACATTAGCTTATAATAACTAGTGTGTGTGTGTGTGTGTATTCACACTACGGGAGATGTTAAACAAAGTACAGTATTTTTTTTCTCAAAATATGATTTATTAACATAATATTAATCTTTGAATTTACATGTTATATGTAGTGATATACAAGATTCAAACTATGATTTACAATGCAGAACTTGATTTATCGAGTGAACAGAAAAACCTTGAATTGTATATGCATATATTTTGCCATTCATAGCTTCTCTCATAGTTTACTAAGTAACCCCTGACCTTAATGGCAACTAGCTACCAAGAATCACATCACTCCCATCATCCAGAAGATAAGAAAATGAAAACCCATACTAATCCCCGCAGCACCTACGTCCCAGCCCTCCCCCCTGCTAAGGACTAGGAACCAGGCCTTGGGGTATTTCCAAAGCTCAGATTCTCTCATCCAATGCCCTTACTAATCCCCACAGCACCCAGATCCCCTCCAAAACCTAGGCTTGTGAGACCTTCCAAAGTACAGTATTGAGCTAAATTTTGCTAATAATAATTTAATACCAAAATCATTAACTTATTATGGTCTATATTAGGGACTGAACCTAAATAAGTTACCTTGGCAACTATCAGTCAATAATTTTTTATCCTTTTGTAGTTTAAGGCAGCTTCTTTTAATTGAATATGTAAATGTCCTTGCTACTTTATATAGCACTATACATAAAATCATTTTTAATATTTGTATATAACATAAGTCAAATAAAATTAAGAACAAAACTTGGAGACATCACTGAGACATTTGGCCTTCAACTAATCATTATACTCAGTAAAGTGGGTGAAATTGGTATAAGAATTTGTAGGTATCCAAAATGAGATGACAATAGCACTAAAAATATGGTTGTAGTTCTTGGAATAATTGAATATAATTTATCCAACAATAGTTTTGTGCTTTGACTCTTTCATATATTTGTTAGGTAATTAGTGGCTGAGTAATTCACTTTCATTATATATATAAATATATCCACAGATAAATCTTAATAAACACTAATTCTTCTGCCATCCAACAAGCTTGTAGAATCATAATTTCTTTTAATATCAGCTATAAGTATTCATCTAATTACTATATTATTCACAAATATCGCAATATAGATGTTAGAATTCTGTAAGTGCATAATAACTATGTTTCCAATGGGCTGTAATAAACTGTTACATCTGGTAGATGGCGCTAGGATCTCATGACTAAAGCTAGATATATTTGATATTATATTTTATTTACTTCTTCTAGTGAATGTTTCCCAGGATAGTTGTTTAAAATTAATTTGGTTTCTTCTATGAAATTGGCATTTCATTTTATTTACAACGACTAATACTTTACTCCTATATGTACACGATTATTTCGTTTCGTACACGTGTTCCAAATTCGAATGGCAATTTGAATGAATAATTTAAATAAAAGCAAAGACAAATTTATAACATGTTGGAAGTCATGGTTTTATTTATTACATGTTTTAATTTTAATCCATGGTCCTTAGGAAACAGACATCAACGTATTTGAAGCTAGCAACCCAGTTTTTGTTGTTCTTTTTCTAACTGGTTTTACGAATACGAACATTTCATTAAAAGAATCCATAATTAATATGTAGCTTCTAGATCAATTATCAATGCGTAAGTGTATAGATTCTCTCAAAAAAAAATCCAATAAAATCAATAAAAGAATTTCCTTTTTAATACAACTTTCACAAAAAAATATCTTTTTATATTTTTTCTTTCTTGTTGCTATCTCATTTTTTCATTATAAAGAGTTTATGGCAAATATCTAAGTGATTGATAATGATTGTCATTCATTAAAACCTTAAAAGATGTCAAAATCTTACGACACAATTCTACTTCAACTATATACATTAAAAGTATAGATACATCTTAAGAAAAATAAACATTTATGTGAATTTTAAACTATGTACTTATCATTCTACACAAATACTATGAATAGAATAATCAACATTTATAATAATCTTTTTATATGCCGAGAGGTCATCGCAGCCGCCTTGCAAGCAAGTAGTTGGTTGCAGACGGTTCTGGGTTCGCCTCCCGGTCGATGCTATGATATATGAAAATATATATATTAATTTAAAAGCTATAAATATATAAATGGTTTTTGTTAAATTAATTACTAATCTATCTCCCTGAATACTTTTGTTACTCTTAATGGCAATAACTATTTATAACGTAATAATTTAATTAATACATAAAAAATATAAAAACGTAGGGAAAAAGAAAATGGCAGATATTTATAATATTTATCTGCATATTTAATTGTTTTATAACCTAAAAGTAAACAAAAGAAGTTTTATTATCATTTACACGCAAGAAAAAAATTATTTTTTATTTCAAAATAGTTATTTTTTAATTAAAAATAAATGTTCAATATATAAAACCTTGATAATAAAAAAATTTAAGTTATAAATAATAAAAGATGGTTTTATAATAATGGATTGTGTAGAACTTTTATGAATAATTTTAATAAAATCAATTTTAAGCATATTATGAAAATTAAAACCTTGTATAAATGTTTATTTAATAAGTTATTTTGTGTAAAGAAGTCTATTTTAATTCCCATTCTTATTTTAAAAAATAATGCACCTGCATTACTATTAATCATTGCCTTGGGCATATTAAAACATTTAAAATGATGACATCGGAGTTTTAAAATTCATGAAGTAATTAATGACTGAAGTACATAAAATGTTGATTTTTCTTTTTTATTAAAAATAAAATTAGTAATTTTAAAAACAAAATCTAACTAATATATACATTAAAAAGAGTAATCATTATTTTTTTTATTTAAAAAATGGCATCATATATATATATATGCAGTCGGACCCAAAATTTTTCAGTCTACTTACAAATTACTTGAGCCAACACTGATTGATAAGCTACTTTATTACAGTTTTCATCCTTAAATAAATTATTGCTTAAATAAGATTTTTTTTAAGGATAGTCTCTAGGAAGTAAGTAAATCTTTTAAACGGTTTTAATATTTCAAGATGGCTGACTTACATTTTCAATTTTATAAGATAATCGTATGTCTCGTCTCATTTAGAAGTACTACACAAACACACGCACGTCCATAATGAAAGCTATATCACCTTAAAGCTGTATTTTTTTCAGTCATTACATTGAAATGCATGTACTAGTCCTATATACACCTTTACTCGCTTGCTAATAATAGCCAGATATCTATTCATCATTGTAATAGAGAAAATGGATTTGAATCTCCTCATGCCCTAAATTTAATTGGAAAACTTCATTTTTTTCATAACTGTCATATTTTTTATATTTAATATACATATATTAAAGGATGATTTCAATCATATTTTGAAACAACTTTCAATAATATAAAAATCAATTATATATATACATTATATAACTATATTTAAAGCATTCTTTCAACCATTATTTTATGGCAATTTTTATCAATATATAAAGAGATTACATGTAAGGTAGATGGATGAAATAAGAAAGTGTGCAGGGATGATGTGAAGAAGAGAAGCTAAAGATCGGAGAAGATGGATTGAACTTGGAAAGGCCTTCATCCTGCAGTGGATTGATAATGGTTGATGATGATATTATATTACAATGGATAGAATGTTCTAATTAATTAAAACTTTATAAATGTTATAATATATATATATTTATCTTTTCAAACTATAGATATTTTAGAATTATTTTATAAATGCTGAGATGATCTGACTGAAACAATATTGTTTGACTTAAGTGATATTACTTTTGTTTTACCAGAGTAATCAATTCAAGATTTCATATAGTAATAATTTTTATCATGTGGTTCACATAGTTTGTCTAACTCATTCAAATATGTTCATTATCCTGGTTTAATTAATCATCCTCACTTTGGATACCATCAAATTTCTTATTACACTAGAATGTTATAATTTAAACCCAGACTACATTGTACTATTGGATATTTACACCTGCTGTTGGTCAAGTATACCAATTTTTTAAACAATATAATACAATCAATCTAATTGAATATATAATTCAATCTTATTCCTATATATAGGCTTTGCATTATTATAATTGTTGCATCACACACATCATTCCTTAAACTTAGTTTGATTCCACCATATATTACATAGCATTTTTTATTATTTATTCAAGCCAAATCAGTGATTGGAAGACTTGCTAGCTTCCCCAGATCTTGTCCTTCTATGCAGCTATCTGCTGCAGATTGGGTCATAGTATTCTGATAAGTTTGAGAAAAGGCTGGTACCAATCTTTTCAAATAAATAGAAGTCATTTCAGGATCACCTCTTTGTTCATAATCATTGGAAGATTCATTTCCTTCAGTATTTTTGGATCTTCTTACATCATGTAAATGATTAGACTCTCCCACAGGTACCGTACATTCACCTGGTGATTGTAAAATCTGAGCAACTTTCTCCATGGCCTTCATCTTTTCTCCCTCTTTGTCCAAAGGATGTTTTATCATCTTTATCTCTGAGATTTGTATTGGCTTCATGATATAATTAAATGATACTTTTATGGTTGTATTAATAGCAGCAACAAAATAATTTATTAAATCTTAACTTATCACTACATTTATTAACTCATAATTAATTACTTAATTGACATATAATTGATTATATGTACCCTCTTTAGAAAGTCTTTTAGAATTATACTAACTTTGGAATAGGCTTACATCTCAAACTTTTTCTATATCATAATCAACTCCTAAATTTATCTTTACTAAAATTTGCCTGTTACTTTGACTGATTTTTATAATCTTATTTTATGAAGACATGTTAAATTTACTAACATTATACATGCTAAACAACTGGTATTGTTATTCTTTCATGCAATTCAGCATTAAATGTTAAATGATTATGATGGTAAAATTATAATTTAAAATAAATGAACTTAACAAAGCAATCACTTAATATAATACAAAATAAAATGTGAAAAAAAAAGATAAATAAAAGTTTATTTCAACATAATGACAAAAAAAATCCAAAATGAATATTCTACTCAATCATAAAATTAATATAGTCCGACATATCATGCCCATTTCAAAACAGTTTATTGTTGCAAACTCTAATATATATCATTTACTGTTTAGTAGTCATCATTATTCTTTAATTATAGATGTTCTTTTTGATATATACTTCTTTTAACTTACATGGATATTATTTTTAGTTGGAGAGAATGCTCTTTTGAAGTTAATCTCCCACATAATTCAAGTTATAAATACAGATCTTACTCACCTGGAAAATATTCTTTCAAGATATCATAATTCTTAAAACATACTTTGAAGTATTGACTATGACTTCATTAAATCTTTTCTTAAAATATTCTCATCATTATTATGTACAATCTCTGAAAACCATATAATTGAGGAACACACTGCCCCACACCCATATCCAAATGATAAGATGTAAAACAATGTAAGATTATCAAACATACCAATTCGAACAAATAAAAAAATCTATATATTCCTAATTATTAATCATTTGTGAAAATAATAAATAAAATGTGTTTTTATATAATTAATTGTTTTGGAAAGCATAATTAAATTATTGATTTAACAATGTTTGATTTAAAACAGGCAAAACTCATTATATGTATTGCCACACACAGCAAGCTATAGTAATGCCAGAAGGCTTGTGCATAAAATCCCCATCTAGTGCCTATTCATCCAATATCTCCAGACTACTCATCTAATATCCCCAGACTAGTTTCTGGCTTGTGGCCTTCATCAGTGAGGAGCCTTGGATCTGAGAGCACTGCACCTAGATCTTAGGATCTAATGCAACCCTCCAGCAGTCACCTTTTATCACCACTTAACTACAAAACTATGAGGCTTAAATTAAAAATACCTTAATGTTTTCAATCCAAACCCATTAGCTTATATAGTCATATAGATCTGAACTCAGTTCAGTACACATACATTTTGGTGTCTTTGGTTCTTTAATAACCATAACCACCACTATCCTATTAGGCAGGATTGGATAAGAGGTGGTTGTCATATGATGTTTAATGCTTGATTTAATATGTAGTATATAAATTATTTCAGATAAAAAAAGTCACAGAATAATAGTAACTGATGATAGCAATTATAAATTATTTGTGAAAAACAAAAAAAGACAATGAGTTGAAATGATGGAAAGAATACAAAAGTAATTTCTATGATAGAAATAATGAGCCATTATCCATATTAATTGAAAAATATTTTATATGGAATTTGGAAGTTATAAATGACTATTTATTAGTCTGCTTTCAGAACAGGTTATATTTGTCTGATTAATGAGTTTTATTTAAACTTCTTTGCAATATAATCTCTCTTCTTGATCAAGTTGCAAATTTCAGTATCTATATAATAAACCTATCAGATCATAGATAAAGATGGCACCACCTTTATTGTTAAAGGAAGTTGCCCTGACTACAGGTTGAGATTAAGAATTGATTGTTATTATTATATATCACAATATTGAATTACACACATAGATACATTCATGTAATATGCTTATAAAAATATTCATTATATTGGCTTCTTTTTCTATTTCACTTTAGATTATTTTTATTTTATTAAACTATATGTTTTATTATTCACATATTTATTTTCCTTTTTAAAAATGAATAAAATCAATTTACAATCTTATACAATACAATTAATAATAAACAATTTTAAACAATATTATTATTATCATAGCAATACAGTTCAATGCTTCATAATTTAACTTATCCACCATCAAAATCAAATAAGAGGTCTTGCATTGGTTGTCAAGAGGTCAGCGCGACTGCTTTGCACTTGCAGGCAGTTGCCCGGGTTGCGGGTTTGCGTCCCGGCCGATGCTATGACACTTTAAAAAAAAATCAAATAAGAGAAAAAAATACTGAAACTCATCTCAAATTTTAGTAGGTACAATATATATATATATATATATATATAACTGTAATACAATATTTTTCACGAATATTTAAATGGAAATCTTGAATGTGTGGAGTAATCCATTTAAATCAATTTAATTAGAAAGCACTTAACCTAGAATGACTTCCCTAGGCCAAGAGTCAAGTAAACTGACAGACTGATGATTCTCCTTTTAGATGCATAAATATGTAAGATTACTTTGACTCTTCACTTGGGGTAGTTGTTGTAGGTTAAGTGCTTTTCTAATTAAGTTTATTTAAATGGATTACTCAAAACATTCAAGATTTCCATCTAAACATTCATTAAAAATATTGTATTACAATATGTAACCTACCAGTGGATGGGTTTATTATATAGTAAAAAAACTGAAATGTTTGTTATACTTTGATTTCTTACATCTATAAATGGCCTTTTTTGGTCAACACACTTTATAAATTTTGCTCTAATAAAAAAATCACAAACTTAAAAGTCAGTTAGGATGCAACACTCACTATCAAAAGAGAGTTAGAGACTATAAATTTTTTAAAAGATTGGATTGTTTTTTATGGTTCTTTTTTTTTTTTGCTTTAATAAAAAAATTATGGCATATCAATTGAAAAAGTATTTACTTTAAGTTCAGTTAAACACTTATAATTATTCTTGTTTGTGAACTAGATAAAAATGTTACCTTGTTAATTTACTTAACTGATGTGTAATAAATATTTAAGATTATAAATTAAACTAAACAGTTGTTTTGTGTTCATGTCTCATGTTCACATCTCTGTAACAGCCGAGTGACTTTTATTACCAGAAGATGGCAGATTCTGCTGAAAAAAAATCAAATACATATACTGTTTTAAAAAAAATTAATTATAAACTGTAACGGTAAGAAAAGTAGAGCTGCTTTAACCTAACCTAGAGATGCAGATAAAGGGGGTTCGAACCTCGCCTACTCCTCTAGATTGCTACTAAGCGACTTACTCCCCAAACCTCACTAGAATTTAATCTTAATGTATGCCCAGTGGTCAGGGAGAGAAGAGACCACGAAAAGGAATTTTTACATATATAATGATCAGATGTACATACGTATGTCACAAAAGAAAAACAATACTAAGTGGTTTTATTTATAGTGAATGAAAGATAACACAAACTTTTATTATTTACATTAAAAGAATTCATACAATGTTTTATTAATAGTGTCACAGGCTATTTTCACTGCAACCGGATAGACATATTTGAAAGATCCATTGATCGTAATGATAAGAACAGACAAAATTTTACATTATCATTTCTTTCTTTAAAATATTCCAGCCAATGGAAGTGTTACGTAAAAGAAATCAAGAGAGAGAGAGAGATGATTCATTAACTCTGTGGTTGGAGAACATAGAAATAAATAGGTGGTCAAACTCAACTAAACACTTTGGACAGGTTTAAATCACCACCCTACTTATGATTTAAGAAGAATGATAAAGTGACCCCAACAGGAATTTCCAGCTATAATTGAAACATTTCGATGATATTTTGAGAAAGATTTCCTAATAAATATAAATATATAAGACCATGCACACAGGCGATAGCATATAGTGGGCTGTGAGGCTCGAGACATAACAGTTACCAAGAGGTTAACACAAGACCGGATAGCTCTCCATCTCTAAACTAGGTTAGAGAGAAAATGGAATCCGTTCGCTAAACGCGTGACCCGGATTCAGGATCGGAGTTTTTGTTGCTTATGTCCAGTTACGTACATTTAAGGAACTGAGATCGACATGAGATCCCGAACAATTTATTTATTTTTCAGAAGGTCCGAATGTAGGTATGTTAACCTAAGCAAACTTGGCAAAAGAAGCACTGTATTTTATGCTGAGCGGCCCAGTAGATCACCCGAGGCACGATACCATATAAATACGGTCAACGACCTTTAAATTTAAAAAAGAAACCCTCTGCAAAATATATATCTTAGGAAAGCTCAACTATCACTGAAAATCCGCAGAAAAATAGTAACTTCACCTTTATAAAATTTGAATTAATAAAAAGAACAAGTGGGCGGATATTTTATTTATTTAGTTGAAATTTAACCCATTCACCACTAAGCCAATGCTATTTAATAATTTTTTAATACATATTGTCAAAATGTACTCTCTCTTAGTACTAAAATATAAATGCGAACGTTTTATTTCACGCTCTTTAAAATATAACTTTAAATTTGTAACCCTTCATTGACTAAAATATACTGGCATTTGATAAGGATCTTTCTTTTATATGTATATAAAAAAAACTAAGTTAAAGTTTGGAAAGTTTTATAATAGAATATCTAGCAATTTAAATCTTGATTTTAAAATAGAGTTTTGCACTTTCTATGATTTGCTTCCTTTTCTTTCTAAATAAATATTTATATAAAATAAATAACTTGATTACGGGAGTATAATGGCGGAAAGTTAAACGAAGCATTTTTCAATTAAATTAATAAGAATTACCACCGCCATTATATGTAATAACCCTACCACCCATTAAAGTATTTAAAGAAAAAAGAAAGCAATTAATGAAATATAATTTCACAAGACTCGAATACATAGATTTTAAAAAAACAGATATATATAGAAAAGCATAAATATACATTGAATTTGCAAATTGCAAAGATATTTTAATAATTTATGGGAACGTTACCGGTAACTAGATGGGTGGGTCAAAATGAGTTCATTTGATGTTTCCCCGCAGGTCTTCTCGGTTCTTCAAATTTGTTTTTCCATGTTTTTGAGGGCAGATTTTTTTCACGGATACAGGGCAGATACTTTTGTTCTCTGGCTGGCTTACATGATTACGACTCCGACCTCAGGAACAGCTCAGGAGAGCGAAGGCAAAAGAGGTTACTCCCGCATTTTTGCAGAGCAACACATTTCTGGATTTTTATTTATATGCCGAAAAATAGAGTGCAGCTTGAAGTAAGTACAGCAAGCAAGAGTTCGCTATATTGTCTAATTTTTCAGCAAAATTTCTTCCAACTAAATTCTTAAGATTTTCTCTCTGACCTTCAGCACTGGTTACCCGCAAGCATAAGACCAAGAACAAAAGAAAAGTTCTTTATTTATACCCTTTTTCCATTATGTTTTTAATCTGCTAATTAGTAGCGAATCATGCCCGTTGTTTCAAATTTTTCCTGTTATCTATTTTTATCTAATTCAGAAAAATGTTTTACTAATTAAATTCCTTTTCTTAATGGATTCTATTTAATTAAGAAATTCATCGAATTCTACCAAATATATTTTAAAAATAATTGCAATTATAATTTTAACTTTCTATATTTTATTTTATTAAATCTTTTAATTTAGGCAACTATTTGAGAAAACGATAAATTTAGTTTGAAAAAGAAACATACATTCACTGTGGTTGGACTTAGGGTCTTAGTTAGTCCACAGTGAATGGTGAAGCCAGCATATATATTTATATATATATATATATGCACAGCTTCATATTCCTAGAACCCATTAAAAAAAAACAAATAAAAAAAAATGACTAAAGCTACGGTTTTGCAGAGAGAAGCAGAGTGATCCGGAAAGAGCGCTCCTATTATACAGAATATTAGTGTATTTACATGAAATAATACTGATAAATAGATTATATTAATAAAAAAAAACCGAAAGTTTATCATAATACTGATATATAAATTATATATATATATTAAAAGAGAAGTATATAATAATATTAATTAATATATTATAACAATGCCAATATTTACAAAACATACACACAAAAAAAACTGAAAGCCTATAATATGATTTCATTGTCCATATGATGTGTCCTGGTCGTACCTTGGGGATCTTGTAAAAAAAATTTACTTTTGAATGGAGCACTCTATTTAAACTATTTTTTTTTCAGTGGACCTTCCTCTCTGGGCCTTGTTATTAGGTCTCTGAGTTGTGTCCACTTTATTACCATGTCTTCTATCAATTCTTTTGCTAGAAGTCAAGTTGAAATTCCTTATTAATGGTGCTCTGTTATTTAGCTGTTTCCCTCTTATGTGTTCTGATGATGAAACTGGCTCATGGTTAGATGCCTTGGGCAGTGATTTTGGTATGGGTAAATGTGGTTTCAAACCTAGAACTGTGCTGCCACTTGATAAAGTAGTTTGTTTTGCCTGACCTGCCATGGTGCATTTTGGAAATATCTCGTGATCATTAAATTGATGAGTAAAACGCTTGAAGGCAAGGTGCGGTGTGCTCTGTCCTTCTATCTCTAATTCCATCTGGCCTTTTGTTTCATTTTCTGTTTGTTCAAGATTAGTTGGTTCCTGTATGCAGCTTATATTGGTTGTCTCTTGGGTTTTACATTTGTGAAAATCTAACTTGTTGTTGTAAAATGTAAACTTATTTTCCCTATAGTTTATTCCTGAGTCATGTCTTTCTAAGAAGTCCGACCCTAACAGTACATCATAAATCAAGCCTGGCATTGTCTGAAATATATGTTTTACATTTGTTGTTCCTATCTTAATATCCAGTCCCAAACGATGTGTTCCTATGTTGGCTTTTTCTCCATTGGCCAATATAGCATAAGATTTTCTCGGTGAGATCGGTAGTACATGAGTTCCTACTGCTGCATCCCACCATTCTTTTGACACCAGTGACACTTGACTGCCAGTGTCTATTAAAGCTGTAATTGGGACATCTTCTAACAGTGCTTTAATTGTGGGGCACTCCGAGAGTGGTGGTCTGTGATCATCTTCCAGTTCGCACATGAATGCTGATGCCACTCTTTCATTTCCCTCAATAATTTCTTCTGTTTCATCCTGGAGTTCTATCTGGGGTATATAAATTATAGGACCCATATTTTTCTGGAATTGCTGTGTGTTTTGATCATCATCACAGCAGTTCCTGACAGCCGCCATCTGTATTTTGGGTGTGTCAATTCTTTTTCCTTTGTCTGCATGCTCTTTATTTAGGTTGCCAAAATCTATAGCAGTTAGTAAGTCTACCATCTCATCAATTCCACAGTTGTGGCAGCCCAGCATCAATTGTTGTATGTGGAGAGGCATATTGTATCTTATTGTCTGAATAATCTGCCCCTCCGAAAAGTGGAAAGCAGTCAATGATTTTAACAAAGACACTTGCCGCAAGAAAAACTGGGTGTGAGTTTCTCCTTTTGAAGTGCAGTACTTTTCTTGAGATATACGGTGCATTATTCCATCTTGCCTCTCTTCACTCCAAAAACTTTTAAGTAAGGCAATGTGGTAATCTGCCAATGTTACTGGTTTGTTACTTATACAGTCCCACCAATTCCGGGCAGATCCATGTAAATGATTAACTGCAACTGATAACTTTTCAGCTTCTCTGAGTTCCTGGAACATGAACAGCTCTTGTAAACTTTGCAAGTGTGCCATGGGGTTTTCTCCTATGTCACCCTGAAAAGTTTTGATGTGGATAAATCTTGCCACCATTGGGTTGTCTGTTCTTTCCATGACTTTTATGCCTTCTTTATTTTCACATTGAGTAGTTTCTTTTTTCACATTTTGAAGATTCTCATTTCTTGGCTGATTCTCTTGTGTCATTTTTGCTTCATTTTGTCTCTCTTCTTTCATCTTGTTGATTTCTGCTCTATATTGTCTACATTCTTCTTTGCATTCTTCTATTTTTTGTAACATAGTTTCCATCAATTTTCGTACCCATTGTGGTTCTGGTGTATCTATGTCTCCGGTCCATATAACTGGCGTTTGGTCTTCCCATAACTTTTCTGAAAGTGACATGTCTGTGTCATCTTTGTTTTTCTGTAGTCCTTGTGAATCCATGTCTTCTTCTGGGCTATACATATTTTCTAGAGAAATACGAATAGATAAAAGAAAATATATAATAACAAAAATATTTGGTTTGCTGTTGTTTTTAGTCTTAGTACTAATACTATTCTTAAAATTTGTTTTATTTTTCTACTTTTACTTTTCAAAAATTTGCTTCACTCTCCCAACCATTCCTGCAACTGTCATCCTTTTTTAACCTGCCAGCTTTCTATCTATCTCTTATCCTATCCATAGTTCCTGCCCTATCCATGTTTATTTACTTATTTACTACCCTGTTCTGTGTGTTATATATGTGACTATAACTATGTGTATTTGATATACACTTCAATAAAATATGATTACTACTGCTGGGGGGGGGGGTAAAAAAATTCTACTTGAGCCCATCTTTTCTCTGCTCCTTGTTTGATCACTCTGTCTCCCTTCCTAGCAAAAAAAAGAAAAATACATTAATATCTGATTTGGTTTTAATTTTCAACCGAACTGATTGATTTCACATCTTGTAAACTGTACAACTGATAGCAAACACAGAAAGTGCAAAAGAAAAATATATAAACTTCTGTCATTCACTATATTTACTTTCAAAAAAAAACACACACAAAAAAAATTTCTTCTGATCATGAAATTCCTATTATTATATCTCAGGGTCTATCTCTAAACAGTAAGTCCACACTTGGGATGCCAGATTATACAAAAAAAAAACTGTAATGGTAAGAAAAGTAGAGCTGCTTTAACCTAACCTAGAGATGCAGATAGAGGGGGTTCGAACCTCACCTACTCCTCTAGATTGCTACTAAGCGACTTACTCCCCAAACCTCACTAGAATTTAATCTTAATGTATGCCCGGTGGTCAGGGAGAGAAGAGACCACGAAAAGGAATTTTTACATATATAATGATCAGATGTACATACGTATGTCACAAAAGAAAACAATACTAAGTGGTTTTATTTATAGTGAATGAAAGATAACACAAACTTTTATTATTTACATTAAAAGAATTCATACAATGTTTTATTAATAGTGTCACAGGCTATTTTCACTGCAACCGGATAGACATATTTGAAAGATCCATTGATCGTAATGATAAGAACAGACAAAATTTTACATTATCATTTCTTTCTTTAAAATATTCCAGCCAATGGAAGTGTTACGTAAAAGAAATCAAGAGAGAGAGAGAGATGATTCATTAACTCTGTGGTTGGAGAACATAGAAATAAATAGGTGGTCAAACTCAACTAAACACTTTGGACAGGTTTAAATCACCGCCCTACTTATGATTTAAGAAGAATGATAAAGTGACCCCAACAGGAATTTCCAGCTATAATTGAAACATTTCGATGATATTTTGAGAAAGATTTCCTAATAAATATAAATATATAAGACCATGCACACAGGCGATAGCATATAGTGGGCTGTGAGGCTCGAGACATAACAGTTACCAAGAGGTTAACACAAGACCGGATAGCTCTCCATCTCTAAACTAGGTTAGAGAGAAAAATGGAATCCGTTCGCTAAACGCGTGACCCGGATTCAGGATCGGAGTTTTTGTTGCTTATGTCCAGTTACGTACATTTAAGGAACTGAGATCGACATGAGATCCCGAACAATTTATTTATTTTTCAGAAGGTCCGAATGTAGGTATGTTAACCTAAGCAAACTTGGCAAAAGAAGCACTGTATTTTATGCTGAGCGGCCCAGTAGATCACCTGAGGCACGATACCATATAAATACGGTCAACTACCTTTAAATTTAAAAAAGAAACCCTCTGCAAAATATATATCTTAGGAAAGCTCAACTATCACTGAAAATCCGCAGAAAAATAGTAACTTCACCTTTATAAAATTTGAATTAATAAAAAGAACAAGTGGGCGGATATTTTATTTATTTAGTTGAAATTTAACCCATTCACCACTAAGCCAATGCTATTTAATAATTTTTTAATACATATTGTCAAAATGTACTCTCTCTTAGTACTAAAATATAAATGCGAACGTTTTATTTCACGCTCTTTAAAATATAACTTTAAATTTGTAACCCTTCATTGACTAAAATATACTGGCATTTGATAAGGATCTTTCTTTTATATGTATATAAAAAAAACTAAGTTAAAGTTTGGAAAGTTTTATAATAGAATATCTAGCAATTTAAATCTTGATTTTAAAATAGAGTTTTGCACTTTCTATGATTTGCTTCCTTTTCTTTCTAAATAAATATTTATATAAAATAAATAACTTGATTACGGGAGTATAATGGCGGAAAGTTAAACGAAGCATTTTTCAATTAAATTAATAAGAATTACCGCCGCCATTATATGTAATAACCCTACCACCCATTAAAGTATTTAAAGAAAAAAGAAAGCAATTAATGAAATATAATTTCACAAGACTCGAATACATAGATTTAAAAAAACAGATATATATAGAAAAGCATAAATATACATTGAATTTGCAAATTGCAAAGATATTTTAATAATTTATGGGACCGTTACTGGTAACTAGATGGGTGGGTCAAAATGAGTTCATTTGATGTTTCCCTGCAGGTCTTCTCGGTTCTTCAAATTGTTTTTTCCATGTTTTTGAGGGCAGATTTTTTTCATGGATACAGGGCAGATACTTTTGTTCTCTGGCTGGCTTACATGATTACGACTCTGACCTCAGGAACAGCTCAGGAGAGCGAAGGCAAAAGAGGTTACTCCCGCATTTTTGCAGAGCAACACATTTCTGGATTTTTATTTATATGCCGAAAAATAGAGTGCAGCTTGAAGTAAGTACAGCAAGCAAGAGTTCGCTATATTGTCTAATTTTTCAGCAAAATTTCTTCCAACTAAATTCTTAAGATTTTCTCTCTGACCTTCAGCACTGGTTACCCGCAAGCATAAGACCAAGAACAAAAGAAAAGTTCTTTATTTATACCCTTTTTCCATTATGTTTTTAATCTGCTAATTAGTAGCGAATCATGCCCGTTGTTTCAAATTTTTCCTGTTATCTATTTTTATCTAATTCAGAAAAATGTTTTACTAATTAAATTCCTTTTCTTAATGGATTCATCGAATTCTACCAAATATATTTTAAAAATAATTGCAATTATAATTTTAACTTTCTATATTTTATTTTATTAAATCTTTTAATTTAGGCAACTATTTGAGAAAACGATAAATTTAGTTTGAAAAAGAAACATACATTCACTGTGGTTGGACTTAGGATCTTAGTTAGTCCACAGTGAATGGTGAAGCCAGCATATATATATATATATATGCACAGCTTCAATATATAGAAATAATTTTATGTACAATAAAATTCAACATTGTGAAAATAATAAATTCATATGTCAGAACTTGTAATGCTACACTGTTAGAGCAGGAAAAATAAAAAGTTGCTAGTAATTGAAATTTTAAAGGTGTTGAAGATAAATTTATAAATATATAATATCATTTTGATCATGTTATTTTAAATAAACATTTCCAGCAATAATAATAATAATAATAATAATAATAATAATAATAATAATTATTATTATTATTATTATTATTATTATTATATATTATTATTATTATTATTATTATTATTATTATTATCATCATCATCATTATTATTATTATTATTATAATAATAAAAAAAGAAAAAAAGATTTTTATAAATTTTAGATTTATTAACATATAATCAATTTTGTATGATTTTTTTACTAAAATTGTGCATACATACAAAAAAATAGATATATAATAAAGTTAGATTTTGTTTTATCAAAAAATAATCATAATCTCAAATTATTATTATTGTGTGCGTGTTATGGATTAACTACAGCAGAAAATAAAGCATTTTTTAAAAAAAGTATTTAACATAGATTTCCATTTTGTTTAGGTTTCGCTGATTATAAAAAACAACATAACAAGAATAATGCTTCAGAAGTCTACAAAATTGAATACATGTACATTTTAATAAATAAAATTTAATAAAATGCTATATGCTAAGAATATAAAAAATTACTATGAAATTTAAGTTAATAAAGATATGTATTAAGTTAATTTTTCAAACCAACATTAGTGACTGTGACTTTAAAAGAACTATCTAAATTGAAAAAACTGGATTTCAGAATAAGCTGTGATTAGTTAATGTCTTATCTTTTTAGATAATAATATTATTTTAGATTCTGTTAATTTGGTGATAAACATGAAAGTTAAATTTTAGTAAATTAAAGTTATAGAAAATTGAAGTGAGAAAATGAATGATTATGTTTAACAAGGCAAGTTTGCATCTCTATAATAAACTTCATAGTGTAATGTTTAGCACATTAACCTATGATATCATGATTATAAATTCAGTTATGGATGGTTAGTATTTAACTAAAAACATTATGGTGTTATGCTTATTGCATTGATCTACCATGGGTTAGATTTAGATAGTATTAACTAAAAACAATCTGTGGTGTAGTGGTTAGTGTATTGATCTACAATGCAATGATTATGGGTTAATATCTGGATTGAAAGACATGTTTTTAAATAGTTGAAGATAAATAATTATGCTACCTCAAAATCATTACTTGGACATCAGGAGCAAACAAGTATTTTATAACATTTACTTATCACTCTTCTTAATTATCTTTATAGTAGAGCAATGTAACAAGGATTATCTTACATAAGACCAAATGCAAATATGATTGTATCCTTAACTGGGGGCAAAAAAAAGCATGAAATCAAGTTTCTTGATAAAATACTTTAATCATTAATCATGAATATCTTATAGATTCCTATACTCTTTAGGTTTTGATTTGGCTATTAGGTATTAAATCTTATAAGTTGAGGAAAAAACCCTCTCCTTTTTATATCTTAAAGAATAACCAAGTGTAAACAAGTATGTGTGTGTTTAATAAATTATCTTGTTTAAAATTTGAAAATATATTTCACATGTGTATAAAATAAATTGGCTTCTTTTAAGCAAGCAATTAATTTTCTAGAATTTGACTGAACATATTATTGCTTAGATAATTACAATAATAAATCAGAAAATTATACATGTTTTAGAAATTCAGTCTTGATCAATTTAATTCTGTCTACATTACATGTCAACTACATTACTTCTGACATATTAGGCATCATAATAGTAATCTATCTTGAACTCATTCCTTTTTGTGATTCTAGGCTATGGATAAATTATATAGAGAACTTATTTCACTTAAGGATAAACCATGTATTCTTGAAAAATAAGATTTTATATTGTACTTAAATCTCACATTGTTTAGTAAATATCCTATGAAATAAATGAATGTGCTATTTTAAATCAACCATAAATAACTCTCCTAAGAAGGATGTGCTATTCTAAATCAACTATAAATAATTTTAAAATATAAGCTAGTGTAGGGGCCAAATATATATATATATATATATAAGACAATCTAATTTTCTTAAATCTATATTTTCATGCAAATGTGTAACATAAACTTGAACACAGTCAAGCTTTTGGTGGCCTAGTGGTTAGCATAGCTGACTTCCAAACAGCTGGCCCAATAATAATAATAATAATAATAATAATAATAAAATAAAATAATAATAATAATAATAATAATAATAATAATAATAATAATAATAATAATAATAATAATAATAATAATAATAATAATAATAATAATAATAATAATAATAATAATAATAATAATAATAATAATAATAATAATAATAATAATAATAATAATAATAATAATAATAATAATAATAATAATAATAATAATAATAATAATAATAATAATAAAAACATGAACACAGATGTAATTAAGTTTAAATAAATTTTCTAATTTTCCTGTGTATAACCAATAATTGTTGAATGCATTCATACTACTTCTATTATACAATAATTATGAAGTAGTAGCTATCCAACGAAACGAACATTATATAATTAAAACCTCTCATAAAGATTATATATATATTAATGTGAAAAAAATACTCATAAGAGTTTAAATATAAAATTTAATATTTATTGTACCAAATATACTTTCGATGCTTTCATGTTATACTCATGGTCTTGTATACTGGGTACAATGAATAGTATTAAATTTTATATTTAAACTCTGTATGAGTATTTTTTCACATTAATATTTAGAATGGCAGAGTATGGAAATGGAATTATATATTAGCGAATATTAAGATTAGTGAATTATGGGGAATGTAAATCGACTTGTGGTTTCTGTTTGATGCTGTTTTACGACATTTTGAAATTAAGTCAGTTCAATTGAAAATGATTATGAGTATAATTGAAAATACTATTATTCATTAAAGTTTATATTGGAATTTATTTTATTTATCATTATTTGGAATATAATTACATTTTATTACAATATTTTTATTAGTACATATTAATTGTATTATTGTGTTATATATATATATATATGTATATATATATTGTAACTATTAAAATTAATATAAGATTTGTAACTATTTTAATTAACATAGAAATACACCTCTCTCAGGTGTGTGGCATATTTCAATCCCTATTTGGCATGCCATTTGTAACTATAATTTGTAACTATTTTAATATGTCACATTTGTAACCATAATAAATATTTAGATAGGGGAAATTATTAATTATTAGATATATGCCTATCCAATCTGTACCATTTGTAACTATATTAATTCATCATAGCACAGATAAAGAAATTACAGAATCACTGTGCCACTTGAAAATATCAGCATTAAAGATTCTTGGTATTTATTTATATATTGGGGCAGTCATTTGAACAATAAAACATACTGGCCATTGTCATCAAATAAAAATAATATTAAATATAGCAACTGAACAAAAGTACCCACTGTGAAATTCCTGGAGTGCCTTATGCTTATCTCCAATACTGGGTTCTTCTAACAAAGAATCCTTCCTATTCTTCTTTCCAAATATATAAGACCATTCATGGTCATATGCACACACTCGTGCTATTCATGACAACTTATAAAAAATATATATATTCTATAAAACTAATATTATGAAGTTGGAAAGGGATGATATCACTCTTTATTCAGTTTAGCTAAGTACATGTGTTTTCCCATGAGCACCACTAGATTGTTATCAATCTAGATAAGTATCTGTTTATAGTGTACTTGAGTTCAAACTCATTCAGTACATTTTTATTACACATGACTTGGATGACTAATGAAAAAAAAATGACATTCTTACATTTTATCTATATTGATAAAATTTCAAGATCCCAATATTACCAAAGTTTATACTATAGATCAAAGATTCTTATAGACATTGCTAGCTCATTTACGTATATTGATGAACAGACATGTATAATCCTATTAATGGCTTCCAAACAAGCATGTGAAGACCATTATTGATATTGATGGCCATTTAACTAGATTATTTATCACAATAAAGGTAATAATGATGATGATGATAAAAATATCATAATAATAATGATAATAATAGTGATATCATAATATTGATTATAATAGTGATGATGATACCAGCCATGGCTTATTAATAAACTCACAACAATAAATTCATCTTTATAAACTTATAGGCATCTATTAAAATTATCCTATTTCATACTGGGATTTAATAATACTAGTGGTGATGATTGATCATTATGAATCTCTTTGCATAATATTCAATTTTCTATAAACCCCTATTTACTAAAATATATTCATTACGCTAAACATTAAATTTAATGATTATAATTTATTAATGATGATTGATGGCGATCATAACTTTTATATAGTATTATTTGAAACATTTTTAACAAATAACATGATATCCATCTTTGATGAGGATGATCTAAACTCATGGACACAACACAATTTTAGCTTTCTATTGTTGAACTATAATTATCAAAATTTGGTTATTCTCAAGCATAATCCTTAAATACTTAAATATCAACATTCTAGTTTACCTATTATTTTGCGGACGCTTAATATTTGCAAGTGATTGCTCAATATATATGAATGGTAATACTTAATAACTGTGAGCAATGATGATGAATTAAAATGATAGAATCAAGACAAGACAAAACACAATATTCTTAATAATAACTCGGAAACCAATTAAGATATATAATTATATTTTATTAACACTACTACTCTTTCTTTCCCTCTTTAAAGTCAAATCAACAATTAAATAAATGGCTTATTACTATATTAATTCAATACAAAAATTAATATAAAAAAATTTATATAAGTATAAGCAAATAAATCTAACATATAGGTTTGTCATTTTTCTTGATATCTCAAAATAAGCTGACTTAAATCAATATTAGAAAAAAAAAATACATATTCTATAAATGCTTATTTAAGACTTTTCTTACTTATCATATCATAAAATAAATTTCAGGTGTAACTTGTATATGTTATTTCACTTCCATTCAAATGTAATGCCCTACTTTTCAATTTACCATTTTAAACTAATCATATATAACCTATTCTTTGAGGTGTTTAGATGAGCAGTTACACATGCACTCATTCGGTAATGTTAACATATATGTTTAAAATGTATACCCATAAATTACATATATAAAAATATCTTTTTCTTTTGCAACCTTATAGCGAAAGAAAATAAAATACATGATATTAATTTTTTAATATGCAACAAGATAAAATAAAAATAAAAAACATTATAAATGCATATATCTATAGGTTGCTCATTATCATAACTGATGAACAATTTAAAAAAAAAAACATTTCAACATTACAATATATATAATATAAAAAAAATAATAATAAAAGACAATGAAAAATTTAAGTTTAAAGATTTAAACTATGTTTGTGCTATGTTGTATGATATTGCAAATAACTATAGATAAACAAGTCTTTAATGTTTCTGTATCAAAAGAAAAATTGCTTTGACCTGTAAATCAAGGTTTACTTTTAATAAGCAAGAATAAAATCGGTTAAAGAAAGTTCATATTTACCCGTTTACTTTTTACTTCTTATTAATGTCCTGAGTTTGAATTTTCAGACTGCTTTTCTTTGCTCAACAACAAAAAAAAAAGTTATTGCAGATACTTTTAAGATAATGCTGAATCAATTGACTTGCTTGTTTCTTCAATTCTATTATTATTCATTGTTGATTGGCTTCCTTCTACCATTTTAAAAAAAAAAGTTATTATAAGTACTTTTGAATAAGTAGGTACCGGTGGATTTGCTTGTCTCTCTCCTTTTAAAAAAATAATTGCTGTTGACACTTTAGATGATTGAGGTAAACTAACAAAAATTTGATTCATGGCTTCAAACTTGGTTCTACATGGCTTTTATAAATTTTCTTTTCCTCCTATTTCCTCTTCTCCATTCATTCGAAGGTAATGAGCTTTTAATAAGCCAGGAACTAGAAAAGAAGCATTCCATATAGCTTGTGTGGTTGGCTTCAAACTCTATCATTTTGTTGGTTATTATTTGATATATGACTTCATAGACAGATCAGCGATTTTAACTCATTCTGTATTAACCAGGAAGCAGAAAAAAATGGTTTAGCAATGCAGAAGCATAGTATTATGCATAGCCAAATATGTTAATATCATATTTATATAATTGTTAATAACTTCTATTAAATTCAATCCTGTTCCAATGTTTTCCTCTCTTCTTTAATATTGCTGGAAATTGTTTATATAGACGCACATCTTTGTCTATATTGACTTTATACCAGAGTCTTTTACTTCATTTCCTTTCTCAATTTTTAAAGAGTGAATAAAAAAAAATCAAATCGCTTACTTTTCTCCTTTTTTTTTCTTTAACATTAATAACAAGGAAGGACCGACTGAGTTGAGTCTCAAAATAATACTCACTGAGTTACATCTCACTTTAATAATAATAATCTGAGTGACTGTCTCTCCAAAATATTCATATCGAGTCTCTAAAAATAAAATCATACTGACTGATCAAAAATAAAATCATACTGCCTGATCATCTCACTAAAAAAAATTAATGACTAAGTGATCATCTCTCTGAAAAAAATTAATGACCAACTGATTAAAAAATTTGTTTCAATCATTTACATCGTGAATTTCAACCAAAGAAAAAAAAACATCTGGAAACCTTATCTTAAAAAAAAATCAAAGCTTCACAAGTTTGACATCGGTCACAATCAATAAAGACTTAAAATTGATCACTATCGTTATCTACATCAAAGCACCTCTTTTGTAAAAATAATCTTAAGACACAGACAACAACAAACCTGGAATCTATAGCCATCAGAAATAGGTGTAAAAGCATCTTTGTGTTTGTACAGATGTATTCATTCTTTCACACGTGTACATTTTTTTTATCTCCTAATCTAATAATCTCCATCGCCTTATTTTACACTTTTCTGATCTACTCTATTTTAATAAAACCAAAGTTAAATAATATGACACTTCATTTAATAAAAATATATATAATAAATCACTACCAAATATTATTACCTCTACATAATGGTTTATTCATTAACTATCTATAAATTTATAATAATAAATACACATATATAAATCCTCATATATATAAAAGAAAAAAAATTTTTTTTTTGATTAATTGAATAATATATATATCTACAATATATATATATATATTAAGCATTAAATCACCCCACATGCTTAAGAAATTCAGTACTGCCCTTTGTGAAATAATATATAAAATACATTAGAGTTCGTATTTCAAAATAGCCAAATCAAAATGATACCGAGGGCAGTACTGAATTTTGTAACCATGTGGGGTGATTTAATGCTTAATATTTGTATATTTATTTCAGTATAGCGTTATGCACTGGGATTATTATATATATTATAACTACAAAACATAATATACTTTGATTATGCAAATAAACAGATCTTAAGTTTTCTTCCGTAATAGTGATTTTTTTTTCATGGTCGTGTTTGAAAAATAAGTTAGCAGGCAATAAAGTAGATGTGAGAGAAAGCATAAAAAACTTTTGTAAATTATTCATTAAAATAAAAATACTTCATAAGAAAGTATGAATGAATTAGACAATTAATTTATGCACTTTAAATAAATTGAAGGTAGTCAACAATTAATCCTACATATGATTTAGAGTAGCCCCATTGTAAACAATTTGATTAATAGTTTTTTTAATTTATAAACATTATTAGTTGATTGAGGCAAGGCTCCACTAATCCTTGGTGATGAACTGTTGTTTATTTCTATAAAGTGTGACAATCCTCTCTAATAATGGTTTTTCATATATTACCTGATGGTAGAGGAAATATGCCACCAACTGAACTATTTTTTTTAGCCAATCATTATTTGCTTTTTAAGCAAAAAAAAATTAACTTCATTTATAACCTTGTGCCAGTAATATCCAGGATACACGTTGTAACACTAGAACTTTAAATCTGTCTAAAGATTTTCAGTCAGCACACTTCTGTTTGTAAATGTCCTTTTATTTTTTTTTTAAAAAAAAAAACACTGTTAAATATTTTCACCTTTTTTGTTGTTATTATATGACCTTTTAAATCACATATTCAAAAATTATCTCACACATATACAAAATGAACTCTCCTTTCATGTTGCATTCATAGTAATAAATTTTTTATTACATTTAGATTCTAGTTTAATTATTGCTTAGACAATTAAATGTTTGTAGTTGCATCATTTCAATTCACACATGTATGTATGTAAAATACACATTTATAATAAGACAAAAAATATAATATTTTTCACGAAAAATAGTCCTCAATTGAAAGGAGTAATTCACCAATTTCAGTCAATTCAATTAATTTAAACAAGTTCATAATGTTCTTATTTTTTTAAACCAAGAGCAACTAAACCATTCCAAGGTGAGAATTCAATGCAATAATTTTTACTTTAGACGGTACTGTGATGTTAGAGCTGCGACATGAAGAATTATAATAGTTTAATCATTAAATTAATTAGGTTATTAAATCAAAAACATATTTTAAAATCTACATTTAAAAAAAAAACAATTTAACAAAAAAAAAATACGAAAAGCATTAATGTGAAGAATAGTTAAAATGTGTGTTTAAATCAAATTGAGTGGGTGTTTGCACATGCATATTCTGCTTAATCTATTTTAATACATTGTACAGACTTACACCTGCATTTATATATGTAATGTATGCGGGATTCGAACTCAGACTTTCACACGACCTAAAACTCTCAGTGCCATCTTGATCACACACATGTTGAAAAGATAAATAATCACCAATATATGTATTTCGTGCTAAGTCAGCACTCATCAGTTGGTTCAGATTACCATCTCCACACATATATACAATTAGTACTCAGCTTTATATTAAGATAACCAATCTTCATACTTTAATGAGTGCTGGTTTATCACGAAATACCATATTGGTGATTATTTATCTTTTCAACATGTAAGAGTTGTAGATTATGTGAAAGTCTGAGTTCGAATCCCGCATATTTTACATATATAAATGCAGGTGTAAGCCTGAACAATGTATTAAAATAGATTATGCAGAATATGCACGTGCAAACACACCCTCAATTTGATTTAATCACACATTTTAACTATTCTTTATATTAATGCTTTTCGTATTTTTTTTTTTGTTAAACTGGTTTTTTTTAATGTAGATTTTAAAATATGTTTTTGATTTAATAACCTAATTAATTTAATGATTAATCGATTATAATTCTTCATGTCGCAGCTCTAATACCACAGTATCCTTTAGACTAAACTCTTTTTTTATTTGCATATATACTAATCTACGTCTACATTTTTTTTTTTTTAAAGAAAACTTTCAGTCAATTTACTTGCCTTTTTTGACTTTTGATTTTGTGATATAAAGTATGATTTAAAAAATTTATAATAAATTTAAAAAAGTATAATAAAGATTGTGATATAAAAGTTTATAGAAAAAATTATATTAAGAATAACTAAAATAATAACTACTCTTTCTTATTGCATTGCCAAATGTATACTATATAATACTAAATTGTCCATTCGTTTTATTATTGTTACACAGTGCTTTTTTTACCACCCTTTTTTACAGTTTCGATTGCTCCAGCAATCTTCTTCAGAACTTTATTTACCACCCTTTTTTACAATTTACAGTTCTGATTTCTGGAACAATCAAAACTGTAAAAAAGAGTGATAAATAAAGCAGGAGATATAAAGTTTTGAAGAAGATTGCTGGGACAATTGAAACTGTAAATTGTAAAAAAGGGTGGTGAATAAAGCATTGTGTAACAGTGGTAAAGTGAATGGACAATTTAGTATTATATGCTAATAAACAGAGCAAAACTCTCCATACAGTATTGCCACCTTTGCTAAACAGAGTAATCAATGGATACCAGAAGGCTTGTGCATAAAATCCCTATCTAATGCCTACTCATCCAATATCCCCAGACTAGTTTCTGGCTTGTGGCCTTCATCAGTGAGGAGCTTTGGATCTGAGAGCACTGCATCTAGATCTTAGGATCTAATGCAACCCTCTAGCAACCACCTTTTATTTCTACTTAACTACAAAACTATGAGAATGAAATTGAAAACACAAAAAATATTTTCAATCTAAGCTCAATAGCTTATATAGTCATATGGGTCTCAGAATAATGGAGTGTTTTACTGGCCTGACTATTGAAATGAGAATAATGGAGTGTTTTACTAATTTCACTGCATTCTTATGAGGATTACAGATTGAAATGATATTTGCATTTATATGCTGGACTATTTCATCATCAAATATTAAATATTGAATGTCTTTAGACAAAGTTAACCTTATTTAAATTTTCAATTACATTCAACTGTTAATAATAGCATATAGGTTAATATACACACAAAATTTCAAGTGGTATTAGTCTCTCTTCTTCAGGTGTGTTGGCCTGATCATTGACAGTACTAGCTGTTCTATTCGCCGTCTGACTGTGCAAATGTTATATCCGCAAGTAAGACTGTGCGGTCAGCAAATAACTATGTTTAATTCCCATGGTGTTCTCTTGCAACGAATGCTCTGCTGCGGATGCTCTGCTTTGCAACTAATGCTCTACTCTGCAATGAATGCTCTGCTCTGCAACTAATGCTCTGGTGCGTATGCTCTCCAACGAATGGTCTGCAACGAATGCTCTGAATATACCCTGTATTCTCTGCAATGGATGCTCTCCAAACGAATGGTCTGCAATGAATGCTCTGCTACGGATGCTCTCCAATGAATGGTCTGCACCGACTGCTCTCCAATGAATGGTCTGCAAGCGGATGCTCTCCAAACGAATGGTCTGCAACTTGCTACTGCGTGACTGCTCTCTACAACTCTCTATATTACACTGCCTAGTTGTCACCCAGTCTTCTTATCGCTTTCTGATAACTGCAACAATCAATCAATACACCGTCCAATAAGGTAACGTCTCTTATCTAGAAATATTTGCAATCAGCAAATATTTCTTGGAATTGTCGATCGCCATTACGGTCAATGCCTTAATTAAAATCCACAGTTATCAGCGCGTGATCTAAAAACAACTTCTCAAATACATTCTAGTTTTTCTGGAGTACACAAACATGTCTGGCATTTTTACAAACACTACACTAGCATGGGATTCGAACTTGGACCTTTAGATTCTTAAATGTTAAATTTTAAGTTAACCTCCAACAAACTGAGCAGAGGGTTCGGCAGGATAGCTCAATTGGTTTGAGTTGTATCCTAAAAGTCAATATTCAAGAATCTAAAGATAAAAATTCAATTTTAAATGTTACACTTGTTTAAAACAATATATATAATAAAAACAATTTGTTTCATGCAATTTCCTCAACAAATAAATACTTTAAAGAAAGTCTATTACAATATATAGATTAAATTCCTTTCACATTAATTGATTTGCTTTTATAGTGAAATCGTCTAAATTGTTCGTAATCATTGAGGATTTTATTTTCTTATTCCGTTATAAAAGATTTTGTTATATTTGTTTTAAAATATTTAAGTTTGTGATTATTAAAATTGGCTAAAGTTAATTGCAGAATATTTTTCTAATGTATTGGATAAGACCGTTAAGAAAGTAAAACTTTTGTTAAGCGAATCAATTTCATAAGACAGCATAGTCTTAAGGGAGAGTTCAAGACATCTGTTTAACAAATATCGTTCTAGAATCATTACATTGGCAAAATAGGATTCAGATACTTAACGTTCAAATCAATTACAATAGTAGCACACACAGATGATTTTAAAATAAAAAAGACTGAAAAACATCAAATTTCATCGTGACAATTGACTTTTAAATGAAGAATAGAACTTTTAATATAATGCGCATAAAATCTTCTATTTTGAATCGATTTTTCTTATATCAAACACAGGTTTATTCAACTATGTTTACAATAATAATAAAAAATGGTAAAATGACATTAAATTTGGCAATACATTTATAAACCATTAATTTACTTAAAAAAGAAAAAAAAAACTCATTCTTTTAGAGTGGAATGTCCAATATTAATAAGATGCCATGTGGAATTTACTATAAAGGGAGGAGCTAACTTCAAATCTCTTTCTTTGATGTCTTTTAACTTCTGTAGAAAAATTAATTTTGGATCAGGCATAACTGACTCGAAGATTAGGATGCATCTGACAAACCATAGCCAGAAACATCACATGATCACTATCTCATACTTGTTTCATAGACAGAAGGTGATGAAAGTGGTACTTCTTATAGTTGCAAAATCTCCAGTGTGTTGATAATTGGATGTTTTGGTGTATAAATTTGATTAATCAAGATTCTACAGCCCTGAAGAGAGGAACAATTTTTGAAAATGTGAAATATAGTATCATCCTCGCCATAGCAGAGTGAGCAAACAGGGTGTCCAAAGAGGAAAAACCTCTGTACATCACAAGAAAGTGGCTTGTGGGAAGGCCATTGAGATTTAGCTTTAGATGGAAGTCCAAATATTTTGGCTCTAGATTACATTTTTTATATTTCTTTATAATGGCAAAGTTTGTACAGGTGAGAATGGTAGGATATGAGATAATTGGTGAAAACAAAAGAAGATAGGCATCCCAATAACGAAGTTTCATTGGTTTTATTTGAGTTAAAGGTGTGAGAATTTTTGCAATGTCAATTAAGACTTGTGTCAGCCAACCATCATTAATTGGAGGTGGAGTATCTGTAGGATGAATAGATAGAAAAGGTGAATCGATTTTTTGATCCTACAACGTATTTATTTAAAATTATTTTTATTACTTATTATTTTTGACGACTCAAATGTAAAGATTAACTTTAATATATAAATAAGCGTCTAATCATGATATATTCTATTGTTACTTGTTGGTTCATCAAAAATTGATATTGTCCCTGATATAAACATCCTTTTCGACCTTCTCTCTTTCTGTTTTTTTTTTTTTTTTAATTCTCTATTCTTTTCCTCTTTTTTTTTTTTTTTGCTAAACTATTTTTATTTAGCTGTTTGATTTTAAAGCCATTAGACTTCTTTTTATATTAAAGTAATAATGGAAGTGTGTGTTTGCATAGCCACATTTCCATTTTTTAAGAATAGAACCAACAAATTTAGAAATAATTTTGATTTGGTGTGTGAAAGTATAAATAATTGTATAAAGTATACAAATTCTACAATAATAAGAATGGCCAAAAATATAACAAATTGTAGAGATATTATAATCAATAATAAATTACATTGGATATGGATTTAGAATAGAAGTTCCATTCGTCTAACAGCTTTATAATAAATTATTTTTATTTAATATTCTTTTCATCATCACTAAGTCTGAAATAATCTAGAAAAGTTAGTTTAAAAATGATCTGATTTATGAAATGTACCAACAATAATATCAAAACTGTTAATACTAAAAAGATAGTATTTTACATACGCAATTTTTTCTTAAAGAAGATTATTCCAAATCTGAATATAGATTAGCACTTACAGTTTAATACTGATATAACTGCTCTTATAAAAAAAAAATTCTAGTGCAATAGAATTTAAATAAACAGATATATAGGTATATGTTTGTTTGTTTTGTTTTTGGACTAAGTTATTGAGTGAAAGTATTCAATTTGCTATAAGAACCTATTTGATAGTTTTATGAAACTTATAATGTCAATGACTGTAAAAATTGCTTCATATAATACAACCTATATCCATGTATGTACTCTAATAGTAGAAACAATTAGGTTTGAAAACAAAAGCTTTTTTTATTCCTCATTGAACAATGAAATAAAATACTGAATTTTTGTTTTGAAGATTTTGATATATGTGTTTATAGTAACAATAAATTAAGTCTTAAAATGATTTGAAAATAGTAAAATTGATTCTGTCAAGTTATGTTTTTTTTTCTCATGTGTCATCGCATCAGCCGGGAAGCGAACCTGCTAACCCGGGATAACTGCTTGTAAAGCAGCTGTTGCTGACCTCTTAACCACCAATGCTTGACTCTGTCAAGTTATGTTGTTATGAAATTTTTACATAACATGTGAACCGATTATCATAAATATTTTGTTAGGGTAAAAAAAATATTAAAAAAGGAATTTAGATGTAATCAAAATAATGTCATTTTATAGATTATATTATAGACAAGAGTCATAATGTTAAAAAAATCAATTTTACATAAGTATTTATTGGTGTAAACCATTTGTTAAATATTCAGACAGCCATCATAACATCTGATTGGCTGTCAGATAAGTATTATAATAAGCATGAGAGGTTTGCAGATTTTCAATTTAATTTCAAACTGGTAGAGTATGAATCTAATGATAGTTTCAATTAAAAAAAATAGAATGTGTTATTAAATACAGAAAGGTTTTGGATCCTTAAGGGATTCCTGAATAAAATTTAAAATATAGTGTGATACTTAGGCCTCAAAACTACTGGAATGATTTAGTAATATGTATGAATTCATATAATTGTATTCTTGATTTTAAAGATGCTTCTATGGTTATAATGTTTAAAAAATAAAAATGATAATTAAAAAATGGTAAGTCGTTAACAGTGAACAACACTGCTACATCCTGCATCAAAAGTATTTTCAAGGATTTTATTGTATCAGTTATCTTCAATTTAGAAAAGACTCAGTATGGTTTAAAGAGTTATATGCTAGTATAGATATGTTTGTAAAGAGACAGAAAAATATTATGAACAAAAGCATGATTCCTACATTGCTTTTATAAATTTGCTCAAGGTATTTGATTCAATTAATTGAGAAAGTTTGTGACTTTGAAAGTAGCTGATAATTCAGGGAAGTTTATTCTTATTATACAGCTGCTATATAATTATATGAAAGTAAATATTATTGCTGGTAGTTGAAAATTTGAGCTTCTTAAAAAGAAAATTTATGTTAATCAAGTTAACACAAAAGATTCCTATTAGAATTAAAAACATTTTTATTTTTAATAATATTTTCTGATTTTCTTTTATTGAACTATCATTTTAATTTAGTTATAAGTTTATTTTTGTTTTTTGATAGTGATCTTTGTAATAGCTTATAGATAGTTACAGATATAAGGCTGAAGTTTTTAAATCCTGATTAAAGCCAAAACAATAAAATTATCTTACTTTTTAAATGTATAGACATTGATATATATCCTATTTTTTCAATTCAGAAGATGATCTGTAGAATATAAGTCAAGTTACAAATACATTGGTTTAGTAATTAATATTTAAATAACCATGCTAACATACAAAACTTTGAGTGTAAAACAATTTTTGAATAAAAACCACGACTCAACATATCCATCAGTCATATTCAATCGATCTTGTTCTGTGTAACGTCTTTTTATTCCCTTGAATAAAATAAAATACCTCTTCTTTTCTTTCAGATTTAGAAATGGTGATGAAAAATAACGATGCAGGTATTAAAAGGCATCACTTTGCAAGAGTTTCTGGATTATTTCAAAAAGTAAAAATCATATTTATATCAGGAATTGCATTAAATGGCTTATACTTTAATGGGGATTTAATTTATAACACCTAAAAATAAATACACAATTTTTTATTAAAAAATTCTGAGTTTCTTGTTTTGCGATTCCCATTGTATACTGTTATAATCACTAAAATTAATAATAATATTTTTTTTAAAATATTGTTTATACATATTTATTTATTGGAATTATTAAAAACATAATGATTTGAAGAAAAAAATTATCAAACATATATTATGTTTGTTTTAAAGCAACAATATAAAAAATATTTCTCATATTTTATTTTGTAGAGATTTGTAGAGGTCCCCACTGTCATTTTGCAAGTGTATGGTCTTAAGGTTATAGCCTTAATACATATTACATATTTTATTTTGAAAGATATACATAATGTGCTAAAATATATCTTTTTAAAATTTTATCTAGAGTTGGTATTTTTCATATTACTAATGTAAATAGAAAATTACATCCAGAGTATTAAGAATATTCTGAATATCATTCTTGAATTGGCAAATATTGCAAAATTATCAGTCTACTATAGATTTACAAGCATGAATGAGAGGCTGTGCATTTCTTCAAATTGGTTCAATTTAAAAATCTTATCATCAAATCTATATTTACATTTTGCTAATTTCTTTATGCAGCTGCCTATAAACTTCTTCTAAGACTATTCTTGTAAAAATAAAAATAAAACTAAGATACATTCCTATTTAACACTTGTTTTCATTACAAATGCCTAATTTTCTACAGCTAATAATCCCTCACAGCAGCTATATACTATGAATATACTTCAGTGATAATCAGTCAATTTCAAACATTATTATATAACTTTTTATCAACTGATACAAGTCACACTTTTTCTTATTAAATAAATACTGAAAGTTTGTTGGCGTTTATTATATTACCAGTCTCATTTTTTTCTGAATGTGTTCTAATCCTAAACAATTCGTAAAAAATGAAGCTATAACTAGCATAAAGTTTCATTATATTTTTTTAGTCTATTAAAAAAATTAATAAAACTTTGCACTGCCACAAAGAAATATTTGTATCATCTATGGCTTTCTTATATAAAATGTTAAATATATTAACAAACAACTTTTTTAAAAGCTTAACAAATGTTACTGAAACATAATTTTTTAAAAAAAAAAAAATAGATAGATTTTATAAATTTGGAGAGAAGTATTTAATAAAGTTGACAGAAGAGTACTTTATACAAGTCAGAATATTTCTTAGGATGAAAGATTCTTGTTCAGCTCTTGTTTTGTTTAGCATATTTAGAAATAATATTAAATGTATACAGTTCAGAAGAGTAATGTAACTGGTATTATAACATGTAATCTTTTTTGTTTGTATAATTTTTTTAATTCTCATTCTATATATTTTTTCTATACATCAAACAACTATATCAGTAAATAATGCATTGTGTAGGCTTAAACCTGTATGTAATATATGCAGGATTCAAACTCAGACTTTCACACGACCCACTACTCTCAGTGCCATCTCATTATCAGTAATTGTAAATCATATATTTCATTATATATAATGGATAAAATTTGAACATAATCAGTTATAAGATAAGAGATTAATAGAATAGATATGACAATGTTAGTAAATAATAAAACTTATTTGAGAAATATGATGAATACTATATATAAAAGAAGGATTATGTTTAGTTGAAAACAAATAAATGATAATTAGTTTTATAAAATCATGTGGATAAAAAGATATATATAAAATAAAAATTATATATACAAGCTGATAGAACAATAGTTATAAAGTAATATTTGTAAAGTGTAATCAAAGTTGTTGATAAACCAATAAAGCCAGATTTGCATAAAACGTTTAAATAGTGTTTTTATTTGTCTAAAGATTGACTTAAATTAGCAAATAACAATCTAGAACATTTTCAGGAGTACAAAATGGAATACAAATAAAGTTTAAAAATAATACGAAAAATTGAGAACTAAAAAACTACATTAGGAAAATAAAATAAAAATATACTAAAAATTTCTTACAAGGTGGTGTGACTTCTTAAATATTTATTTAAAAAGAGTGATGAAAATAGAAAAAAAGAGGGAAAACTGAAGATGATATTAAAACATGACAGCTGTGTTTTCTCAAACTAGCTTTAAAATTCTAGGTTAATAAGCTGGATGAAATCCTTTTTAAAACAGAATTCTCTTTCTATATATAAATTAAAATAATTATTTTATGGCAATTGTATGAGGGAAAAGATCATACATATATATATATAAAAGAAATACGGGGGTCCAAAATAATAATTTAGTTTAGCTTGTAATGTCCGTTTGATTTAAGAATTAAAGTAGGAAACTTGGAAATTATAATTAAGCAAACTAGACCAATAATTATAAAAAGAATAAATTAATATTAAAAAGTTTTATGTATGTGAAAACTATATATGTGGAATACAAGAACAATAAAACATTTACAGTATTTTATTTAGTGTTAAATAAATATGTATTCTACTGTAAAACAAAAAGTTTACTTCAAAATAAATATTTTTAAATTATAATATGATCTATTCAATTGTAAACTTATTTTACACGAGAAATAACAATTTTAGTTTTGAATAAATATTTTAAACTCTAATAAAACGTATTAAATTGCCAAAAATGTTATTATAGATATATGAGCACAGACTTTCACACGACCCACCACTCTCCACTCCATATCATAACACTGATACACTTGAACACATATATGTTGAAAAGATAAATAATCACCAATATGGGTATTTCATGCTAAACCAGCAATCATCAGTTGGTCCAGATTACCATCTCTACACATATATGCTATAAGTGCTCAGATATATATTAAGATAGCCAAACCTCATACTTTAATGGACAGGCTTCAATCTACTCCACCCTCCAACTCTTCAACCGTCCATCCAATGATGATGGAATGCTCAAAGGCCACCCTGAGGCCGAGATTCCAGTCACACCCATGTTGACCTAAGGTCAATCTGTTATTATAGATGGTAGAAAAATTAATTTTATTTTAAAATGGATGAAATGGCTTAAAATAGATTGAAAAGTAAAATCTGTATTTTTAATTCATTTATTCTTTCTGCAAATAAATTAATGTAATAATTTATAACAAATTTTATTTTAAAACTAATGAGAACCATATATTTTTTGATGGCGTGATAATGAATATTTTTGATGTGTTAAGAAATTGATTCAGGGGACATATTAGGTTGAGTTTATGGTGATTATAAAGTGAAAGTTTGCTGTTAAATTCAGTACAAATGACTACCTGGTAATGTGATGCACGATGAGTGGAATTCCTCATAATTTTTTTTTCTGATTACCATATTATGTATACAGTTGTTATCACTGTTTGATGTAGTGCCAAGACTAACAATAAATTAAGTACAAGTAGAATCATGTCTTAAAATTATGAGTAAAAATCAGAATTCAATGCACATACTCTTTAGCATGAAGTGTTTTACTCACAGAAAGTTCTGTTTGACATTCACTTAAGATCGTGATTTTATCGCCATCTGTCGAGCAATTTTGTTACTTTTTTTTTAAAAAAAACACCAAAATTGCAAACTAATATATATTGTTTTATTAATTTTAAAAAAATATGAAAAGGTCGGTATACTGGAATAGTGGTGAAGTCAAAGTAATTCATTCCAGCCTCCATGTGCTTGATGGCTTTATTTCATAAAAAAATCTTATAAAAAGAGATAAAAGTTAAAATATTGAATATTTTCATATTAATAATTTAATAAATTATAATATGCGTAAGACTGCAGAAAAGAATTTGCTGTTAAGTGAAAGGAGATCCTTTGATTCATCTTGGGAGATCTTAAAGAAATTGAGCAGGGCAAATTCCTAATATCCATTCCAGATGTTCTATTTATAGAAACTGTTATTTCGAAGTGATTGCCTATTCATATAGTATACAAACATGGCTGGGTTACTCACCAACACGCATTAGCCAGGATTACATCTGAAATACCATAGTCTTTCTTCTAAGTTGTCTAATAACTCTTAACTGTAATAAGATGAATTTATTTGAAGGCAGAATGAATGTGTATATAAATGAATTTTTTTAAATAGATATTTACAATCATGACAGACAAAAATAAATCATGGCCCTTAATCTCAGGACGCTGTAAAGTCATTATCCAAGGAAGTGATTGTTGATTAAAAGATGAAGGTGCTAAGAATCACCTGGTTGTGGACTTAGGCTGCCATTTGATGATATTTTATTTAGGTATTTATAACTGCAAATCACTTTTAAGTAAAGAAAGATTGTAAGAATTGGAGGAAAAACTTTCTCATATTAAATTAGACATTATTGGACATTCGTAGAAGAAAAGGTGAAGAAATAATTGATTTAAAAAGTGGACAACTATTGTACTACAAAGGCACAAACATTGGAAGTACAATTAAACTAGAATTGATTATAAATAACAGGTGGAAGAACAACATTGGGGAGATTGGTAGTATATCAGACAGATTGGCAAGATTAGTTATTCAACTTAATAACAGATATCAAATGCAGATAATTTAGGTTTATGCCCAACAAATTCTCATTGTGATGATAAAGTTGAGGATTTTTGTATGGATGTACAAAAGGTTTTTGACAAGACAAAACAATAATTTAAAATTGTTATGGGAGACTTTATTTGCTAATCAATTGAAAGATAAAAGTACTTTAGGAACATTTGTTTATGGTGATAGAAATGAGAGAGGTCATAGACTTATAGAGTTTGCAGAAAAAGAAAAACTTTCTATTACAAATTCTTTTTTTGAGAAAAATTTAAATGAAAATGGACATGGAAACATCCAAATGAAGACACAACATAATTGGATATTTTGATTAACAGAAAATATGTATCTCAAGATTGTAATGTTCTTAATAAATTCACCACAAAAAGTTATCATCGATTAGTGAGATGTAAGATACATGTTAATGCAAAACTAGATAGACAAAAATTATTAAGAAAAACAATATTTATAGTTAATATTCCTAATCATCAGAAACATTCCAATGACTTTAAATTAGAACTTGCAAACTGTTTTTAAATATTAACAGATTTTGAACATGATTCAGATTTGAATGAATTGATAAGAAGATAACTGATGCATAATCTGTACAAAGAAGCAGCAATTGACCAGCAAAATATCTATTGAGACAATACAATTTATAAAAAAAAGGAGGAATATGAAAATTTATTAAAATGATGCATTAAGAAGGGTTGAATATTTTAAATTTTGTAAAATGGTGTGAAAAAGACTTGATAATGATATAAGAAAGTATAATTGTAAATTAGCAGGGGGAACTGCAGAAGAGAATAAAAATCTCAAGAGTGTAAAACAGCATCAAACAACTTCTTGGCATTGGTAGAAAACATTTCTGCAATAACAAAAAAAGGTAGAACTATTACTAAAAAGAGAAATGACATCATGGAATATATGGAAGAGTTCTATCAAGAACTATATAGTAATAAAGAATAAGGAAAAGTATTCCCTACAAATACTATACTTTCTAAATTGCCCAGGATTTTAAATAAAGAAATGAAATATGCAATTAAATTTATGAAGAAGGGAAAAGTTCCAGGTAATGATGGAATTATAATCGATATATTAAAAGAAGCAGATGAAGAAATAGAAAGTTTTTTGGCAAAGTTATATACCAAATGTCTAAATGAAAAAGATGTACCAGATGATTAGAAGAATGCAGTATTAATATTAATATTTAAAAAAAGGTGATAAAGATGGTATTAGAAATTATGGATCTGTCTTTTATTAGTTCTATACAAAATGCTTACCAAATTAATTGCATCCACAGTAAACTTTGGATTTTAATCAAACAAAAAAAGTTGGATTTAAAATTGGTTTTAGTAACAGTGGATCATATTCAAGTACTAAAAGAAGTTATAGAAAGGAACAATGAATATGAATTGCCATTATGCTTACGAAAACATATTTAATTCTAGAAGTAATTCTTCAGTGATTAAAACATTGGGATCATCAAGAAAATGCAACAGCAACAATTAGATTACATAATGATATTAAAAGGATTACATTAAGAAGGGTGTATGACAGGGTGACTCATATCTCCAAAACGTTTTACAGCAGTTTTGCAATAAATATTTTATGAAATAAAATGGGAAGCTAAATAAAAATAAATGGAGATTTGAGTCATCAAGATTTTGCAGATGAAATAATTGTTTTGCAAATAATGCTTTAGAGTTCCAGGAAATATTGCAAGAGTTATCAGATGAAAGTAATAAAGTAGGATTAAAGGTAAATGTTAAAAAGACTAAAGTAATGTTCAATGGAATTTTTCAAAATAAGAAAGTAAAGATTGATAATGATGAGTTAGAAAAAATTAGAAATTACAACTGTCATGGTCATATTATTACTAAAACACAATGGATAAAATTAATCATAGAATTAGACTTGCTTGGAGTGCTTTTGTAAGAAATAATTAAATATTAAAAAGAAATAGGCCTATGTGTTTGAAAAAGGTTTTTAATAAATGTGTTATCAGTTCTTACTTATGGACCTGAGACTTGGACACTTAATAGAAGAGCAATACAGAGAATTTGGACCATTCAAATAAGTATGGAGAAATGTATGTTAGAAGTAACAAGAAGAGGTCAAAAATGCAATATATGGGTAAGAGAACAAACAGGTGTTACTGACATCATTGAAATGATTGAAAGACTGAAGTGAAGTTGGACTGGACATATTTCTAAAATAGATGACAATAAATGGACAATTAAAATCTTAAACTGGATTCCAAGAGATTGTAAAAGACTCAAAAAGAGACCACATGTGAGATGGATGGATGAAATAAGAAAATGTGCAGGGGTGGGGAAGAGAAGCTAAAGATTGGAGAAGATGGATTGAACTTGGAGACCTTCATCCTGCAGTGGATTGACAATGATTGAAAATGATGATGATGACCATTCATATATGCATCCTAGAAGAGAATATCTTTGTGATCATGCAAGGTCTATACTCTTAACTTCCAAATAATACTATATTCTCATTACATTTTTTTACAAATTATTTTATACACACCCATATTTATTGTAATATATATAAAAAAGATGGCATACGATAATGCAATATCATCATCCCCAAATAAATAAAATAAATATTCAAAGTAAATAGAATGAATATCAATAGAAAAACAATATTTAAGCCAGAAATAAATAATAAATAAGTTACAAACGTAACAATATTACCAGAATTAATGAAATCGGTAGTCATCCATTGTGACTGGATTCAAAAGAGATACATTTAAAATCTAGGCTAATTAAATATCAAACTTAAGACAGAATGTAAACGCAATTTATTTGCATGCACATACTTAAATGCTAAAGTTACAATACTATATATAAAACAATGCTGAAATCAAGATATCATACTGATCAACAATGTTCATGGTGATCTGGAACTGTGAGCTTACTGGCCATCAATAAAATAATAATTGTCATAATTTAAAGGTAATCTTTACTATTGCACCATCTAGAAAACGATCTGGATATCCAAACACAAACATATATCCTTCCAATATGCATAAACTAATCACTATTGCTCATGACTACTTTGAGCTGCAAGAACCCTAGGGACCACAACTGCAAACAAGAGAAAATACTAATATATAATACTTTAAATTTATTTTAATATTAAATAGTTTACTGGAATAACTTAAAAACAACGATAGATAATTTTTTTAATTAGAAATAATAACATAAAATTAAAGGTTTGCTAAATACTCTATTATGTCAATATATCATTCTGATTTTGATTTACAAATAATAGAAAATATGGTGTTACAGTATAATTTACAGATATATCAATATAAGTTTACATTACACACACATATAAGCACAGAAACGTGCTTGTATGATGATACAAAATATTTCAATAATTATTTAGCTAATGAAAATTATCCTGTCATAATGATACATACGTGCATGAAATATAATAATTCCAACACAATTGAAATAAAACAACTATATAAAAATAATAAATATTTTCTTTATTGAACCGGTTTTAGCCCTATATTAGGGTCTTTTCGAAATACACTTTTCTAATATAATCACATGATCCTTATATCTATCAATACTCCCTCTAACGTTCATTGGCTATTTTAATATATATCTGAACACTTATAGCATATATGTGTAGAGATGGTAATCTGGACCAACTGATGATTGCTGTTTTATCATGAAATACGTATATTGGTGATTATTTATCTTTTCAACATATGTGTGTTCGAGTGTATCAGTGTTATGAGATAGTGTGGAGAGTGATGGGTCATGTGAAAGTCTGTGCTCATATACCCTATATATATAATAAATTTTATATAATCACATAACCTTTTTACATATATATATACACTTCGCCCTCCTCCCATTTTTTATATACATATTATTTTTATACAATAAATAAAATTACATTAAATACAATTCAATAATTATATACATATATTATACACCATAAATTATATATTACTTTACATTAACTCCATTAAATTAATTATATACACATACTTTATACACTAAACTAAATTATATATCATTTCTCATATATTTCTACTGACCATATCTTCAAATATAACCTTATTTATTTATAGTTAACTAATTATTTGCATTAACTAATTATTTACATATATCATATATATTAATATATATGTGTAGCCTATAATAAAAAAATATTTTATTTGTCAACAATATATTATAAATCATTTAACAACAAACACATACCAATGTCTGCACACATATGGATTGCAATACAAATATCAATAAATACTAAATGTAATTATTTTACTCTACAAATAATATTTTAACATTTTTGAATTATAAATGAACATTTTTATTTTTTTTTAAATAAAGAAAACTTACTCCGTCTCTTTGAAAACCCCTAGATAAATAATAATAATTATTATTATTATACCAGTCTTAATTGTAAATATTCCTCAAGTTAATAGCCATTAGTAGTTATCTTTTCTAGTTGTTAATTTCTTGGTCAATACTTTATTTCTAATCAAAAGTTATTTTGTGTTTAATTTTTGTCCTCTATCAATCAATTTTTACTATTAATTGCTTTAAATTTGCTATCTTAAAATTTTTCTCTTCTTTTTTTTTTTTTTTTAAAAAAAATCAGCTCAAATAAAATAACTTAGTGGAATAGAACGCAAAGAGATTTGGCAGTATCTTAATTTATTTCAATTTACGTTGAATAGATATTTTTCTTCGTTCTTTAGAATTACATTTCACAATATATGTGATATTTTCTTCTGTGTTTCCAGTCATATTGTATAAAACAGCAAATATATAATGAATAGCATTAGGTCTTGTAGTCATATTGGGATAAGCAAGCGTCAGGGAAGTGTTGGCGGTTCTCAACTTCATTTACTTTCTATAATTTGCTGGATTGCAGTAAGCAAGCAGTCATCATCTCACATATTGGCTATGAATTCACAGAGAATGCGTCCCTACTTCTATAGAAGTTCAAACTTGACCAATACGAAAACTGGCGATGGTTCTTCAGATCTGGATTTCCACTTACATTACTACAGCATTCTCTGTAATTTAATAAATTACTAATTACTTTTAATTTGAACTCAATATTTATTATTGTATTGGAATTTGAAAACAGGATAACAAGCAAGTTTATTATTGTTTTTTTTTTGTCTTGATTTAAAAAACAAACAGATAATTTAATTACACTATCCTATTATTCGATCTATATTAATTTTAATCAATTACTTAAAAAAATGTTTAATTCTTCAAAGAAAAACAGACTACAGAATTAATTATAAAGTACATTGTTAAAAACAATATATTATCCAAAATACTTTATATTTATCAAAACTAATTAGCTTTAATTAAAAACAAGTTTTTATTCAATATAATAAAAATTTATAATGAAAATAAGATTGTTTTAGTTTTTTTTTTTTTTTTTACCAAAATCAGAATTAAATAAAACATGAACTTTTTTTATGTTTGATTTTAAATAATTAATACAACTTTTAAATATCAAAATTATTATGTAACCATTAATCTGTTATTTCAATGCAAATATTTAAAATAAATGTTTACAAAAAATTTTGTTTGTGTTCATTTCAACTTTTCCTTTCAAACTTTATATATATGCGCACACACACTATTATGTTGTTTGCCACAAGATATTCTGTCTCAATATATATACTGACAAATTACCTTACTGCCTTTTTAAATGGTTAAAAATTGTCTTTCAATTTGAAAGTTATCTAGGAATGGAGGCAGCAAACATAATCAACACTAACTTCCAACAGACAATATATTTCTTTCATAGAAATATATTTTATAAGCCCAGGCATAAATATTTCATATAAAGCCCTTTTTATTTAATTTATTTTGGCATTGAAAAATATTCTAAGCTTGTTTTTTTGTTTTTTTAATACAGTAGTTTTATAAATTGTTTAAGACTATATATAATATTTATTAAGGCTGTAGCCTCAAGATCATGCGTATAAAATGCGATAGTAGGGACCTCTACATGTCTTAAACCACAAGTTTACTTTTTGGAAAAAAAGAGGCTATAGCCTTAATAAATATTACTTACGTAATCAATGTGCGTTTAAATAAATTTATAATTAAGTCTATATGCTATATTTAAATTGAACTTTGACACAATAAATTACTGAGAAATATATGTAAAAATACACACATATATATATATTTGAAATTGTAGAAATATAATTAAGCACTATCAAAGTTTTCCTCTCATTTTCTTGTTTCAATCCCAATGGCAGAAGTGATTCTTTTATAAAATTATTTAACACATTTTTTCTTTACCCAAATTATATTAAATAGTTTAAGCATATAAATTAATTTTTTTTTAAAACCGAAACTTAACTAAAATGATTATTTTATTTATTTATTTTGTTTCTTCTTTTCATTTAATTTAATGAATACATTATTATTATTATTAATTAGATCAGATATACAATGCAAATGACTAATAAAAATAATTGATATATTTCCATCAAGTTGTTTGTGTCAAAGTTGTAAGGGCAGTAAGTTTGACAGATATCAGTTAAATAGTAATAATTTCCCATCTATATATACTGAACAATAATAAAGATATGTGTATGAGAATGTGATCTAGGCCAACTGATGAGTATTGGTTCAGCACGAAATGTGCATCTTGAGAATCATATTTTTTCCTCATTTTTGGTCATATGTTTAATATTAACATCTCTCTACAAGGTGGTAAAAGCAGTTAGACACAATCCCTAAGTTGCCAAGAGTGGTGTAGTGAAAATTACACTACAGAAATCATCATCATCATCAACCATTATCAATCCACTGCAGGATAAAGGTCTCTCCAAGTTCAATCCATCTTTTCCTATCTTTAGCTTCTCTTCTCCACATCACCTCTGCACACTTTCTTATTTCATCCATCCATCTCACATGTGGTCACTGTCTGGGTCTTTTACAATCTCTTGGAATCCAGTTTAAAATTTCAATTGTCCATCTGTTATCATCTCTTCTAACAATATGTCCAGCCCAACTCCACTTTAATCTTTTAATTTTTTCAATGAGGTCAGTAACACCTGTTTGTTCTCTTACCCATACATTGTGTTTGCAATACCTTCTTGTTACTCCCAACATGCATCTCTCCATACTTCTTTGAGTGGTCTGAAGTCTCTGTATTGCTCTTTTATTAAGTGTCCAAGTCTCAGATCCATAAGTAAGAACTGGCAAAACACATTTATTAAAAACCTTCCTTTTCAAACACATAGGCATATTTCCTTTTAGTATCAAGTTATTTCTACCAAAAGCACTCCAACCAAGTTTAATTCTATGATTAATTTCATCCATTATATTTCCATCTGTATTAATAATCTGACCAAGGTATTTGTAACTGTTAACTTCTTCTAACTCATCATAATCAATCTTTATTTTCATATTTTGAGAAAATCGATTAAACATTACTTTAGTCTTTTTAACATTTATCTTTAGTCCTACTTTCCTACTTTCATCTGATAACTCCTGCAACATTTCCTGTAGCTCTAAAGCATTATTTGCAAAAACAACTACATCATCTGCAAAATCTAAATGATTTAAATAATCTCCATTTACTTTCACTCCTTTAGCTTCCCATTTTAATCCACAAAATACTTCTTGCAGCACTGCTGTAAAAAGTTTTGGAGATATGGAGTCACCCTGTCTTACACCCTTTTCAATGTTGATTTTCCTACTATCATTATGTAATCTAATTGTTGCTGTTGCATTTTTATAAATATTCTTTAAAATATGACAATATCCTGGATCTATACCTTGATGATCCAATGCTTTAATCACTGAAAAAATGTTTATAGAATCAAATGCCTTTTCATAATCTACAAATCCAAAGCATAATGGCAACTCATATTCATTTGTCCTTTCTATAATTTCTCTCAATACCTGGATATGATCTACTGTACTAAAACCACTTTTAAATCCAGCTTGTTCTCTTGGTTGGTGGAAATCCAGTGTTTTCTGTAGACGAGTTGTAATTATCTTAGTAAAAATTTTGTATAAAACTGATAAAAGGCTGATAGGTCTGTAATTTCTAATATCTTCTTTATCACCTTTTTTAAATATTAATATTAATACTGCATTCTTCCAATCATCTGGTACATCTTTATCATTTAGACATTTGGTATATAACTTTGCTAAAAAAAATTCTATTTCTTCACCTGCTTCTTTTAATATATCAATTACAATTCCATCATTACCTGGAGCCTTCCCTTTCTTCATAAATTTAATTGCATGTCTCACTTCCTCATTCAAAATTCTGGGCAATTCAGAAGATATAATAGGTATGGGAGGCACTTGTTCTTTATTACTATATAATTCTTGATAGAAGTCTTCTACACATTTTATGATGTCATCTCTCTTTTTAGTAATAATGCCATCTTTTTTCTTATTGCAGATATAAATTTCCTACCAATACCAAAATGTTGTTTTACACTCTTTAGACTTTTATTCTCTTCTACAGCTTTTCTTGCTAGTTCACAATTATACTTTCTTATATCATTTTCAACTCTTTTCTGCACCATTTTACAAAATTTGAGATATTCAATCTTTTTTAATGCATCATTGTTGTATATCCTCATATTCCTTCTTTTCTTCATAAATTCTCTAGTCTCAGTAGAAATTTTACTGGTCAATTGCTGCTTTTTTCTACCAGCTATCTTTGTTGCAGTTTTTAAAAGTGTATTGCTTATATTCCTATTAATGTCTTTCAAATCTGAATCATGTTCAAAATCTACTAATACTTGAAACCAATTTGTAAGTTCTAATTTAAATTCATTAGAATGTTTCTGAAGATTAGGAATATCAACTGTAAATATTGTTTTTCTTAATAATTTTTGTCTCTCTAGTTTTGCATTAACATGTATCTTACATCTTACTAATCGGTGATCACTTCCTGTGTTAAATTTATTAAGAACATTACAATCTTGAAATATGTATTTTCGGTTAGTCAAAATATAATCCAATTCTGCTGTACCATCATTTGGATGCTTCCATGTCCATTTTTTTAACATTTTTCTCAAAAAAAGAATTCATAATAGAAAGTTTTTCTTTTTCTGCAAACTCCACAAGTCTATGTCCTCTCTCATTTCTACTACCATAACCAAAACTATCTACAACACTACATAAATATTATTGATTAAATGGATAATCTTTAGTCTAATGAATGACTAATAAAAATGATTAATATATTTCCATCAAGTGGTATGTGTCGAAGTTGTGAGGGCAGTAAGTTTGACTTATCAATTAAACTGTAGTAATTCCCCATAACAATGATAATGATATGTTAAAAATTCCAAACAAAGCAAAACTTTCCATATAGTAGTGGCATCTTGTGCTAACAAGAGCAATCAATGGATGCCAGAAGGCTTGTGCATAAAATCCCAATCTAGTGCCTACTCATCCAATATCCCCAGACTAGTTTCTGGCTTGTGGACTTCATCAGTGAGGAGCCTTGGATCTGAGAGCACTGCACCTAGATCTTAGGATCTAATGCAACTCTCCAGCACCAACCTTTTAACTCTATTTAAGTACAAAACTATGAGAATGAAATTGAAAATACAATTACTATTTTTAATCCAAGCTCAATAGCTTATAGTTTTGTAGTTAAATAGAGTTAAAAGGTAGATGCTGGAGGGTTGCATTAGATCCTAAGATCTAGGTGCAGTGCTCTCAGATCCAAGGCTCCTCACTGATGAAAGCCACAAGCCAGAAACTAGTCTGGGGATATTGGATGAGTAGGCACTAGATAGGGATTTTATGCACAAGCCTTCTGGCATCCATTGATTGCTCTTGTTAGCACAAGATGGCACTACTATATGGAGAGTTTTGCTTTGTTATGAATTGTTTAATAACAATTATGTGCTAGTACGAGATAGTGATCATAATAATATGTGTAAGGGAATTGTGATCTGGACTAATTGATGAATGCTAAGTTCAGCATGAAATGTACATTTTGGAGGTCATGACTTTTTCAAGTGTTCTTGGTCATATGTTTATTATTACATCTCTTCACAAGGTGTTAAAAATGGATAGACACCAGTTTTTAATTTGCTGAGACTGGTGTAGTGAAAACACTACAGAAATATTATTCACTAAGTGGATCATCACAAGATAGTGCTTTATTATTAATGCTATTTTTATAATAATAGTAGAATGATTTCTTTTAATCAAATTTAATCAGTATTGTCAAACCAAAAATATTATTAATAAACAGTCATGCATTAATTTATTCTTTATTTTATCCAAAGACAGATTGAGTTAGCTAGTTCATAATAGTTTTTCATTACTTGCTATCTTTTTAATATAATTTATTCTAGCATTAGACAGTTTTAAAGCTCTATTTTGAATCCCACATTGTTAAGATAGGTTATACACATGATATAACCAAAATACATAAATACACACTTAAAATATATGTAATGTAATTGGTTAATTAAATCATATACAAGTCAGGACATCTGAGGAGATGCCAGCTACAAGATAATATACTGAATAGTAATGAAATAATTGTTGATTTTTCTTTTTGTGCTGATATATATATATATATGAGTGACAATCTATTAATTCATTTCCATATTTGTTAATTGTTTGATTAACTCATTATATATCATCATCATTATCAATCATTATCAATCCACTACAGGATGAAGATCTCTCCAAGTTCAATCCAGCTTCTCTGATCTTTAGCTTCTCTTCTCCACATCACCCCTGCACACTTTTATATTTCATCCATCCATCTAACATGTGGTCTCTTTCTAGGTCTTTTACAATGTTTTGGAATCCAGTTTAAGATTTCAATTATCCATCTATTATCATCTCTTCTAGCAATATGTCCATCCCAACTCCACTTCAGTCTTTTAATTTTTTCAATGAGGTCAGTGATACCTGTTTGTTCTCTTACCCATATATTGTGTTTTCAATTCCTTCTTGTTACTTCCAACATGCATCTCTCCATACTTCTTTGAGTGGTCTGAAGTCTCTGTATTGCTCTTCTGTTAAGTGTCCAACTCTCAGATCCATAAGTAAGAACTGGTAAAACACATTTATTAAAAATTTTCCTTTTCAAACACATAGGCATATTTCCTTTTAGTATCAATATATTTCTACCAAAAGCACTCAAAACAAGTTTAATTCTATCATTAATTTCATCCATTACGTTTCCATCTGTATTAATAATCTAACCAAGAAATTGTAGCTGTTAACTTCTTCTAACTCATCATAATCAATCTTTATATATATATATATATATATATATATATATATATATATATATATATATATATATATATATATATATATATAATGTGAAATAATATAAATATACAATGATAATATTAACATATCCACATATAATAAGTCAAATTCTAACTCTTATGATCATGTAAAAATATTCACTGATTAAAACAGGCAAAACTCGCCATTGATTATTCTGTTTTGCATTGAGTGGCACTACTGTATGGAGAGTTTTGCCTATTTTAACAACAGTTATAAGCAAGCATAAGAAATGGTGACCATGTGATATTCACTGATTGTTAATAGCATCAATTAGTCATAGTAACTTCGTGTAGCCTCTTTGATTTTATTCAATCATCCTATTAATTATAACTCATTTTATCACTCAACCCAAAATAAAAATTGTATTAAGTTTTCACTCATGATTTTTATTCTACAACATAAATTGGCACACCTTTATATAAACATATAATTATCTATCCTAATAATTTTATTAGTCATTCATTAGGCAAGAGATTATCAACATAATGAATAATCATGTCAGTGTCTTGGTTACCATGACAACGTTAATTTTTGTAATGTAATTTTCATTACACCACTCTCACCATGCGAGGATGAGTAAGTTGTGAAAAGCAGTAAGAGACAAGTCTCTAACTTGCATGAAAGTGGTCTAGTAAAAAGGACAGTACATAAATATTATTCATTATAATCATTTACTCTTTTTTAAGTTAGTACATTATGATGATTCTCAAGTTAAAAAACGTTTAATTCTTAGATAATACATTTGCTTAATAGCAATCAAGTTAGCTTAGTATTTATTATTCGATTCATATTATAATTGATTTATGTTTTATTTTACCTATACAATGTAGTTACACAGTAAATTTCTTTCTAAAAGTCCTTCATAATAGAAATCAAAATATTAAACTCAAAAAGTAAAAAATCTTCTCTTCCACTTTCTGTTTTTTAAAGTTTTTCAATTGCAAACGATTGAGAGCGCTTGAATACAAAAAAAGTGATTTAAGCTTTATAGTCACATAACTACAGCAGCCTCAACAACATGATTTACTCCATCTATCTAATAAAAATAATTATATGGAAATAATTATTTTTAAAAGAACCAACAAAATTATTTTTTAAAAAACCAATAAAATCGTATTATGGAAAATAAATAATAATTCTAACAGTCATTAAATGCTCAAATGATAACCATAATATTTTTTGTTCATTCTCAAGTGAGCTCTTACACATAAAAAAAATTGTAATATTGACTTGGTTGTTAATTACGATTGATTTACGGAGAATGAGGTCATTTTTTAAAAGGTAGCCTGTCAAAGTTTCTTTTAGTTATATTTTCTGAATAATCATTGAAAGAATATTCTCTCCATCCATGACTCACCCATGCAAATAACCTTCAGCCATTGATAACCCAATTTCAATTCATCTTAGAACAAAAACATTCTGACTAAAGGAAACACAATTAAAAAGTCTAATTTATTCATGTTTGAAAAGTCCATCAAAAGAAAGCATTATAATTCATCATTTTTTTTTAATGGAAGTGAGATGATATCTTTTTTTCCTATAGTTTGTTTTGATAAGCCAAATTAAAAATGGAAATGTTTTCTTTGCATTATTCATTTCAGCATGAAGATAAAAATTCTTAAACATATTTTAAAGAAAGATTTCAAAGATGCAATTAAAAAAAATCATTCAGTAAATACTTTATATAAACAAAAATCATATTGAATACTGTAGTCAAGCTTTTTACTCCACCCCCTTTCTATTTTATATCTCTCTTTAAAAAAATGAAAGAGGGATGGGTAGATGAGTTTTAAATACAGTTTATTTCTTTTCTTTCTTTTAAAAAATATTATTTCATATTGACAGACTGCTACTCATGTCCTGCTTCTAACTTAAATCTTAGTTGTTCACATTAAACCATTATAAAACATTTGAATCATTACATGTATCTCTAATATTTATTTTATAAGATTTGATAAATAACAAAGCATTATGAATGTTGGATATAAGTATTTTTATTTGAAGGATGAATCTTTGATTTATTTTTGAAGCCTTGAATAAATTGACCAGGACAAATATCTAATGCCCACTTAAAACATTTCTTGTCATTGTAGCAATTATTATTATGTAATTGTTGTTGTGTAAGTAAACACGGATAGGCTGCTTATGTAATTGCATCTGTTAATGTTTTTTAAATTTGAATTTGAGACCAAAAACACATGATTTACTTTTTTCTATGTCTAATTGGTCTTAACTGATCTTGAAGGCAAGATGTATATGAGAGCAGAAGTGGTCAAATGGTTAGCATAGCTGCCTTCCAACCAGCTGGGCCGGGTTCGATTCCCGGTCAATGCATTTGACATATGAAAAAAAGATGTATGTGAGAGCAGAAATGCATGTAAATATTGATTTTTTTTATGTTTATAATGATAGACAAAAATAAATTATGTATCTTTTATTAGGAAACTGTAAAATCACTGACAAGATTGTGAATGGCAAGTGAAATGATAGAAAGCTAAAAATCAGCTAGTTATAGACTTCAGTTGCTCTTCATTGATCACTTTTTATTTAAGTATCTACTTTTAAACAAAGAAAGGTTATCAAAATTGCAAAAACTAATTAATATTAAATAGAACAGCTATCTGGTTTGCTATGCTGAGTTTGAAGACATTACGTGTTTAAAAAATTCACGCTTGCAAGCTGAATAAAAATTTTTTCTACCCCCTCGGGGTTTTTTCTCTTTTTTTTTTTCTTTCTTTTTCTAAAATAAAAATTTATATTTTTTGAAGAGAGTATATTGTGATAGAGAATTTTCTTTTAAAAAATGGGGAGTTATATATATATATATATATATATATACAAATCAATATATATATCAAAATACAGTACAATTTATATAAATTATATTCTTTTAGAAGTACTTTCGACTATACACTTTGTAGTCTTTATCAACTATATAACGTTGAATATAACGTTATATAGTTGATAAAGACTACAAAGTGTATAGTCGAAAGTACTTTTAAAAGAATATAATTTATATAAATTGTACTGTATTTTGATATATATATATATTGATTTGTATATTACATATATTGTGAAACGAATACAGATATCAAACTTTATTTATTATATATATATATATATAAAGACAAAACAATTGATTAAAAAAATGAACTGTACTTATCTATAAGATATATACAGGATTAAAATGGACTGTACCTATCTATGACATATACAGGATAAAATTTATTATAAATTGAAAATAGAAGAACAATATTATTATGAAGAATGATTTTATCTGATAGAGTGAGTTATTGAACTTAATAGATGATACCAAATACAGATTATTTAGCTTTATGCTCTGACAAGTTCTCACTATGATGAAGAAATATAAGCAATATGCTAAATATAAATATGATGGCAAAAATGAAATAAGACCTTTATTTAAGCATCACATGATCACCATCTCATACTAGCACATAATTGTTTATAAACTAAGGCAAAACTCTCTCCATACAGTAGCGCCACCTGTGCCAACCAGAGTAATCAATGGATGCCAGAAGGCTTGTGCAAAACTTCTCACTGACAAAGGCCACAAGCCAGAAACTAGTCTGGGGATATTGGATGAGTAGGCATTAGATAGGGATTTTATGCATAAACCTTCTGTCATCCATTGATTACTCTGATTGGCACAGGTGGCATTACTGTATGGAGAGAGTTTTGCCTTGTTTATAAGACCTTTATTTGTGACAATTGCAGAAAAATTAAAATTGTATATTATGAATTTACTTTTTAAAAAATTCAAAATTAAAAATGGATATAGAAGTATTTAAATAAAGGTGGAATGGAATTGGGCATTTTTCAAGCAAAAATTATGTTTTTCAAAACTGTGATGTGTTTAGTAGATTCAGTCTAGGAAGTGTGCATTGATTAGTGAAATGCAGGAACCATATTAATGTGCAACTAAAAATATAATAGTACAGTTTAAACTATAGTAATTTGCTATATGTATAACAGATTGTGGTCTGGGTCTACTGATAAATGCTGATTTTGCATGAAATGTACATCTTGGGGATCATAGATCTTTTTTACATGTTTTTGGCCATATCTTTATGATTATTTCCCTCCACAAGATGTTAAAAGCAGATAGAAACCAGTTACTACCTTCTATGAGAATGGTATAGTGAAGAATTATACTACAGAAATATTATTCATTATTGGATAATCTTTAGTCTAATAAATGACTAATAAAAATTATTGAAGATGCAATAGATATTAAAAAGACTAATTAATGTCATATCTCTTGAAAATCATCAGTATATTTAAGTAACATGCAAATTATTTTAAAACATTAGCAGAATTCAAAGATTGTTCAGATTTGAAAGATATCAATAAGAAGGTCAATGATGTGCTACTGAGGATAGTTGATTAAAAAAGCATCAATTCATAAGTTACTTTTCAATTGAGGCAATTATGAAAAAAAGAATGAATACAAAAATAGTTAAAATGACTCATTTAAAAAACTTGAATATATGGAATTCTGCAAATTAATACAAAATTGCATTAATGATGTTACAAAGAATATATAAATTGAATTGACAACAAAAGCTCTAGAAAAAAAATTCTCAAAAGGAAAACATATCTTAGTATTAAAAGAAAAATTGTTTCAACAATAAAGGGGGGGGGGGTAATATCACAAAATGAGTGAAAGAGTTTTATAAAAACAACAAAACAAAGTAATTACTATAATTAAAGCACTAAACATCACATGAACACTATTCTCTATGCTTACACAAGCTAGGGATTTTATACACAAACCTTCTTGCATTCATTGATTACTCTGGATTTCACTGAGTGGCGCTACTGTATGGAGAATTTTGCTTCTGCTTCAACTATGTAATTATGTCAATGATTTTTGAAATGCCAAATATTTTAAATAAAAAATTAAAACTTGTAATTAAATTATGAGGAATATAAAAACATTATGGAATGATTGAAGAAAAGAAGTCAAAATAAATGTCTGATTCTTAGGGGGAGAGTGAATGGAGATTATGTTGAAAAATAAATTACTATATGGATGCTTAAAGCTCAGACAAAGAACAAAAATCTTTATTGAAAAATAATACAAGAAAATTCTGTAATAAAATAATAGTAGTGGAAAGTCATATGAAAAAAATGGATTCAATTTTCTAGATGAACCAATAAGCCATTGTATAAGAAACAAAGTGTAAATGTTAATAATTGGCAAAATAAAAAAGTCTTTGTGCGTTTGCTGCACAGAATAAATAAAAATTATAAACCTAAAGATTAAATCAGGAAGTTGGAAACTATATTGAGTATGAAGCAGTTTGAGATGGAGAAAAAAAAAAAATGACAATAGAAGATCAATAATGTACAAATAATTCTTTATAATTAAATTTTTAAAATATATATATTCCAATAATTTTAACAAGCACAAAATAAGATATGGCTACATATTTCTTGAAATTATTAGAATTTATATCTTGATTGTTATTTGAAACGTTAAGCAGTTTTGATTAATACTTTACAAAATCACTACTAATATAAAATTGTACCTCTTTCAAATATCGACGTCTATTTACCATATAACAGTGTGATGATTGGTTAAAAGTGGATCATTTTTATCTAACTGTTAAATTAATATTGATTCAAGAAAAAGGGAATTATAATTACTAGCCAATTAAAATGAACCTATATAAAGCAATAATTAAAAAGAATAAAGCAGCTATTTATTCTAATATCTCATTTATTACTATAGTGGATTTCCTAAAACACCTTGATTAGAAAGAATATTTAAATCAATTGCGCAATGTGTCTAAATATATTTCAAATTAATTGTATCATGTATGTGTTTTTATTCTCATCTGTTACATATTTTCATGTGTTTAAATTATTGTTGACAATGTTAAATTAAATGGACTAATGACACACTAACTTAAGGGGAAAATCAGTATTTAAAACTATAATGAATATAAATATTAAAATAATAAATGTTTTGGGATTGGAATTGGATCATGAGTAATGAAATGGAAACGAGATAAATTTAAATATATTTATTAATAAATCAAAATCAACAATAAAATGAAAACAGTAATTATACAGTACATGTTAAATATGTGGAATCAAATGCATGCAGGAATTACACAGAGAAATGAGACTAAATTAAATTACAGCATAGCTTGTTACGACATATGTGTGTATGTGTAGTTCAGGAATTATGCCTATATCAATTAATATGCCAAAATCCTATCTTTAATCATGGTTTGCTGATTTTATAAGTAAATGTGCTAGCCAAAAATATATTAACAATTACAGTACTAATATGTCTACTGATTACATATATACCTTAAAATGTGAGCACGTAATTAAGCTCAGGGATGATGCAGGTTCAGTCTAATAATCAAAGATTCTTCAATTTCAGACTAATGCTGAATAATTAATTAACAAGGAAAGAACAGATTAATTTAGATCAACATATATTGCTATAGTACAGACCTGAATATTAATAACATTTTTGCCTGCAGGTGGATAGTTATTCACAGGATTCCATATCAAAATATGTGATACCCTAAGACCGAATGGCTTGCTGCAATTATAATATGAATATTCTGAGTTTGGAAACTTGGATAGGTTTAATAAATGGGGTCTGGATCTTTGTGCTTCAGTTCTATAAAAATAGCCTTATCTGAACTAAGTATATGGGGATGGCCTCCACTATAAGTCCATTAAAGGATATAGCAAGATGTTATATATGCTTCCATATTTTGTAAAAACACACCTGCAATGCATAAAATAAAATACAAATATGTATAAATTAAATTACAATATCTAAAAACAGATAGCTTCTATCTGTATAACTAATACAACCCAGTTCTTAAAATAAGCATTAATCAAGCTATAATAAAAGGACTAATAACTAAATTCTTAATCTAGTTTAATAGAGACTCAATCTGAATCTCTTGTCAGATTTCACTAGGGAGGAGAAAGTATATTTAATGGGCAATTAATAAAACATTATTAAATATATATTAATAATATCTCTAAGGCTAGTTTATCACTTTGTTAAATGGATTTCTAAAGTTATAACTTATAACTCTAATCATGCAAGCCATAGTAGATATTAAATAATACAAAACTAAATCAAATTTATAATAACAAGTGCAGAGCAATCAGTTATTATTTTAACATAATAGGACTTTGAAATAGCATGCTAACGAGCTAATCTATTAAAATGAAGATAGCAATTATCATATCATCACTGAAAGTTTATCAAATTTAAAGGCACTCATTGTTTTTAGACATTTGGTATATCATAACATATAATAAGATAATTTTTTAAGGAAATAAAATAGAATAATATATAGGTATAACTGCAGTAACAAACAGATTAAAATAACAAATACAGTTGTTATGATTTAAAATAGGCAAATGAAAACTTGCAGATGTAATCTTAGGAAAGTTTTATACAAGTTTTATATATTACTTTAGGAGTGAGTTTGAAGAGTAGATTTTAAATGTTCATTTTACATTACAAGTTAGCTTTAAATAGATTAAAGGTTTAAAGTTCATTTAGCTTTCTGGGTTCTAGTAAACTATTAACTGTGCAGCCTTTGGTGGCACTGTTTCTAGTTAAAAACAGAGCGTTATAACATTACCGGGCCGCTAGATTTTTTTATCTAATAGATCGTATTTTGACATACGGCTGTATGTTTTTTTTTTAATATTTAATATATTGTTGTTGTTTGTTTTGGACATAATTATTTTTTTTTTTAATATATTGTTGTTGTTTGTTTTGGACATAATTATTTTTTTGGTTTTCATTTGATAAATTTCAAACTATAAAGGAGACTTTGACCTTTTTTTTTTTGGATCTCAAAAGTACATAATTTTTGACATACGCCTTTATTTGGGAGGGGGGGATTTCCATTCTAAATCTACTGTTTCTTTTTTACAGACATCTTTTATTTTTTTGTTTTCGATTCGAAACATTTCAAAGTAATAAGGGACAGTTTTAACTTTATTTTGGAATATCTCAAATATACACAATTTGCTTTACATACGACTTTCTTTTTTTGTTGTTGATGTTATTTAAAATTAGAATCGACACTTTCTTTTTGAATTATGTTAAAAATGAGGGGGTTTGCTGTTGATTGATTTAGCAACAAAAAATTCAAACCTGTCCGACAAACTCCGCCTCAGATGTCCGTATTTGCTTATAAACGAAAAGAATTGTTTGGTATTTTATCTTACATTTATAAATACGGGGTCTTAGATTTATAAATATGGAGGTTTTTTTTTGTGTCGGCGGGTTTTGATTTTTTTTGCTTTTTTTAATAATAACAAATAAAACGTCCAAAACAAAAACCAAAAAGTCAATCACGGTATTGTTTTTTTAACACAAAAAATATGTATGTTAACCGGTTTTGTTACATTCTGTAGGATTTATTTATTTATCTTTTTTAAGAGTCGTACAAGTTTGTTAAAGATTTTTTGTTTTCATAACAAATAAAACGTCCAGTATTTTTATTCTTTTTTAACAACAAAAATTAAGCTCGGGTTCATTTTTAAAATCTACTTAACGTGCTGTTTATTGATTTAAAACAACAACAACAAAAAACCTCTTTTTGCTTCGAAACGGAACAAATAGGTATGTCAAAAGAAGAAGTATTTTTGTTTTTTTTTTTAAAAAAAATCAATCAATCAAGAGATGTCCAACAAACTATGCCGCCCCTTTTTAACACTGTCATTCTGGATGTTAATTACATGATTTACAGATAAAAATAATCGCAAACAAAACACAAATTCTTTCCAGAAAATAAATTTATTAACCACATATGACTGAACTAAATCAACTGTAATGAATGGCAGGATGTTTTGGGCTTGCAAAAATGCAACTGCCTCACTTTCTCTGTTTGGGATGTCCCACAAATATAATAACGTGGTAGACATTTTGTTCTTCTTTTTCAACCCTCGTCCACATCACGACAGAAACGGTATTTTTCCGCAAACAACTCCAATCATCTGCAAGAGAGCTTGAGAAATTGTATTTTGTCTTTTTTGACCCACAAAAAAGCCAAAATTAGCCAAAAAGTAAAATTTTGACAAATATCAATAATACGCTGAAAATTACTAGTACGCAAAAATCTTTCAGTTGGGAAATACAGAAAATCATAAACATCAAAAAATAAACACTTGAAAAAGATGACAATGCTCACACTCTCATCTTAAATTCTAGCGACAATACAAATTCTGTCAATATGCATAGGAATTCAACCCACAATGAAATCAACGGCAAACTATACGATCATAGTATTGTTAGTAGACGTAATGTTATTGAACGCGGAAGAATTGGCCGCATATTATAACCACTACATATGTTCTACTCATATATTAATGATCACTCATATATTAGCCGTAGGTTCGGCCATGAAAGCGGTATAATTCTGTGTTTTTACACAGAAACAGTGCCACCAAAGGCTGCACAGTTAATAGTTTACTAGAACCGCTTTCTGTGATGTTCTGGAGGGTATCACCTAACTTCTTACAGCCTGCTGTTGAGACACATCAGATAGCAGGTGTAGTAGCAGTCTTGATCCCTCGATAGGCAGCAAGAATTAAGTTGTTATCTTCTTGTGGCAGGTTATTAGCATGAATATATCCCATCTCCATGCTGATGATGATTTGGTAAGTAGGATGGGACTAGAGATCATCATCTTCCCAGCAGGGAAACAACAAATCTCACCCTCCTACTTTATCATATCAAAATTTCAACTGGCGTGGAGTCTCGTGACATTGCTTCTTTAAAATTTTACAGAGATATAATAAAATATAGCTTATTTATATGATCGTGAGATCAGACTATATTTTGACAGAAATTTTTTTTTCTGTGAGTCAATCCATTAACAGCGTTTTAAGATTTTATACTTTAATTTACTAAAATCACTTAAATCTTTGTTTCAATTTTCCAACAGGATGTTTTTAACTAATTTTGACCATTTCTAATCCCTCAAGACCTATCAATAATTTCAGTTGAGTACAAGAAAATATATTTGGGGAAAAATATTGCTAAAATTAAAATTTTAGACTTTTATCTCATGCTATACTAACAAAGGTGCATATGGTGTGATTCTTAGTTACAATAATTTTAAGCTACAATTAGAATTATAAGAACTGATTAAATAATATTGCGCTATATATGTATCATGGCAATACATGGACTACACATATATACATATGGTTTTAATGTATATAAGGATAAACTGACTCTTTTAATTAAGTAAAATTTACAATTCACAGTATAATAACTGAAACATAGGATTATTTATACCTGTGTCTATATATATGTAATATTAGGGTATGAGCACAGACTTTCACATGACCCACCACTCTCCACTCCATCTAATAACACTGATACACTTAAACATATATATGTTGAAAATATAAATAATCACCAATATACGTATTTCATGCTAAACCAGCAATCATCAGTTGGTCCAGATTATCATCTCTACACATATATATTAAGATAAACAATCCTCATACTTTAATGGACAGGCTTCAATCTACTCCACACTCCAACTCTTCAACCGTCCATCCAATAAATATGAAAGGCTAAAACCTTTGACAGTTGCACCTTAAAAATGCTTATGTGACGCCAACCAGAATGTAATAATGATTGCACATGGAACTCTCAATTCAAAAACACAAACCAGAATATGAGAAAAAGATGCACCTTAAAAATGCTATGTGACAGTCAATCAGATGTAATAATGACTGCACATGGAACTCTCAATTCAAAAACACAGGCCATAAAATACAAGAAAAAAATGGAACCACCTTCTTCTCTAGTTAAATGGCTTGTGTTTTTGAAATGAGAGTTCCACATGCAGTCATTATTACATCTTATTGGCTGTCACTTAAGCATTTTAAGGCACATCTGTCAAAAATTTTAGCCTTTCATGTTATTATCTGCTTGTGCTTAATAAATTTAATAAATTCATAATATATTATTTTAAAATAAAATACCTTCTGTAATATAGCTATATATAAGATATTACAGATGTTTATGTCTGTGTGTGTATATATATATTTCAAATCGATGTTTGTATTTTTTTAAAATAATATACATAACTTTATAAATAAATATTTGAAAAAACAGTAATTAAAAGTCTATAAAAATTATATGTATAACTATAACTTAGAAGTGCTTTCACTACCTTGTAGCTTTGTCATCTATCACATTTAAAATGTCAACTTTCCCATAATTCTGTGATCTTAACGTTTGCTGCTTGCCGATTAATTAAATTTTGCTTGTATTTATATATTAACATCGCCTCTTTAATTTTTTTATTATTATTATTTCTTTCAGTTTCCAATATTTTTACATTGTTATAATCAAAATTAAAACCATATACACATAATTTATTATGGTCATAAAAAACAGAAGCTGATAAATTATAACTATTTTTGATATTTTGTTTTGTATTTAGAACCCTTTTAAATAATAATACGTGCTCTTTTGTTATTTTTTTCAACATGCACCTCGATTCACCTATATATCCACTACCACACCTACATGTCCATTTGTAAATGATACAATTTTTATTTGTCAATAAAGTTTTATCTTTTGAATTGTTTATTAATTTATTTAATGTAAGTGGTGCATAAAATGCAATACCGCATATTCATTTATAAATTTTCTTAATGAAACTTGCCTGTTGATTAGATATATATGGTATTGATATCCACAACTTTTTATCAGAAAAATTAACATTATTATTAATATTTATTTTTATTTTATTTTTTTATATTTAGAAGTAAAAATTTTACTTCTAAATATAAAAATATTAATAATAATGTTAATTTTTCTGATAAAAAGTTGTGGATATCAATACCATATATATCTAATCAACAGGCAAGTTTCATTAAGAAAATTTATAAAGAAATATGCGATATTGCATTTTATGCACCACCTACATTAAATAAATTAATAAACAATTCAAAAGATAAAACTTTATTGACAAATAAAAATTGTATCATTTACAAATGGACATGTAGGTGTTGTAGTGGATATATAGGTGAATCGAGGTGCGCATTGGAAAAAAGAACAAAAGAGCACATATTATTATTTACAAAGGTTCAAAATACGAAACAAAATATCAAAAATAGTGATAATTTATCAGCTTCTGTTTTTTATGTCCATAATAAATTATGTATATATGATTTTAATTTTGATTATAACAACATAAAAATATTGGAAACTGAAAGAAATAATAATAAAAGAAAAATTAAAGAGGCGATGTTAATATATAAATACAAGCAAAATTTAATTAATCGGCAAGCAGCAAATGTTAAGATCACAGAATTATGGGAAAGTTGACATTGAATTATGGAAAAGTTGACATTTTAAATGTGATAGTTGACAAAGCTACAAGGTAGTGAAAGTGCTTCTAAGTTATAGTTATACATATAATTTTTATAGATTTTTAATTACTGTATTTTCAAATATTTATTTGTAAAGTTACATATATATATATATATGCAGTGACACATATAATTGTGTTAACATCTTTATACATGTACTTATGAAGGGTTTAAAACTGGTACAGATAGAGCTATAGTGGAAAAATAGGTGAAATGTATGAGGATAGAAATATACTGTTTCACTATAGATATTAAGGTTGCAGTAAATACAGTTGTCTAGAAATGAGATCACTCATCACATTGTTATAATATTTAGCGATATCATAAAAATTACAAAAAAAATTAAACTTTTACAGCATAAATTGATAGATTTAGTAGTTAGTAAAAATAATTCAATCACATTTTCAAATAAAGAAGAATTCATTCATTTTGCAAATTGAATCATCTCTACCTAAAATTTGATGATGTAATAGCATTTTATTTTGATTAAAATCTAATTTTAAAATAATTCCAAAAATCAAATATAATTTTTTAAAATTTATTTAATTTCTAAACAAAAATATCTATTCAATGAGGTCAAATATATTATATCCTGATAAATAATAATAGTTTAATATCAAAATGAAAGTTGAAAGCTTAAATCTAATGAGAATAAACAAATCTGTCAGAATATTAATGGAAAAATAAAATGGTTAAGAAAACTGTCAGGCTTGTCAATTATTGTAAGAAATCAATTTGAAACATATTTAGACACATTCATTGCACAATTTATTAAAATATTTATTTTTTTAACCTAAGCGTTTTATATAAACCTCTATATTAACATCAAGGCACAAGAATAAATGGTTGCTTTGCTAAGTAAGAAAATGTGTTTAAAATATTTATTGCACAATGTTATGAGTCTTAATTTCATAGGTTAAAAACAAACGTCTCCGCCGTTTGTCCAGGGGCCCAAACCCCGAACAAGTAGAGTTTCAAACGAACTTTGCCCCCAGTCGGTTGGTCCCGGGGGGATGGAAGAAACAGATCAAACGCCCGTTTGCAAGACAGTGCAAGCGAACAGACCGAAAGCTCAAACCAGCCAGCAAAAATAGATCTCGTTCAGAATCACCAATAATCAAAGCCGCAAAATACAGCAAGAAACCAAAGGTACATAGAAATTGTTTTTTTTTGTTTTTTTTTTTTTTTTTTTTTTTTTTTTATATATATATATATATATATATATATTTATATATATATATATATATATATATATATATATATATATATATATATATATATTGAATCAGTTGGATGATGGATCTTACTCATTCCAAATACATTGCTCCAGTTGTATTTACTGGACTGATTATCTCTATTTACACATATCCACATTCTTTAAATGAGAGATTTATTATAATTCTGTCAGAGGTAAGTCAATGGATCACATGATGGTGATAGGTTTATAATTAATGAGTGTATGCTATTTTAAATACTATGGCATTTCATCACAATGTGATAAATCAACCCTCATTATTATTATTATATTTTTCTTGTTTTTAAATACCACTACTCTATTCCTTTAATTTCCTTTTGAATAACAAATTTTATAAATCCCACACCTATATCCACATCACTCAAACTACAAGATTTTATAATTATTTTGGACTGCTATCTAGAATAAAAAAGAAAGACACTTTAATAAAATCAATGATTTAATAATAATAAAGGAAAAATACATTACAAATACATTTATCAAACCTCTCACCTAACTCCTAAAAATATATAAACATTTTCTTTGGACACATATAATAATAATTAAGCAAAATGTATGTACACAGATATTAAAAAATATCCATTTCAAAAAAAAAAAACACTGACAATTAATACATTCAAGCTCATGAAGAAATAAAAAAAAGGCAAAAACTTCAATAATCAAAAATAGCATAGTCTAATCTCTGGATAATGTTAAAGCAATTCAAGGGATGTACTACTTTGGGTTTTCTCAGTACTTGCTGTTATGTGCACACATGCATTCTTTGCCCAATTTTATTTTAAATGTCACTATAGATGCTTCTATGTTTTAACAGCTAAGGATTTATTATAATAAAAAGGGCTGTTCATCTTTTGAGTTTGACTACAGATTTATATTCTCTTTGAAAGTTAACTTATATACACATATGTGAATTAATAACTTATTTGTCTGCAAGTCTAATCACCAGGAAAGCATTGGCTATGAGAGTTCAAATTTTTTTTATATCTCTTCATTCTTTCTCCCTTTCTTCTTCAGTAGATTATTCTAATAATACATTCAGCAGACAGAGACCTTCTTAGAAGTAGGCTAGTCATTTTCTGATGATAAATACATTCAGTAATTATAAAACCAGATTTACTTAATCATGCTGGTTTTCACATTACCCAAGTTACTATTTTTTCATTTCTTTATTGGAAAAATGAGCTTTTGTTTCAGTCGTGATTATTACTAGTGATTTCATCAGCAATACATAGCAATGCAGGGCTTTACATATATTTTAAATATACCATTTTAAACAATTAAAAATGTAATTTAAAAGAAATATAATTAAAAAAATTTTTGTTATTAAAGTAAATGCTCCTCTATTTTTAATAAGATGGAAATTGTAAGGTTTAAACCCATGTACCATAATGTTCTGGTACATGCCCTCTCACCAAAAGCGAAATAAAAATTGCATAGGGTTTAACCTATTCTGAATCCATATTCACTAAACTCTTTACTTTATTTATCTAATCTTCCTCTTTTAATCTATCTTATTATTTACTTTCTTTTACACTTTTAAATTTGTGTGAGCACATGCAGAAATATATTACCTCCACTTCCAAAATGTAATTCCTTAACAGTGATATAATATGATGCCTTATAATTGATAGTATAAAGATCACAATAATATAACAGCTAGCATGGTTCAATGAAGTGGGGCAGTATATCTTTCACGCTATTCAAAGACTTAAAATTGGAGATTAATTCCAAAGGTGACTGTTAAAGAAATCAATAACTGGCATAAAGAAATATTAAAAGACTGTTATGCCAAAAATAAATCTATAGTAGATCTAAACTAACTTGATTTTTCTTATTAAATTTGTAAATATTTTTTTTTAAATTTGTTTTATTTTTATATATTGATTTTATTCATTATTAGAACTGTATCTATTTTTTTTTGTTTTATTTTGTTTATCATTGTGATTCAAAAATTGCGTTTGTGTTTTAATGCTAGACTACTTCGAATTATGTAAAGTGTGCATATAAAGAATTGAATGTGTCAGCAACACATGGCAAATTAAATGGGCTAATAAAGGCTATATATTGCAGCTATTTACAAATTAGTTTTTTTTTTAAGGATCAGTGTGCGCATGTACCATGGGTAATATATTTTTAGTAATCAACCCATTTTAATAAATTATTTTTGTGTTTTAAGTTTAATTTAATGTCCTTATCAATTTCTTTTAAGTTTTCTCTTATTTCTATTATGTACTTAATTTGTTTATGATCCTCAGCATGCTTATGTTTTAAGATAAAAAAAAATAGGTTGATGATGATTATAAATGAAACTACTAGATAATAATTAGAATAAGTTACCAACTACATATATCTTGGTCAAATTAATAATATAAATAGAAGCATAATAGATGAAAATAATCATAGAATTAAACTTGAATGGGGTGTTTTTAATGAAATAATGTAACATCTAAAGAAAATATGCCCATGTGTTCAAAAAGGAATTTTTAATAAATGAATTTTACCAGTACTTACTTATGGATTTGAGATTCAAACATTTAACAGAAGAGCAATGCAGAAATTTCATATTATTCCACAACATATAGAGAGATGTATGCTAGGAGTATAAAAAATAGACCAAAAACTAAATACATGTGTGAGAGAATAAATATGTATATTACTGTTATTATTTAAAGAATTAAGAGAGAGAAGTGGAACTGGGCTAAACGTATTGCAAGAAGAGATAATAATAGAGGGACAGTTGAAATTCCAAGAGATTCCACATGCAAGATAGATAGATAAAATAAGGAAGTTTTCTAGAGTGATACAGAGAAGAGAGGCTAGAAATCGGAGAAACTGGATTAAACTTGGAGAGATCTTCATCCAACAGAGAGTTGATAGTGGTTAAAAATGATAGTGAAATAAAAATGGAGATAAAACAAATTTTAATAATTTATTTATAGAGAACTTTAAATTCAAATCAACTAAAAAATAAGCTGAATTTGAAAATGGTTATAGCAAAGTCGTTCATATCCAAGTTAAAAGGAATTATAAAAAGGGTCAATGTATAAGAGTTAACATTATGTGTTGGATTTATTAGCAATATACATACCATCAGATAATAGTAATAAAATGTTTATAAATGAATTAAAATCATGGTTAAAATGTTTTAGACTAATTAATAATGAAATAATACTAATAGGTGATATAAACATTGACTTATGTAAACATTCTAAAACTGTTGAAGATTATATAGATGTATTAGTTACTTATGAAATACTTTGTTATATTCAAGAGAAGAAATTATAATGAATAATATAGATAGTTTCTTCATGTATTGATCACCTTAATACAAGCTTAATGAAAAATAATATTTTAACTGATGTTATTTAAAAAAAAGATTACAGATCATTCTTTTACATTTATATCTATCCCAAACAAAATACAACATAATAAAATTTCAGAAATAGTGGAAAATAAATTGATATTATGTAATAATAAACTGCTTAGAAGATTTTTGCAAGAAACTGACTGGAATGAAGTAAAAAAATTAATAGTATTAATACTACGTATGAGAAGTTTGTGAAAAATTTCAAAGATATATACAATAAGTTACAAGAAATCATTTTAATTAAAATAATAATAAAAAGTTCGATATTAATTGAATAAATAAATAAAAATATTGAAATTAATTCAAGAAAAAAACAACTTATGGAAATAATATAATAAAACAAAACAAAATTATGATTTTAATAAATTTTTATTAGTCATTCATTAGACTAGGGATTATCCAATAATGAATAATATTTCTGTAGTGTAATTTTCACTATTACACTAAGTAGAGAATAATGTCTATCTGTTTTTGTCACTTTGTGGAGGGATGTAATCATAAACATAAGATCAAAGACATGTTGGGGATTATAGATCTTTTTCACATGTCTTTGGTCATATTGTTAAAAGCAGACAGATACCATTCCCTATCCTATGAAAGGGTGTTGTAGTGAAAATTACGATACAAAAATATTAAAATCATGATGTACTTCCTAAATTTGAGGTATTAAAAATGAAGTCAATTCTGTGATAAGAGCAGAGAAACAATTGTTTTATAATAAATTTGTAAATAAAAATAGAGGTGATGTAAAAAAAACTGGGAGAAAAATAAATGAAATATTACTAAGGAAATCAATTCCTATAAATGATGAAGATGTAAATAAATATTTTAATATAAGTGACAGTTTTCTTCTAGCAAAAATTTTTAATATTATGTTTGTAAAAAGAATTAACAAGCTAAAACAATTAAGCATCACATGATCACTATCTCTTATACTAGCACATAGTTGTTTATAAACAAAGCAAAACTCTCCATACAGTAGTGCCACCCTGTGCCAACCTGAGTAACCAATGAATGCCAGAAGGCTTGTGCATAAAATCCCTATCTAATGCCTACTTATGCACAAGCCTTCTGGCATTCATTGATTACTCTGGTTGGCACAGGGTGGCACTACTGTATGGAGAGTTTTGCTTTGTTTATAAAAAAAACTATGTGCTAGTATAAGAGATGGTAATCATGTGATGCTTAATGGTTTAACACCAATCCTGACTAATAGGATAGTGGTGGCTATGGTTGTTAAAGAGCCAAAGACACCAAAATGTATGGATGCTGAACTGAGTTCAGACCCATATGACTATATAAGCTATTGAGCTTAGATTAAAAATATTTTTGTGTTTTCAATTTTATTCTCATAGTTTTGTAGTTAAGTAGAGATAAATGGTGGTTGCTGGAGGGTTGCATTAGATCATAAGATCAGTTGCATTAGATCCTAAGTTCTAGGTGCAGTGCTCTCAGATCCAAAGCTCCTCACTGATGATGGCCACAAACCAGAAACTAGTCTGGGGATATTGGATGAGTAGGCATTGGATAGGGATTTTATGCACAAGTCTTCTGGCATTCATTGATTACTCTAGTTGGCACAGGGTGGCACTACTGTATGGAGAGTTTTGCTTTGTTTATAAACTAAAATAAATTAATCATGATAGTAATATTTCAAAAACATATAATAGTTAACCTCATTCAATATTTATACCAAATTTAAATGAAGATTTATATGAAATAATAAAAGAATATAGAGTTAATATAAACCTAAGTATAAATACAATCAGAATGTAGACATAAAAAATAATATTGACATTCTATCAGATGTTATAATTTATATCAAGAGTTCACAAACATTTTTTTGGCTGCAGATCCCTTTACCAAAAACTTTTAAAACTGTTGATACCTCTAGTTATTTACTTTACTTACTCAAATTAATAAATTTATACAGTACTCGATATTAAATATTTCACTTAATGATTGAAAGAGATAAAAGGACTATGAAATATGACATATAAAGCAAAAAAATATGAGCAGAGTTTTTTTAAATTTTTGACATTTATGAAATAAATATATAAATTCAAAATAAGTACAAATATTGAAATCACTTTATTATACATAAAAATGAAGTGAAAAAATTAACATATTCAGACAGAATTAAACTGCAACAAAATTACAACAATGAAAGATTTTAATCAGAATTATAAAAATAAGAATACCAAATAAATTAGTTTTGAAAACTGAATTTAATGAGATGAGTGCACCTGGTGATCTTGTCAGCAATTTATCTATGTCCAGTTTTAAATTAGTGAATTGCATTATCAAATCTCAACATTCACTGATATGCAATCAATGTCTGTTCTGAAGCAGGTTTAAAACAACCCTGAGGTCCTTCTCTACCAAATATGATGATGGAAATGCCAGCAAATACTTTTGTACAACAGTCCATAGAGATGGATACAGAGTGAAATATCTTGTTGCAAACAAAACTTTGGATAACCATGTTTAAATTGTACCTTGAGATCCTCATTCATGTTGATGGTTATCAACTCATCTTAAAAAATTATATTTGGTTCTGCACTAGTAGTATATAGGTTTATCACCCAGTCCAGTATTTCCAATGATAGAATATATTTGAACCTAGTTTTGAAATCTAAGTGAAGAACCTCCAAGTTGTTGATATACAGTAAGATATTTTCTTCTTGGATTGTGCATATCTTAAATAAGTTGGGGAACTGGGAAAGCATAAATCTTGCAATATTTTGCTTAAAAAACATTAAATATATAACTAAATTAAATTAATCTGGCAACAAAAGCTGATATGACCAATTTGCTTTGATGAAATTCAAATTGTCTCCTTGCAGTTGTAAATTAACATCATTAAATTTGACAAATAAGTCAGTTAAATACGAAATATTTGTTTTACTCTTAAGTAAATTTTCTTTCAAACTGGAATCCTTGTCTTCCAAAAACTCTAAAACAGATTGAAAAATTGCAAAAAATCTCACCAAATAAAAACCTTTTGAAAGCCAGTGGACTTTGGTATGGAGAACCAATTGATAAAAATCTTCATTGCTTTCCTTGCATAATTGAGTGAACAGTCTAGTGTTCAAAGCAAATTTTGTTCACAGATGTTATAACAAACTGAAGTGATTGATGCAATTTCTCACTAAGGTTTTTGGCTATTAAATGTTGCCTATGGATTATGCAGAGAAACAAACTGCAAACATTTTGGGTATGTGTTGCTTAAGATAACTTATGAAACCATGATAATGACCAACTATAGCTAGTGATCCATATGTTGCAACAGATATATTTGTCAATGGAATCACTTTTTCCATGAATAATAGCTCCATTAAATTTAAAAATTGATTCACTCGTGGGTGTAAATTTCTAAAGTTCTAGCAAAAAGCAGCTCTTTATGCACTTCCTGATTTTGAATAAAGCAAATGCATACCAGCAATAAAGGATTATTACCAGGTAATGTTGACTAGTCCAATTTGAGGGAAAACATATTTTTTTTGCAAATAATTATACAAACCGTTTTCCACTTCATGACTCATTTCTTCAATATGTCTTTGAACTGTGTTATTGCTAAAAAAAATTCCTTTTATAACATATTGTGCAGCATTATAAAATACAGTGTTCAATACCTCTGAGACAGATGGTAAAAACAGTTTTTCCCCTATGGTATGCAGCTTGACAAACTTTGCGACAAATAGGGATATGTTGTACAATGCTATTAATCCATCATCATTTTGCTTTGATGATGAAACAAATATATTATCTATTATAGTTCTTTCCAGAATTTTATCTTTAAGTGATTTTTTTCTTTTTTGTCAGAGTGAATTCTGTCCAAGTGATCTGCTAGTTTTGTGGTTTCATAGCATCATTGCTAAAGACATTTTTGCATATGATACACCTTGGCAAATGTTTGATAATGATGGGACAAATCCTAGCTACAAATAGTCCAAGCTGTACTGTATGCATTTCTTTTTTGGTTCAATCATATTATTATCATAAGAAATAAAAACTTTTATTATCAAATAATTTCAACAGCACCTGTGATTAAAAAAAACAATAAAGTAGGTACTTACCTAACACAGAAGATTTTTGTTCAAACTCAAAAAAATAAAATGTTCCCTCTGATTTTCTTTTTCGTAGCACTGTTCCTCAATAAATAATTATATTTAAAGTTCAAATCACAAATAAGTACATGACATATCAAATGAATCAATTTATAGTGTTTTATGAAAGCGTGACTATAAAAGACTGATAGATTCAGTTAATATCAAATATCTCATCCCACCATGAGCAAGTGCAGACATGCAATGGTTTTTCATGACCACACATGCTTTGATACATTTGATAAGACAACACACACACATGTTTGTGCTACATATATTTTCTTGACCATACAAGACTGATAAATTCTGCTAATATCGAAAATCATCTCCTCCCATTGTGAGCAAGTGCAGACATGCAATGATTTTTCATGTCCGCACTTGCTTTGATGTGTTGAATAAGACAATGCACAGACATGTTTGTGCTACATGTATTGTCATGCATTCTTATGTGTGACTATTTTAATGACACATTTTACCTTTTTGTTTGCAAGTTTGGTATGTAATGTGTTTTTATCAAAAAAGTGTTTTCTTGAATTATTTTACTTCTTAATTAGGTACTTATTGGAACCAGATATTTGGAAATAACAAACAAGTAGCAGTAGTAAGGGAGTCTATTTTTGCTGCTGTTGACTCCCAATTTTTTTTATTGAAACTATCGACTTCTAGAAAGTTCAAATCAAGCCCAGAGAGTCAATATTGACCACTTTGAGAACTCTTGATTTATATGATTAATAAAATAATAGAAAGTAGTGAGTTTCCTACATTATTAAAAACATCTATAGCAAGACCAGTTCATAAATCTGGTGCAAAATTTTTTTTAATAACTATAGAGTTATATCTATTCTTCCTTCAATTGCTAAAATAATAGAGAAATGTATTTATAAAATAATGTAATTAAAAATCTTTTAACTAAAAATAATTTTTAAAAATAAAATCCAATATGGATTCATATAAGGAAGAAATGCAACAATGTTATTAGAGAATTTTACAGATAAAATCAATAGTGCATTAAATGATAAAAAATGTGACTAATTTTTTTTTAGATTTTTATAAGATTTTTTGACATTATTAAGAAAAAAATCAATTAATTCACAGTTTACAAAATTGTGGAGTTAGATAAAATTGCTTAGTTTTTTTTAAAAACTTATGTAAATGATGGAGAGTTGTTTGAACTGTTTTTTTCTGTCGTCTCTCCGCGTCTCCGCCCAAATTAAACTTTTGATTCGAATGTGTGTGAACAATATTAAAAATGATAAATATTGTAGAATTCACAAACACACACTTTCGATCTCAAATTAAACAAATAGGGATAAAATAATATAATTTAGATTTCTTTAGTTATATAATTTTGTATAATTTTAATCTTTATTTTGCATTATAAAGTTCGTATTTATTGCTTTGTTTAAATTTCGTTTAATAATAATTCTAAAAATCGATGAATATTTAATTAAAAGTTAAAATAATCTTTGTTCCCTTTTTGTCTTTGAAATTGAAAAGCACAGTCAGTGATAGATATTAGATTAATTAAAGAAAAATTCCAAAGTATAATTAGAAATGAAAATGAAACAATAGAACGACGCTTTTTTAATTAAAAACCAACAAAATGTGATTATCCTCAGGGAGATTAAGTAGAACCTAAAATATCTTAACAAAAATGTGAGAGATCAAGATAAGAAAAGAGGCCATCTTAGACTTGTGGAGACATTCACTTAAACTTTAACTTTGTCTCGATCACTGAGAGTCTCCAAAATAATAAAATAATTTGTTCCTGCCAAGGTATGACCAGTAAAGCACCTAGATTATTCTCCATCGGGAAATGGCCATCGGATGCCAAACTTTCCATTGCCCATCATAAATTCACCATGAAGATCTGTGCTGAAATAAATGAGAAAGCTGCTGTGTGTTAAAATAAATGAAACCCTAAATACAAGAAAGAACTGCTATCACGAACCTTTTGACTAAACTAATGGAATCAGAAAACTTCTTATAAAACAGTACTGTCTGTTTCAAACCTAGAGTACTCTAATAATATGCTATAGCTTCTTCATACTCTTATCTAAATTATAAAATGTAAAAACTACATATTTATAATAAAACTGAATAATTAACTTGATGTGTAAATTTCTCTAATAATCTAGCTTACCTCATTCAATCTTTCTTGGGTGCATATTTCTAAAATCTACATTTTATCTATATTTATTATTTAATTATTGCATGCTCATAATTGTCTCTATTTTCAACATTTAAATCTATGATCGCTTGAAACAGTGAATGCGTGTCAAATTTTCATTAATATTTACTTTCATAAATAACTTAACTTTCATATAAATCAACAATTCAATCATTTTATTGTAATGCGGGTCTACTCCGAAATGGCTGCATATTAGTTGTAATAATTCCCAGTTTATATATGTTTTGTATTTATTAAATCCTAATGAATAATTCCATCAAATTACATTTCTTTGAGAGTTGCCAACGTTCTTTAGTAAATGTTGATAATGTAGGGCTGAGTTAGAAATCTATTTAAATCTTATCATAATCGTTTATACATTATACATGTTATGTTTTAGAGATGCGATGACCCATTCCGCTGTGAAATTTCCGGATTCTTCAGGATTGAAATTAACCCCAGTCGTCCTACACAAGCGGACATAATGGGTGCTCCTGTAGGACTTGACGACGTCATGCAGCCAGCCAGCAAACTGCGACACGGACCGCTTGTCCCTGGCTATGCTTATGTGACACCTTACTTCATCGGGCCGATGGCAGAGACCAGCCCGACATTCTTATAAACTCATTCACGGCATTGCAGTTTCGATATACTGCCATTCCATATCGCCTTTCTAAAGCATACCACATGTTTCTTTACTTAATTTTATTATTCTATATATCACTCCGCCTTTGCATTATCTTCATAGTTCACTCTCAAATAAATGTTTTCCCTTAGTCATAAAATAAATATTTTAATTAAATAAATATATGTCCGCCGCTACTCTTAAATCTTACTTTAGACTCTTGCATTGCAAAGGTATAAATCCCTCCAGGCATGCATTAGAAATACTTACTCGAGAATTTTAGGTAGCTAGATTATGCCTTCAAATAAATGAATTCCTTTTGTAAACAAATAAATAAATGTATTCTTTAAAATATAATCATGTCGCAAATCCCACTACTGAAGCTTTTAATCCATAAAATATTGTTAGTAAATGATCTTATTAAAATGTGTTAATAAATAATTTTAAACTATACGTCTGCAGTTACGTTTCATTTATTCGATACCCATTCTATATAATATTTCCTCGATTATATAAATACAAATGTTTAACTAATATTAGTTTGATTATTGGCTAACTCGAAAATAAAATCATGAATCTCTTGCATATCCCTGACCACCGTGCCTAAAGATATATTTACTAATGTCGCAGCAGATGCATTGTTTCATGGATTGTATTGTGGAACCGACAAACTATGTTCGAACTCAGTACCACGGGTGGCTTCGCTACCTCGATGGTGCTGCTGTTCTGTGTGGTGGTCGAATTCTGCATTATGTTTACGAGTCACATGTTTTCTGACTGTTACAATATGTTATATCAAAAATATCAAATGTATTGAACAATGAGCAAAAAAATTATATAAATTTACTCAAGGTTGTATATTTAGCAAATTGTTGTTTCTGATTTTCATAAATGATCTAGGAAATATTAATATTGAAGAAGCAACATATCAATATGCAGATGATACTGTTATTATAAGTGTAAATAACAATATTGATTTACAATTAGAGAAAAAATTGTGGACTATTTTCATCACCTAATATAAAGTATTGAATGCCTTTAGAAAAATTTAACTTTATTTAAATTTTCAAAGTACATTCAACTGTTAGTAATAATGAACAGGTTAGAATATGCACAACATTTTGAGAGGTATTGTTTTTCTCTCTTCTTCAGGTGTTTCTGACCTGCCCAGTGAGAATACTAGCATGGTAATCATACCTGGACCATTAGATTATTGAATATTGAATTTTAAGGTAACACTAACCAACTGAGCCATCCTACCAAAGGCAACAGTCAGTAGAAATTTCATATATTTATCTATGAAGTTCTTTCTGGTTTCTCCACTTTTTCCTAAGAGAAAACTTGATTAGTGGTTTCCATACATTGTGTATAGTCATACAAAGTGGACTTATGGGGTTATTTGGCATTCTCATGTGAGAAGCTTCTTTGAATTTTCTTCTTTGTATCTTTTCCTCCCTATCCAATACTTTTATATTTTTCTAATTGAACATGTGTGTCATTGGGACATACATGGTCTGTTACAGAAAAAACATTTGTTTTCTCTCTTCTTATCATCAGTTGTGCTTTTGCAATTGCTTTTCAATGGGGGTACTAGTCTCACCGATATATATATTGTTGTACATTCACAATATTTCATAGATGGAGTTTTTGCTTTTCAACATTTCAAGTTTAGGCTTTGTAGATATTACATTTCATTGTAGTGTGGTATGACTCTGGAAAGCTGTTCTAATGTTTCATTGATTGCAGATTTTTCTTAATTTTTGCTATTGTTGATATATATGGATACACTACAGTCCCAATACTTGCTATTTCTTTAGATGGTATTTTTGTTGTCTATTTAAGGTTTTCTTAATAATAGCTAATGGATAACATTATCCATAAGAGTTTGTTCTATATAGATCTTTTTTCAAATCATTGGTTTCTGAACAAACATTCTTTTGGTCTGTTCTATAGTAATAATGTAATTCCATGTTTTGCATTTCTGAGAAAATTGGATGTATATGCTAAGCATTTTCCTGTATGTGTGTGTTTTTTGTAAACTGTACTTTTAATTTTGCCATGAAGTAATCTTGTCACAAGAACATCTCAGAATGTCAAACTCTATTGTGAATTTAGTTGAAGAGGATATGTTGATGCATTTTCAGAAAGTTTAGTGCTCCACCATGTTGTCATGCAACAAATGTATCATCAACATAGTGAAGCCAAACTTTAGATGGATGTGGAGTAATCTTTATGATGATGGTTTCAAGTTGTTCCATGTATATATTGTCAATCAGGGATGACAATGGTGAGCCCATGGCCATTTTTTTGATTTTGTTGGAAGTATTCTATGTTATATTAAACGTAAGTTGTTGTTATTTAAATAAAGTTAAATTTTTCTAAAGACATTCAATACTTTATATTAGATGATGGAAATAGTCCAATATATAAATACAGCTAAAATACAATCATCAAAAATCTTTAGGAAAACACAATATCAAGAAATTCTGAATAAAATTGTCTTTTAATGTTTTGAGAAAGAAATTTATATAAATTGGAGGAAAATAAGATGTATATTAATATGTTCTCCTTACATGAAATTTAAAAATATTGATATAATCTGCACTCACATGAGTGTTTATATGACTGTAATGTAATATGTAATGATAATAAGTGTAACAAGTAAATATATAAGATATCTTGAAATAATGACAGATGAAAAAATGTCTGGAAACATGATATAAACTATAAATTTAGATATTTTATAACAATGTTCTACAAAATCAAAAATATTTTTCCATCAAATACTCTTATTGTTATATATACATTTTTATGTGAATCTTTATTGAAATATGGGATAATGCTTTATGGTTTTGCAGCTTTTCTAATATTAATAGACTAGTATTACTGAAAAAAAAAAAAAAAGAACAATTATTCTAATATAAAAAAAATATCAAAAAAGAAAAAAGTGGATACAAAAATAATACTTTATTATTCAGTTAACTTCTTGATTATATAATTATAGAGAAAAAATGTTTTGCTAATATTTTCAAAAAAAATTATATAAAATATGTTGAAATGTGTCTAAAACAGATAAATGCATAGGTTCAAAATATTGTAATAAATATGGAAATAGAGTAAGACATCATTATGTTCTTAAATTATTTAATAATTTACTTATTCAGTTAAAAAGCTTGCAACATTATAGAGAAATAAAAAAAACAAATTAAAAAACATATTAAGAGGGGGGGGGTTTGTATATAAAAATATATATCAGAGTAACTAATGTTATATAATCAATACTTTTATTATATAATTAATATATTATTGAAACGTAATTTATTATTGTTGTTATTATTAGCATCTTTTATATTATGTTTAAAATTGCATGTAAATATATAAAATGTTAGAAAAATTGTCTTCTACGTAAAAGTGCAACTAAGGCTTAGTAGGAAAAGAATGACATTTTTATTTGTATAAATATATTTTAAACTGTATTTAAATGAAAGACTGTAATGAATGTATTTATTTTAATAAACAGTATTATTATAAATTGCAAAAAAAAAAAAATATTTCAAGAATTGTTAATAAATTAACTTTTGTTTATTTATTAAAAAAAAAAAAAAGATTATGAAAAGGCCATTGATTTTATAAACATTTCAGTAATGATTAAAGCTTTGAAATATCTAACATAAACCCACATTTTGATAATTAAGTGATTAAACTACCCAATAATATTAATAAAATTAATGTTACTAAAGATAGGTACTGATTTCATAGTCCAAACTATAGCAATTTTATAGGAAGCATTTTGAGAATTTAATTGGAAATTGAAAATATTAAAGTAAATGGACACTTTTATATTATTAATATTTACAGTTATGATTTTTGTCAAAAATAAGGCTTTAGAGCTTCAGGAACATATAAGCAAACCAATAGGATTAGTGATAAATGCTAGGAAGATTAAAGGAATGTTAAATGGTTTTTGAAAAAAGGAGAAAATAAAAATTCATAATAATGGATTAGAAGGAAATAATTATTATTTAATATAATCATACTATTAAACTTGGAGAGGTTTTGATAGAAATGATTTAATATTAAAAGAAAACATATCTGTGGGTTTGAAAATGAAGATTTAAAATAAATATATTTTAACAGTATTTATTTATGGAACTGAGACTTTGACTTTAGCAATACAGAAACTTTTAGATTACGAAGTAAATGTTAGAAAGTTATATATTGGAATAATAAGAAGGTAACAAAAGTGAAATATTTGGATGAGAAAACAAACAGACACAACTGATAAAGAATTAGGAAGATGAAATTACTTAATATATTGCTAGAAAAGATGACAACAGATAGATGACTAAAGTATTGAGAGCATAAAATATATAGAAAGTGATCATATATAAACTAAATGACTAATAAGGAAATTTGATGATATGGAGAAGCTAGGGATTAAAAAAACTGGATTAGGAGTCATCTTCTTCAAGCAGTTGACTGATAATGTTTGAAAGTGATGATGATATATATGTATAATATTTGTTTCTCAATTAATTTTATCATTTTTAAAATCAAATAAATGAAAAAAAAGTCAAATTAAAATTCAATGGTTTTTAGAAAATTATTACTGGAGAATGTTTCACATTTTTAATTGGTTTTTAAAGGTCTATTTATTAAAAGATAAAAATTATAATTTAAATACTAAAAGTAGTCTTTACTACATTCTTAGAACATATCTATATTCAATTTTGATAATAATTTAATTATTGTTTTATTAGTTTTTTTGTCAGATAATTAAAAACAACATATCTTTGGAGGTTAGTTTTCCAATTGATTTTATTTAAAAATATTATCATTGTAGCTAATTATAAACTTTTGCTTTTCCATTTTCATTCTGCTTTACTTGTTAATCAATTGTTACTCAATCTACAGTCAGAATGTTTATGAAAAAGAATTCATTAAATCTAGAATAATTCATTATCAAAAATTACTGGATTCAACAAAAATTTAAAATCCATAATAGTGAAATTTCTATATATAAAAGTTAATCTGTTCTTCTACACTTCCAATATAATAAATAAATTTTTCATAAGTATGTTAATAAGTTATAAACATATTCTGAAGTGTTAGCATTCATTCATTTTATATTTAAAATCCAAAGCGCACGTGCAACGGTTTAATGCTGTTTAAATATTATTGTTTATAAAAAACATCCCGCTATATAAAATAATTGACTTATTTACAAACATATTCTGAGTAGATAATATATGGTTTAAATTTATTTACTTACTGTGCTATCTACTATATATAAAAGTTTATACCATGTAGTAATATTGATGACTTAGTCATATAAGGATAAAAATTTTACATTGTGTTTTTAATATTTTGGATCACATTTATTATCAGAATTACTGGGACTCATCCCATGTCTCCTATTTACATTATGTTATTTAGCAGCAAATTCTTTGTCGGTCATTATTTTTGTCAACTAGTATAAGCTTTAGAAATAAGTCTGAGAATATTGGATAGGATAGCACTAAATAGGGATTTAATAAATGCTACACCTGGAATCTATTGATTACTAAAGCTTATGAGGTGGAGAAAAAGAATTTGTTTGAAGTCATCACAAGGCTCCCAAATTCTCAAGTCTGACAATTTTTGATTATCATTTAATTCTTGGCAGAAAAATGTATTGATAATAGTTTGAATATTTAGTTTTAGTCTTGATGATAAATAAGATAATTTGTTTACGCTGTTATTTGACCAATTATACTAATCTCTCTATGATAACAGATGATTTATGATATATTATTAGTGATCACATCCAACTATTTTCATATTAAGAGTACTATAACACATCATTAAATCATTTTTTTTTTAGGCCTATGATTTTCTGTTTTTGAATATATAATAACACTTAACTCTTCATTATATGTTGTTTTACTTAATATGAAGCATATGTTTTTAGGTTACTTCCTCAAATTTTATTTGTTGTCTCTTGCAGTATACATGTGAGTGGCTGCCAATTTTGATATTTTATTTAGCAAGCCACTCCACTTCTGCTGATTTGAATGCTGCTAATACTTTCAATAGTTGTGCTGTGTTGGTATGAATGTATTCACACATGATAATGTACAAACGTTTTATTCTTACAATATTTTATTCTTTTTATATAATTTTTTTCGATAATTCATAATGACAATATATTAAAACTATTATCACAGTTTAAAACGATATTTTTATTAGTGAATTAAATCTTTCATTGTTTAAAATAGCTAAAATCAAATAATTTAATTTTAAATACTATGGAATTATTACTTTATAATTGGCAAAACAACATCATCAACAATGGATCAGCAATAGAACCGAAATTTCTTAATCATTTTAGGGATATTCTATTTTTTTTGATAACTATTTACTACAAAACTTCCGCAAATAAAGCAGATGATAAATACTTACCAGCTTTTAAAATTTTTATTATAATTTTATTTTTTTGGCATTATTATACAGTAACTTAAAATTATATTAGAAAGAAAACGTATTTTTCTTAAAAAATTAATTTTAATAAAAAAAAATTAACTCAAGTTTAATTTTATTTTTCTCCAATGACATAATAAGGAAAATTTTCTGTGAAATAAATCAAAATGTCTGCGCTCAGCTGTTATTAGCTGTCGTTGTTTTCTTTAGTGCATTGGATGTAAAATAACAATATTCCCCTTATTGTAGTAAGTATATTACTTGTGTAATAGAAATAATATTAATTAAATTTTTCAAATATTAATCCGAATTTTTGTATAAGAAATAATAATTGTTTGATTTGCAATTATGATTTGGAAAAAACCCATTGCATTTTACATAATTAAAATGACTAATTTTATGTCAAATATATTACTGGAAATATATCATTATTATTATTATTTTATAGCTGAGGAATGGTGCAGATTTTATTTTTACTTTAAATTTATAATTTTGTTTTGCATAGAGATTATTTTAAATAAATAAGTTTATTCATATAATATCGTCGAAATAATAAAATACTATTGCACGTAGAGGAGTACAAATTAATAATTATTTTAAATAAATTTGAAATTAAATGTCAATTGGTAGTTAAAAGTTGAATATTCCCAGTAAAAACTCCTATCTTTTTTTTTAGATTTATATATTCTAATATTTTATTCATTTTAAAATTTATATAGATTAATATATAACTCTACATTTTGAGACTGTTGTGAGCTCATCTAAGCTTACCCCCAAATAATGGACTCCTCCTTAGAACAATAATATCAAGATTAGCAGTCAACTTCAATAAAACTGACTAAAAATAGTAAAAGGAAAAAATAGCAAATGACCTAAAGAGGCCAATTGGAGAACTAAGTCAGTGAATTGTATTGTTCCTGTCAAACATTGAAAGCCAATATATGTATTGTCCATAGTGTTGTAGAACACAAATGAAGCAATCACAATCCTGAAATAGGAAGCAGCCAACTACTGCCATTACTGTACCTGCATATAATGCCAGGTACCCTTAGGCTGGAAATGCAGAGTCTTAAAGGGAATTGACAGCATTCCTTGCCAAAGATGAGCTGTACTGAACTATTGCATCTAAGCATTTATATATTATAAATACACACAATAAATATTTTTTATATTTATTTATAGAGTTGTGTGATATTCTTAAGTGATCAGGAATATTACCCCTGACCATACTACAGTATATATCAAGGTAAATTGAGCAATTGCAACAAATTATTTAAATGTTACACTAATAAAATATGAACTTCTTGTGCATTTGAATTCCTGACTATAATGTAATTCATTAGATGCGATGTTAGGGTATGAATGCATACATTTTTTTTTTACAGTGATTTTTCTGTTTAAACTAAGTATTAGTGATAACATATATTTTTGTGCAAAAATTTATTAAGTGCAGACTATTAGAAGTTTCAAGAACTTTGGCCACATCCAGGGGTTTTTTAAAATGTTTTTTTTAAATTTAAAGTATTTATAATATTCACTATGATGTGGAAAATTCTTTAATGATAGAATATTTAAGTTCATGGAACTTTATCTCTAAACTTTTCTGAATCTAATGTTGAAGTAATGAGCACAGCATAGATATCATTAAACAAAACATTTTAATATCATTTGCCTTTTATTGATACATTGAAAAATTCTGAAAATAGAAAATACCAGATTAGACTTCATAACAAATTCGATACCTTAGCGTAAACACTTTTCTTTCACTCAGTAAAATGCTTACTCGTTTAATTAAACTTTCTGAATAAAATAAGTTTCATTAAAAGCAGTTATATCGGTCTCAAATCATGACGGCTCCTAAGTTAACAGTGTGTTGATCTATACAAACTTTGAAGAGTTCTCATCAAATAAAGTTTGAGCATTATATGTTTTTAGATCTAGATAAAAAAAGATACATTTAAAATATTTATTTTTATTACTATTATTAGTATTCTCCAAGATTAAAGTGAGAAGAAATTCTTTTAAGGAGCATTTTGTAGATATAAGGAAATCTATGTAAGGGTTGACTAAAAAAAACCCCAACTGCTTCTCTGAAAATTATTTTATTATTAATGATATGTTTAAAAGAAAACATAAGACCTTTTTTTTGCTTATCATGATAATGAATTGCATATGGTGTAATAAAAATATTTAAAGACAGAAGGTCAGGAACTGGCAAAAAGAATTAAAAATGATAGGTTGATTAAAACCACAAAAGAGATTCAATAATTTACTGATTAAGATAACTTTAGAACTTTTTTTTTTTGCTGCCCTTAAAGTAATATATAGACCTGAAAAACAATTTCATAATCTCTATAAAATTATGAATGACAATCTTTTATTTGATAATGATAATGTTTTGAACAGTTATAGTCAATATTTTGATCAGCTTTTGAATAATAATTTGATAATTTTTAATGATATATCTGTCCTATCTACTCATTTAGATTTGAATTAAGATATTCAATTTGATAAAGTTCTTTTTAATGTTAAAAATGGAAACTCTATAGAACCTGATATTTAATGAAGTTTTAAAATATATTAGTGGTATTTTAGCTTCAAAACTATTGGAATTTTTTAGATATATATGTACCCATGAAGTTGTGCTATTTAATCTTAAGGATACATCTATTGTTCCAATTTATGAAAATAATAGAGATAAAAAATACAACATTAATTATTGTCGAGAATCATTTTTATTTACTATAGCAAAAAGTTTTTCAGAGATTTTATTTAATAAGTGATTTCCAGTCATAGATAAATGATTATTAGAAGTTTAATGTGGTTTTAGAGAATTAATAAGCATTCTAAACATGGTTTTTGTTCCAAATAAGTATAAGAAAAATATGGAAAGCAAGGTATTATTTATAGGAGCATATGGTATTATTTATATATTGCTTTTAATAATTTCGTCAAGACAGTTAACTTAATTAATGTAATAGGTTTATGTCAATGTTTGAAATTAGCTAGTTGCCCACTAATGTTTATTAGTATTATATAACTTCTATATGCCAATGGAAAATTTAAAGCATTTGAAATGAAAATTGATATTAAACAGATATTTCTAATTTTTTCATTATTTTATTTATGTTTTTGAAATAGTTTATTGGCAATTTTATGATGCAGGTATCAAGGTGTGACATAGGATTGATAGTGGAGTTTTCATTTTGAATCAATTAAAAATAAAAACTTCATATTTTTGGATTCTAGATTTCAATAGATTGATTATTGTGATATTCTTACCAGTTCTAGTGATGATCTATAGAATGTTCTTGATATTTTGAATAAAACCTATAAAGATTGTGGTTTAATAATTAATATTCAAAAAATTACAAGTCCTTTATCAGCTAAGGATGGGCAGTTTTATTTAAAGCAACTTTTAACTTAAAAGATTCTCATCGTAAGATAGAGATTTTGGGTATTAAAGTGCTACATATTTCTTCATAGGGATATAATTACTACAGCTAAATTAGATATATGTAGAATTGTTATTTTACTCAATTTATTTTATAGAAATTGGGCCTGATTCTTCTAACGATATAGCATAATTATTAGAAAATTTTCATTTAAGAATGCTCCGTAAGAATTTAGAAGTATGTTGGCAAAATCATAAGACTAATCAAATTGTTCTGCGTTTTGGATGTAATACTACAAAATTAACTATTTATAAATGAGGCATTTATTTATATAGCGCTATGTTTATAAATTATAATACACTAAAGATCAGCCTTTCAAGCTAACGTACATGTGCTTTTTACGAATGTTAATACTAATAAATGAATACTTTCATTTCCAACACAAGATAAAGTCTTTGCAAAAGAATAAAATGAATCCACTTATTCTTTCAACCCAAATGCTTATATATGGGCAAATCTTAAGTACTGAAAATGAAAGCGTGAGGATAAACCACTCACTTTAAATTACTGTTTACTATGTCTGAATGAATGACGTCGATGAAATTATCTAGAATTTACGAAACGTCACTCTTAAATGAAACTAAACAGTAATTTAAAGTGAGTGGTTTATCCTCATGCTTTCATATCCAGTACTTAAGATTTGCCCATATATATAAGCATTTGGGTTGAAAGAATAAGTGGATTCATTTTATTCTTTTGCAAAGACTTTATCTTGTTGTTGGAAATGAAAGTATTCATTTATTAGTATTAACATTCATAAAAAGTGCATGTACGTTAGCTTGAAAGGCTGATCTTTAGTGTATTAAAATTAACTATTATAAAATAACATTTTTATTCAATTGGGTATGTAAATGAATGAACATTAACAGACTTTATGGTGAATTTGAATGTTATTTTCATGGGAAAAGGCAGACTGCTTTCAAAGACATTCTAAAGAAATCTAATACGATTGCTTTCTTGGAAAGACATGATACTGTTTATGGAATATGGAAAGTTGCAGTTAGGCATGTTGATGAATTTTTTTAAAAAACTAAAATTCTCTGCAGAAGAATTTAAAAGACAGCATTGCAAGAGGCCAGATAATAGACTAAAGGTTTATCTATTTGTGGACATATTTGTTTTGGCCAAGTTGCTTTGTGTAGTAATCACAAAACTTATTTTAAACATATGTAATGAGTTATTTATCTAATTATATTATTAATATTTTAGACTTATTTTAGTAATTTATTTTTTCTATCTTATATTTGTCAATAAACATCACATGACCACCACCTCTTATGCTTGTGTATAACTTGTTAAAACAGCCAAAACTCATTATACGCATTGCCACACACAGTAAGCTAGAGTAATGAATGGATGCCAGAAGGCTTATGCATAAAATCCCCATCTAGTGCCTACTCATCCAATATCCCCAGACTAGTTTCTGGCTTGTGGCCTTCGTCAGTGAGGAGCCTTGGATCTGAGAGCACTGCACCTAGATCTTAGGATCTAATGCATCCCTCCAGCAACCACCTTTTGTCTCCATTTAACTACAAAACTATGAGTCTTAAACTGAAAACACCTTAATGTTTTCAATCCAAGCCCATTAGCTTATATAGTCATATGGGTCTGAACCCAGTTCAGTACCCATACATTTTGGTGTCTTTGGTTCTTTAATAACCATAGCCACCACTATCCTATTGGGCAGGATTGGCTTTAAGCCAATAAACATCACATGACCACCATCTTTTATGCTTGTGTATAACTTGTTAAAACAGGCAAACTCACTATACGTATTTATTGCCACACATTGATTACTCTAGCTTGCTGTGTGTGGCAATACATATAGTGAGTTTTGCCTGTTTTAAGTTTACATTTTAATGATTTATTTAATAAGTTTATAGCTCAAGAACAACATTTTTTTTAATATGCATTATTTTTTTTATATTTAAATTTTATGAGATAATTCTAGAATTGCAATACAATTTTTAATAACTCAAATTGTTTCATATTTTTTATCATAAACAATAAAATACATTAATTATTAAAAATATTTTTTATGTAAATCTTAATGACAATTTTTTTTAACAGTATTTATGAAGATAAACAACAGGATTGTCCAATTTACAGACATCACCGTTAAGCACTTTTTGTAAACTTACATTATATTCGTTACATATGTCAACAATCCTGCTTTCATTCACTAAAAATTGTTAATTTACCACAAAATTAAACTATTAATATTTTATTCTGTCTTTTAAATAACTCATTAATGCTACTGGCAACATTTAAGTCTATATGATTAAATTATGAATATTAATAAATAAATGAATATTTTCTGGTTTTAAACTTTATTACTAAAGCTTATACATGTTTTGTGTTTTACGTTTTTTATTTCTTATCTAAACCAGATTAATTGTAAATCCAATTGATACTTTCATTCACACCGAAATGGTAGGCTTGCTTTATATTATTATTTTAATGAATTTTTCAATCTGTTATTACTAGTCTCGTTTGCATTATCTACAAGACTATACTTCCCTGTCTTAATTATTTATTTTCAATTTTTAGTCTTTTTTTATTGTTCCGTATGCTTATGATTTTGATTGCAACTATTTACTTAACTTTTTTCTGTAATATTTCTAGGATACATTTAATTGTGCTTAAAGAAAAATATCTTACCTTATACAAATGCCACTAATTCTATCGCTTTCTATATTTTGCTGTAATAATTTATATAAATACAAATTAATGCTCCTTACTTTAAACACTTTTTAGTAAAATTTTTTTTTATTGAAGATATACACCTACAATCTGACATTTTGACTGTTCTGTAGTCTTCCTCAGAGCTACAATATAACAAATAATTAGGTGATTATTAGATATGTTGAATGCACATATATAATCTATATTTAATTTATATATCAATTTAATGTTATATTTTTTATTTTATATTATCTGGATTGTTTTATTTTATTTGGTTTTATTTTCATTTTATCACATTTAATTTATTTTAGTTTTATTATGTTTTGTTATACTTTATGTTATTTTTCTTTATTTTATTAATTTTGTTTACATTTTTTATTGTATTATTTGTATAGTTAATTATTTTATTTTATTTGTCATTATATTATAGCTCTGAGGAAGACTGCAGGACAGTCGAACGTAAATTGTGTGTGTATATCTACGATAAAATTTTTTTTGCCAAAAAGTGTTTAAAGTAATGGGTACAAATTTGTATTTATCTTATAGTTAAAACAAGAAAAATAAACATTAGATCACTAATTTCTTGTTTCCAATAAGTATTATTACTTCTTCCTTTTTCTGAATCTGCTATCTTTTAAATCCTGCTTTTGCAGTTATGTTTTTTTATTCTAGCTTTAATATACAATTATAAAATGATAGTTCTTTCCTTATGATTAGGGAGTTTTACATTGAATCACTATTTCTAATATAGCTCTTCCTATATAATACTAATAGTACTGATGCACATTCTCAAAACATGACGGCTTATGAATTATATTATAGGAAGGAATTGAATCCTTTTTGGTTTTTAAATGCTGAGACTTATTTATGTTAAATCTTTATTTCAGTAAATTCATTCTTTCTACAAATTCTAATACATGCAGTAAAAGATTAGCGTTTTTAATACTTGAGAAGTTGACTGGTGCTGAAAGTAAAATGAAGAAATTACATTGAGATTTGTAGCTGTAAAACAGTTTTTATTATTGGTAGAAGATTATGTCTCATTCAACTGAAGACTTGAATAATTGAGAAAAGATTAGAGGCTAGTCGTGGGTGCAGTGGAAAGGGTAAATTGGAAGGACAAATTAAAAAGATAGTAGTGTTGAAAGAGTAAAGAATATTCTAAAGAAAGTAAGAACAGGGGAAAAAATGGCTTGGACATGTATATTAGAGAAATTGTAAAGAATGTATTGGAGATGACAGTGGAAGCTGAGAAGATCTTTAATGAGTGCAGCATGCAATAATATGGTTTGGAAAATGTATATCATTTGGTGAAAATTTTATTTTATTAAATATTCTGTCAATGTTCCAACAATATTTTTATACAACAAATATTAAAAACAACTTTATCAAATAAATAGACTGTCACTTAATTTTTCTATGAATCACATTGTACATATTAAAGGTATTTTTAAAAAATGCAAATGAATGCAAAATTATCTATAACCCATTATTTATCATAGCACAATGTTAGAAAATAAAATTGTTGCCAAACATATACCCTAATAATTCAGCTGCAATATCAATTCAGATGACAGTTAGGAATAAGATTATTGTTCACATTTATCTTATAATATATCTGACCACTCAAAGAAATATGGAGAGATGCATGTTGGGAATAACAAGAAGAGATCGAAAATGCAATATATGGGTAAGAGAACAAACAGGTGTTACTGATCTCATTGAAAAAATTAAAACACTGGAGTTGGGCTGGACATATTGCTAGAAGAGATGATAATAGATGGACAATTGAAATCTTAAACTGGATTCCAAAATATTGTAAAAGACCTAGAAAGAGACCACATGTGAGATGAATGTATGCAATAAGAAAGTGTGCAGGGGTGATGTAGAGAAGGGAAGCTAAAGATCGGAGAAGATGGATTGAACTTGGCTAGACCTTCATCTTGCAGTGGATTGATGATAATGATTGTATCTGTTATTCATTATAAGCAATTTAGCATGTAATAATTCATTTTTTTTTTTTTTCTGCCTTATTTGTGTAATAATCAAACTAGTTTTACTGAATTTAACAACCAATTGATTTTTTTTTAGAAGAAAAAATATGGTGCAGAATGCTAAATAATAGTAATTACCTGCATTTCTTTCTAGAATTTATAGATTGCTTATTTTGCCAATAGGTTCCATTGGTTATCATGCTATTATGGAGCACAATATTTTCCCCACTTTTTTGGAATATCAAGAGTCAAGATGATGTATTAGCTCTAATAAATTTTAAAAGAGCTGTTGTTATTATGATATTATAAATTTATTTAACGCACATTGATTACGTAAGTAATATTTACTAAGGCAATAAACCTAAAGCATGTGCGGTTGAAAATGCGAAGGTAGAGATCTCTACAGGTCTTAACCACAAGCTTACGCATTCCCCTCTTCTTCCACTGCATAAGCTTGTGGTTAAGATTTGTAGAGGTCCCTACAACTTCGCATTTTCAACCGCACATGCTTTAGGTTTATTGCCTTAGTAAATATTATGATATTAGTAATTTATAGTTTTTTTGCCTGATCATTTGGCAATAATAAGAACAATAACTAGCCACATTTTAAAAGTCATATATTCTGAAAAGTTTTATGAGAATATCAGGTTTCATAAAGAAATGAAAAGATGTTCGGAAAATTATGTATGGGGGAATAATTTGTCAAACAAATAGTTATTATTCATGTTCATGAGGCTTTTTTTATCATTTTATTTTGCATTTAAAAATTATTTCTTTGGCTTCTACATTTTTTTAAAATTTTACACACACATATATATTGTAGTTTTATTTCTTATTGATTTGATCTTATATTTTATTTCTTATTGATTTGATCTTATATTATGGTTCATAATATTTAGTGTTTTGGTGAGTAGCATGGCTTCTTAATTTTGCTTTTTTAGAAATTGAAATTAATTTTGAATTTAAGAAATCCAATAAACTTTATGTCAACCTTTGACCTTTTAAATTGAAATATTTATTTTATCAGCTTAAAAGTGTATCAGACTGTTTAGCTAATAATTGCATTAAATACATCTAATAATAGAACAATAATATTTCACTTGTCAAGGATATCTTATCATGGCATCTAGAAATATTATAAAATTTTTTCCTTAATATATAACAGCTAATTGCTAAAATACAAACAATATTGCTGAGATTATAATAAAAAACAACTGAACAATATTGAAAAGAGCCACGAACAGAATGGAGACATTAATTTTTTCCTCTTAATGAAAGCAAAATCGTCTGATTCAGCCACTACAAATTATGATGCTGTTTATGATGGATTGTATAATAATGGTAATTATGAGATTAATGATATATTTGACACAAAAAATGTCTAATGGTTAAGGAAAATTGGCATTAAATTAGCTACTCTATGAAAAATGGAAAAGAAACTTATTGGACCTGCTTGAATATGATGAAGAAACCTAAAAATTAACAACAAAAAACAAAATACTGAAGAAATGCAGCAGTAATCTTAATATACCAGTTACTTTGCTATTGGATTTTTACTCATTAAAAGAATTATTGCAACAGATTGCAAATTTTGAGGGATTAATTTTCATGTGCTCATGATTCAAATGAATATAAAATGCATTGATACAATAAAAACCTTATCTTTATTCCAACTGTTTAAAGACCAAAGGAATCATTTATGTCACATAATTTAATTTTTATAAATTACAGAATACAGCAGAAGTGATTATTGTATCTAAATTTAATTCTAGTAAAATTGCAATTGAAAGAGCAATGAATGACAGTGATACCTTTTGAGAAAGAAGGGCTTGGAGAATATTTTACTTTTGCTTCATTTGATTTATAAATATAAAATATGACAGAAAATTTTCCAAAAGTGTAATAAAATAGAATGAAATTGACTGATATTTATTAAATTTCAGCAGTATGTAGATACTATTGAACAATAAAATGTCATTATTATGAATGTTTCTTTTCTAACATTTCAATATGGTTGAAAGTATATATATAGCCATTTTATTTTCAACTGTTATTAATTCACTGCAGAATGTTCTCTAATCTTGTTTCACTGATCAATAGACTGTCTTTTCCATTTCACACTAACAGACTTATTTATTTCATTCATCTACCTTAACTGAGGTCTTGTCCTAGGTTTCTTATAATATCTTAAGATCTATTTTAAAACTCCAGTTGTCATTTATTTTCATCTTTTTTAGCAATATATCTTATCTTAGCTCCACTTAAGTCTTATAATTTTTTCAGCAGTCTCAGTGATATGTTTGTTCTTTCACCACATATTTTGATTTTGATCTTTTCTTTGTTATTTTCAGTATACTTCTGTGCATATTTTGTTGAATGATCTTCTTAATGTTGCTTCAGTTAAGTGTCCAAGGCTCATATTCAAAAGTAAGAATGTGCAAAACATGTATATTTAAAACCTTTTCAAATATATAGACATATTTCTTTTTAAGATCAAATTTAATTCTATGATTAATTTCATCCATTATGTTTATATTTATATTAATAACTTGATCAAGATATTTGCAGTTCTTGCCTTTTCTAATTTATGATTGTCAATCATAATCATTATTTTTGTTTTTAACAGTTTTCTTTAGTCTTAGAAATATCTTGCAACATTTTCTAAAGCTCTTAAACATTATTTGCAGAAACAGTCACATGTCTGCAAAATTTAGTTAGCTTAAATTATCTCCATGTCTTTTTATTGCCGTAGCTTTCCATTTTAGTTCCGAAAAAACTGCTGTAAAAAGTTTTGAAGGTATGGAATCACCCTGTTGTACCTCCTTTTCAGTGATAATCTAATCACTGCTGTTGCATTTTGATAAATATTTTACAGTGTATGGCAGTATTCTGAGTCTATATTTTGATTATCCAAAGCTGTAATCATTGTTCTACAAATCCAAAGCGTAATGGCAACTGATATTCATCGATTCTTTCTATATAACTTTTTTCAATAATTGGATGATTTCCATTATGCTAAAACACTTTAATCCAATTTATTCTTTAGGTTGATTTGGTTGTAATTATTTTGGTAAAGATGTTTTATAGACATGATAGATAACTGATAGATCTATAATTTTAAATACTTTCTTTATCACCTTTCTTAAATATTAATATTATTATTTCATCTTTATTATTTAGACATTGGGCATATATATATAACGAAACTTAAATATATTCCAAACAACGGTAAACAATTTATAATACAATATAAATAAAAACTCAATAAAAACTCATAAAGAAATATTTTCGATTATATTCATAATCATTTTCAACTCAACTTTCAAAATGGAATCATGTATTACCAATTGGAAACACATGTCGATTTAAATATCCCACAATTCATTAATCCTAACATTTGCTAACTGTCTGTTTATTATCGTATTTTTAGACCTACTAATAAAAACTGCCTCTTTAATTTTTCTTTTTTCATTATCTCTCTCTTGGCCTAAAATTTTTATTTTATTTATATCAAAATTAAACTTAAAATTACAATTTCTATCATGATCATAAAAAACAGATTCAGTATATAACTTGACTTCATTACTATTATCATTACATATCTGTATATTTTTCAAAACTCTTTTATATAACAATTTATGTTCTTTAATTCTTTTCTCTACATTACATCTAGATTCCCCTACATATATATATATCTTGATGATTTTTATATTTCTTCAATTGCTTTTTTAAAAATACCAATAATAATTCCATCATTTTATGGAACATCACTCTTTTTCATAGATTTAATTATATGTCTATCTCTTCATTTAAAATACTTGACAATTAAAAAGTAGTAGTAATTGTAGAGAATACTTTGTTTTCTTGTTCTTTGTTACTACTATGTAATTCTTTGTAGAAATCTTTTAAACATTTTATAATGTCAATCTCTTCTTAGTAATTGTTTCATCTTTTCTTTTTATTGCTGAAACAACTCAATATAACTATGAATATAGAAGAGAATAAGACCTTGAGACTTATTCTCTTCTAATATTCACAATTATATTTTCCTATGTTATTATTAATTCTGGTTTGTACCATTTTACCAACTCTAGTTATTATTATTTTTTTTTTTACTGGATTCTTTTTAAAAATTTTCATATTCCTTTTATTAATATATTCTCTTGTCTCAGTTGAAAATTTACTTTAAATTTCACAGTTTTTAGTACAGTATCACTTATATTTTCATTGATTTCACTCAAATTTGAACCATCTTCAAAATTTGTTAATATTTAAAAATTATTCTCAAGTTCTAATTTAAATTCATTGGCTGAAGATTGGGAATATCATCTGTTTAAACTCTTTCTTGATAGTTTTTGTCTCTAGTTTTGTGTCAAAATATATCTTGCATCTCATTAGTCGATGATTATTTCCTGTGTTTAATCTATTAAAAACATTATAATCTTGAAATATATATTTTACTTTAGTCAAATATAATCCAGTTATATGTTATCTTTATTTGGACACTTCATATCCATTTCTGTTTAGCATTTTTTTTTTTTTAGTTTTTCTGCAAACTCTCTAAGTCTGCCTTTTTTCATTTCTAACACCACAACCAAAGTTATCTCAATATTTTCATCTTTCAATCAATTATCAATTCTAGTATTAAAATTTCCCATGACAATTTTAAAGTGCTGTTTGGTCTGATCAAAGCATTTTTTAGATCCAAATAAAAATTCCTACTTCTTCATAACAATAAGAATTTGCTGTTGCATGAACCTGTGTTATTGGCAATTTGGTGTTTTTCATTATGTCGAATTACTAACTTTTCCACTTTGTCTTTATCAACCTCCATATTGTTGTTCTTTTATTCTTTATTTATAATGAATTCCATTGCTCTTGTGCTTCCAATATTTTTGTTTTGTGCTTCCAATATTTTTGTCTTTGCAATAAAATACGTCCAATTTTCAAATCATTTCTTTCTTTTATTATAATTTTACAAAATTTCACAATGTCTCACTTGATATTATATACTTCTTTCAATTCATGCAATTTTTTTTTTTACTTGAAAGTGATCTGAAGTAGTACGTATCTAAATAAAAGATCATCAAATGGCAGCCTAGATATGCAATTAGGGATTCTTAACCCTCTTTGCCTTGGCTCATGATTTTACAGACTAAGGACCATTATTTAGTTGTGTCTGTCATGATTGTAAGTATCTATATAAAAAAAGTTCATTAATACACAATCATCCTAACATTAAGACAACCCCAATAACATTTCAATAAAAAACTGTTAGGCTTTGATCTTAAATTCAGAAGAAAGAAAGTGAATTTACCATACAGTCTGATGCCTGTTGGTGAGTTGCCTATCCATGTTTGTCATAATACCTGCAACAAGAATGTAAAGAGCAGACGATAGGAATTTATCCTGCTAAGTTTCTTTAAGACCTTAAAGAGGAATCAAAACTGTGTCCATTAATTGCAAATTCTTTTCTGCAGCTATATATTTATAACAGTATTAGTGAATAAATTTGTATTTTGTATCATATTAAGCAAATTTTGTGATTTGACTGGAGCTAAATATTTGCCTAGGCCATGCTTGAATAATAATTACTGCCCATCCAAACTTACTGCTTTTTTTCTTTGATTTATGATCAAATTAATTAAATTAATTCAAAAATATTAGCAACAACTATTTGTTTAAATTGTTGTTCATTCATCCACTTCTATTATATATATATATATTTAGATAGAGTACTGAAACATAGTATAAAATTTTGAATTGTTTACCAATTCTAGCATTAAAGTCTCCCATAAAAATGTTGGTTTGATAAAAAACCTTGTGTATGCTCATATAAAAATTCTCTACTACTTCATCACTAGGAGAACTTGTTGGGGCATAAACCTGAATTATCTGCGTTTGATATCTGCTATTAAGTTGAATAACTAATCTTGCCATTCTGTCCCATGCACCATCAATTTCTACAATGTTCTTTCACTGTTTATTTATAATGAATCCTACTCCACTTGTACTTTCAGTATTTGTGCCTTTATAGTAGACTACATTCATTTAAATGATGTCATAAATCTCATTAAAGCTATACACATTGCATATGTATACATAAAACCACTTACTCCAAATAAAGAAGCAGAGGATTTGAAAAATCCACAGTAATGATTATACTTCTCAAAATGCATTATGACCAATCCTGTTCATTATTGATCACTATCCTACAAAAGCTGTAATAGGCAGTTCCGGTAAGCTCCTAATGAATGCAAAATAAGCTGATACCCATTCACATTGTCAGACTGCTACAGCTGAAAAAATAAAAATCCTGTCTCGTATTTTTATAGAAAAAATTCTTGGGCTACCTAATTACTAATAGTAATATATAATAACTGAAGCACAGGCTTATTATATACCTGTGTCTATATATGTAATGTATAGGGTATATGAGTACCGACTTTCACATGACTCACCACTCTTATCTCATAATACTGATACACTTGAACATATTTATGTCGAAAAGATAAATAATCACCAATATACATATTTCATGCTAAACCAGCAATCATCAGTTGGTCCAGATTACCATCTCTACACATATATGCTATAAGTGCTCAGATATATATTAAGATAGCCAATCTTCATACTTTAATGGACAGGCTTCAATCTACTCCACACTCCAACTCTTCAACTGTCCATCCAATCGAAAATCTGATGATGGAATGCTCAAAGGCCACCCTGAGGCCGAGATTCTAGTCACACCAAGGTTGACCTAAGGTCAGTCTGAGCCCTCATGTATAGGACAATTGATTTACTACATATACAAGGGATGGGCAGACAGATTTTCAATTGAATGGACGGTTGAAGATTTGGAGTGTGGAGTAGATTGAAGCCTGTCCATTAAAGTATGAAGATTGGCTATCTTAATATATATCTGAGCACTTATAGCATATATGTGTAGAGATGGTAATCTGGACCAACTGGTGATTGTTGGTTTAGCATGAAATACATATATTGGTGATTATTTATCTTTTCGACATATATGTGTTCAAGTGTTATCAGTGTTATGAGATAAGAGTGGAGAGTGGTGAGTCATGTGAAAGTCTGTGCTCATATACCCTATATATAATAGTAGTATAATAAATGCTTTCAAAGTTGGACTAATATTTTAATATTTCTATAGATCAGTTTCAATACTATCTGATTACTAAACAGTAATATACATTATAACTCTATATATGTAAAACATTATTAAATAAAGACTAATGGAACTTAAGTTAAATACAAAAAAAACATTTCCATTTTTAAAAAATAATATTTTATTAATATATTGTCTTGTCCACTATATTATTACAAAAAAACAAAATTCTAAATGAATAATATATGTTAAAATCACAAATATTTAAATTAAATTCTATTATTTCATTCTTTATACTTCAACTTTTATTATAAATTTGTTAACTTATAATTAGTGCTCATTATCATATAACTTTGTGAGCAAAAGAAATAATTATTAAATTAATGTTAAATGTATAGAAAATTTTACACTTTATTTAAACTTTCCAAATACAAACAACTTGTTAGTAATAACATACAAATAGACAATACAGACTAGTAATTACACAACGTTTCGAGTAGTATTATTCTCCACTCTTCTTCAGATGTTGCTGGCCTATATGCACAGTGACAATATTTGCTTAGAAGTTGAACTCGCACCTTTAGATTCTTGAATATCAAATTTAAGGCAAACGCTCTACCAACTAAGCTATTCTGTCAAAGGTCAGTTAATAGAGCGTTTGCCTTAAATTTGATATTCAAGAATCTAAAGGTGCAAGTTCAACTTCTAAGCGAATATTGTCACTGTGCATATAGGTCAGCAATACCTGAAGAAGAGTGGAGAATAATACTACTCGAAACATTATGTAATTACTAACCTGTATTGTATATTTGTGTGTTATTACTAACAAGTTGTTTGTATTTGGAAAGTTTAAATAAAGTTTAAAATTTTCTATACATTCAACATTAAAATCATTATTAAATTACTTTTGAATTTATTTTAGTTTAAATATTTATATGGAATTAGAATTTTGAAACAAAACTTTTTTTTTGTTTTGTTTGTTATTTTGTATTTTCTTCTTTAAAAAAATTGAAATAGTTTAGCTCCAACTATTATTAAAACACTAGTATAGTAAGTATATCTATTCCAATATGTGGCAATAAAATGTCTGAATAGGTTATTGTTAATTATAAAATTGTTTTAAATTATTATTGTTTGATGCACATTGACAATCCATTTCCTTTCTAGATGCTGTTCTTTCTTCGATTTTGATAGACATAGTTAGTAACATCACCAACCTAAAGCTTTACTATTTCTTATTTCCAATTATTGTTCATTTTTAAAGAAATAGATAGCAAGCTTCATGACTAAGGCTTTACTGCTTTTTCCCTCACTTATAAAAGGGGGAAATGAATAATTGGAATTAGAATAATTTTTTAAAACCATTCTGCTTCTTTTCTTAGGTTCAAACTGAAATCAAGTCATTTAGATGTTTTCCACTATAAATGGATAAAATACTTTCTTACTTCTCTAAATTAACAAATATATTTGATTTTAATTGCCCATAATTCTTATTGAAAGAATCTATTTAATTTTTCAAAAGTGTTTATCAGTTTTTTTAAAAAAACAACAACAGTAGAATCATAACATCATAAAATAAAAAAAAGAACAAAAAGAAAGAGCATAGTTTGACATGAAACTTTTTAAATTAAATATTCAGAGCAGTTAAACCTCTCATTTGAATATACATCTACCATATTTTCCCGAAAATGAAATTAAGTCTTATATTAATTGTTACTCCAATACAGATTGTTGGGCTTATTTTCAGGGGGTGTCTTATTTTTTCAAGTACAGAAATCTACATTTATTCAAGTACCATACATTTATTCAAGTACTTCTTCTCTTTACAGAAAGCTATAATATTTTTACCTCAGAACCCCTACAATTTCTTGCTTTACTCACTGAAATAACTCTTCCATCTGATGATAAGAATATTATTCAGTTTAAATTTACCATTAAATGAAGGGTTAATTGAAGACTTGCGAAACAGGAGTGATAACAAAAATGATTATAAATTAAGAATGGTTTATCCACGCAAAAACGACAAAAAAAAAAATGCAAGCACAGAAATTCATAAAATATTTCTGTATTTCACACATGCACATTAAGGACGTCCATTATGACACAGCATATTGAATTACGACAATTCATATATAGCAGGTGCGCACATCCGTTATCAAATGCGCACATTGTTAACACTTTCCAAATTACTTGTATTAGCCCTACTTGGGTATTTTTTTAAAAACTTTTCTTTAGAAGAAATACTGATTTAAGTTAAGCTAAACTTTATTTTTTAAAGTCATTTCCATTATTTTAATAAAATCTTTTATGAGGTAAAAAAAACGTTTAAGAAATCAAACTAATTTTTCCTTTATCTTGAATATTTGAAAGCTATCATGACGAAACTCTAAAACTAAATCAAATATTTTAAATCTAAATATTCAATATAAATAAAATAAGTACCTAAAAATATATAAATGAAATTATAAATTTTCCCATATACTGATTTCTGGTAGATAAATTGTTTCTCTGTACAGATAGAATCATATTTGTGGAAAATTGTTGATGGGAAATACAAAGGAACCATATAATTTATATTACCACTTATTTAAGGCAATGATATCAATAACATTGTTTATACATTCATTACTTTATAATTCAATACATCCATCTTACTGTCTATGTGGCTGATGATTTAACTAGGCTGTCTATTTGGGATAGGGTTTACATTATAATAAGCTTCTTGAAAAATCATGCTATGGTGTATTTTCTGGATAGATCTGATTTTCAGGGGTAAATGTTATGTGCAGTATATATAAACTAAAAATGTATATGCTAAACATATTCACATAGAGCAGTTCAGTTGTGAACTGTTTATTATCTCATATATTAATGACATAGTATGTCAAATACTTCATATCAGAACTTTTTTTTTTTAAATTATAATAAAAGTTTTATTAGTAATATAAATATTCTACAATTTATACAAGTAATTAAACAAATGATAAATATATGTTACAGTTTAGTATATCAAAACCTAAAGAATTTGACATATTCCACTATTAAGACAAAAAGGCTCCAGGCTGTTAAACAGTTATCTTCAACTCGAGGAGGTTGACCTGTAATAATGTAATAGGAGATTCTAAGACATTAAGCAAACTATTTCAGTTTTTAGTTTTTCTGAATTAAGTTTTTTATATTGATTTATAAATACTCTAATCATTACATAGTTTATGGTTTTGCTAATGATAATTATTTTTGGTTTTATTTGAGTATGCGCAATTTTAAAATTATAATTATTATTGTTAATTAAAGAAGATATTAATTAGTATTAAAGTTTATCGGCTTAACGTTTTCGAGGATCCATGCCTCATATTCATAGCCTTCATAAAATGTATAATAAAATATGCAAATACAAATATTCAAATAAGCTAGTGTTACGTAGCCCATTTCTTCGAGATCTCGAAGCAAGTATCCTTTCTATTAATGGCATGGATGTTTCCATTGATGTAAAATACCTCCTTTATTTTTCTTTTGTGATCATTTGATTCTGAACACAATATTATGGGATTGGCGGGTGTGAAGTTGTGCCCAGATTGTTTAGCATGCTCCAAGAATACAGAGGACGTGTTGCTGTTTTTCTGAGCTCTGTTAAATGTGTAAATATGTTGACCCAGTCTAGTATTGATAGAAAGAAAGATCTCGAAGAAATGGGCTACATAACACTAGCTTATTTGAATATTTGTATTTGCATATTTTATTATACATTTTATGAAGGCTATGAATATGAGGCATGGATCCTCGAAAACGTTAAGCCGATAAACTTTAATACTAATTAATATCTTCTCTAATTAACAATTATATATTTTACATATAGTGAGAAGTAAAGCTATATTTATAATTATTATTATTTTTTATGTGTCAAAGCGTCAGCTGGGTAGCGAACCGGGGACAACTGCTTGTAAGGCAGCTGTGCTGACCACTCATAATTAATTTTGTACACTATAATCTATATATCTATATGTTATTATAATATTACAGGTTTATATGTAAATAGCCTCTACTATTTAAACTTACTGAACTTTTTAACGTAAAAAGTTTGTAGAGATGTATTCTGTGAGCTTCATTTCATTATAAGTTTTCATAATTGTTCATCATTTATAAGAAACAAGCCAAGCTTTTTTATTTGCCTGGGGGGTTTAATCCTCATACATTTTCATATGACTTCATACTTTGACCTCTGTAAACTTATGTTTGATTAAAATGATTTGATTAAAAATAACATTAAACAATTTTCTCAAAGAAGATTACATTAGAGAAAAAAAAAAGATCAGTACTGCAGATTCATAATTCCCTTCAAAGGATGATTCTTGGAGGATTTTTAAAAATATTGTTTATGATACCACTGAAATGAACTTAATAAGGATTAGTAGGTAATTATTATTTTTTTTTAAATTGGGATGACTGAGACCAATTTTTTTTTTTTTTGGTTTTTAGGTTATATAGCTCTAGACTCCTTTTAACATTTGCTATTTATGGATTAATTTTTTTTTTTTTAAAGAGTCAAATGTTTGTAATAGGAAACTAATTTATAATTTCATAATGCATAATTTTAATTAAAATTTATTTGAAAGTAAAATGTAGATGGGCTTTTATGATTAATTTATTATTCCTTTTTTTATATATTGTAAATACTTTTATATTTTAATATCAATCTTTGATTAAAAAATGCATATGATATAAATTATGTCAGTGATTAATATAAAAGCTAATGTTAATTTAATATTAGATTAAAAATCGGGAAATTAACAATTTTGATATTAATTAAGATCCAATTAGGACATTTTTAGAAGTTATCATTGCTAAATAATTGAATAATAATGAATCATGATAATTATGATTAGAGATATCTAAATGTATTTTAGTCTCGAGTTTTTTTAAGAAAAATATTTTTTAATAAACAATGAGGATTACCAATTCCTCTACAAGCTTTCTGATAAATGCTTGGCTAGAGAAAGCATTTAAAATATCTCTGTCAGGATCCCCTCTCCCAAACCTCTGACCATGGTTTTGTGCTCTGGCACTCCTCAGAGAGGTGCCAGGGTAGATCTAGTGTCTGAACCTATCCTAGCACCTCTCTGAGGAGTGCCAGAGCACGAAAACATGGTCAGAGGTTTGGGGAGGGGGTCCTGACAGAGATATTTTAAATGCTTTCTCTAGCCAAGCATTTATCACAAAGCTTGTTGAGGAATTGGAAATCCTCATTGTTTATAACTTACAAGCTTAAGAGAATAGGGTCATGTGATCTATGACTCTTATTTTGAATATTTTTTAATGTTTTGCATTGTAACTGAATTGTAACAGAAAAGAAATATCAAAAAATAATTTGGACTAATGAAAGATAATTATAGTTTATTTGATAAAACAGGGACACATAGATAGTATTCTTTCAATTTTACATTTAACATTTGAGTCATTCATTTAGAAAGTAGGTTAAGATAAGAATGGCGGCTCTTGTCTTTTAAATAAATATTCTGTTAAAGATTTGCAGAAGTACCTCCTGTCGTTTTTTTCAGGTGCATATTCTTAAGGTTTTAGCTTTAATAAATATTAAATCAATGAATTGTTATAATTGTATTTTGAAAATGTTAATATCTCTGTTATTTTAGATTTAAATAATATTGTTTCTCTCTCTTTTTCTCTGCATATATTAAAAGTATTTTTATAATTAATTTTTTAAATAAACTACTTATTTAATATTTATTGCAAATTGTTGATAACGTTAAGCATTGGTGGTCGAGAGGTCAGCGACAACCACTTTACAAGCAGTTGTCCCAGGTTAGCGGGTTCGCTTCCTGGCTGATGCTATGACACATGAGGAAAAAAAAATGTTGATTACTTCTATTTCAGTGATATAGATCTAATTATAGTATTTTTTATGTTCATTTTTCAGTTTCTATTTTAAAAACACTGACACTTTTTGATCTTTATAATTTTTTATTTACTTCTCATTTTATATAAATTATTTTTAGCATTAATATACATGTATATTGAAATTGGCTGCAGAAAGGAGTTTGCTATTAATTGAAAGGAGAGCCTTTGATTCCTCTTGGAGGCCTTAAAGGAACCGAGCAGGGCAAATTCCTAAGGTCCACTCCATACGTTCTTGTCGTTGCAGCTGTTATTACTATGTGATTATTCATATAGTATACGAACATGGATGGGCTGCTCACCAACACACATTAGCCAGTGTGGTGAGTTTATTGGCTTTTTACCTCTGAGTTTAAGATCAAGAAACACCATGGTCTTTCTTCTCAGTGCCTGATAAGGCAGAATGAATGTTTGTGTAAATGATAAATATTTTTCCAATACATATATACAATTATGACAGACAAAAATAAAGCATGGCCCTTATTCCCAGGAGGCTGTAAAGTCACCAACCAAGGCAGCGGTTGGTGGCCAAAGGCGGAGGGTGCTAAGAATTCCCTGATTGCGGACCCAGGCTGCCATTTGATGACGACTTTTTATTTAGGTACTTACAACTGCAGATCACTTTCAAGTGAAGGAAGATTGCAAGAATTAGAAGAAGAACTGTCTTATATTAAATGGGACATTATTGGACTTTGTGAAGTTAGAAGAAAAGGAGAAGAAACAATTGATTTAAAAAGTGGACATATACTCTATTATAAAGGCACACATATTGGAAATACAAGTGGAGTAGGATTCATTATAAATAAAAAGTGGAAGAACAATATTGTGGAGATTGATGGTGTATCGGACAGAGTGGCAAGATTAGTTATACAACTTAATAGCAGATACCAAATGCAGATAATTCAGGTTTATGCCCCAACAAGTTCTCATAGTGATAAAGTAGTAGAAGATTTTTATATGGATGTACAAAAGGCTTTTGATCAGAGTAAACAACATTTTAAAATTGTTATGGGAGACTTTAATGCTAGAATTGGTAGACAAATGAAAGATGAAATTGCTGTAGGTAATTTTGGTTATGGTAATAGAAATGAGAGAGGACATAGACTTGTGGAGTTTGCAGAAAAAGAAAAACTTTATATTATGAATTCATTTTTTGAGAAAAATGTTAAAAGGAAATGGTCATGGAAGCATCCAAATGAAGGTACAGCAGAATTGGATTATATTTTGACTAACAGAAATGGTACAGCAGAATTGGATTATATTTTGACTAACAGAAAATACATATTTCAAGATTGTAATGTTCTTAATAAATTTAACACAGGAAGTGATCATCGATTAGTAAGGTGTAAGTTACGTGTTAATGTAAAACTAGAGAGACAAAAATTATTAAGAAAAACAATATTTACAGTTGATATTCCTAATCTTCAGAAACATTCTAATGAATTTAAATTAGAACTTACAAATAGGTTTCAAGTGTTAGGAGATTTTGAACATGATACAGATTTGAATGAAATTAATATGAAAATAACTGATACACTTTTAAAAACTGCAACAAACATAGCTGGTAGAAAAAAGCAGCAATTGACTAATAAAATTTCTACTGAGACTAGAGAATTTATGAAGAAAAGAAGGAATATGAAGATATACAAAAATGATGTATTAAAAAGAATTGAATATCTCGAATTTTGTAAAATGGTACGGAAAAGAGTTGAAAATGATATAAGAAAGTATAACTGTGAAATAGCAAGGAAAGCTGTAGAAGAAAATAAAAGTCTCAAAAATGTTAAACAACATTTTGGTATTGGTAGGAAATTTATATCTGCAATAAGAAAAAAAGATGGAATTATTACTAAAGAGAGAGATGACATCATGAAATTGGTAGAAGATTTTTATCAAGAATTATATAGTAATAAAGAACAAGTACCTCCTATATCTATTACATCTTCCGAATTGCCCAGAATTTTAAATGAAGAAGTGAGACATGCAATTAAGTGTATGAAGAAAGGAAAGGCTCCAGGAAATGATGGAATTATAATTGATATATTAAAAGAAGCAGGTGAAGAAATAGAAACAATTTTAGCAAAGTTATATACCAAATGTCTAAATGATAAAGATGTACCGGAAGATTGGAAGAATGCAGTAATAATATTAATATTTAAAAAAGGTGATAAAGAAGATATTAGAAATTACAGACCTATCAGCCTTTTATCAGTTTTATATAAAATTTTTACCAAGATAATTACAACTCGTCTACAGAGAACTTTGGATTTCCACCAACCAAGAGAACAAGCTGGATTTAAAAGTGGTTTTAGTACAATAGATCATATCCAGGTATTGAGAGAAGTCATAGAAAGGACAAACGAATATGAGTTGTCTTTATGTTTTGGATTTATAGATTATGAAAAGGCATTTGATTCTATACACATTTCTTCAGTGATTAAAGCATTGGATCATCAAGGTATAGATCCAGGATATTGTCATATTTTAAAGAATATTTATAAAAATGCAACAGCAACAATTAGATTACATAATGATACTGGAAAAATCAACATTGAGAAAGGTGTAAGACAAGGTGACTCCATATCTCCAAAACTCTTTACAGCAGTGCTGCAAGAAGTATTTTGTGGATTAAAATGGGAAACTAAAGGAGTGAAAGTAAATGGAGAGTATTTAAGTCATTTAGATTTCGCAGATGATGTAGTTGTTTTTGCAAATAATGCTTCAGAGCTGCAGGAAATGTTGCAGGAGTTAACAGATGAAAGTAGAAAAAAAAAAGTAGGACTAAAGATAAATGTTAAAAAGACTAAAGTAATGTTTAATCGATTTGCTCAAAATATGAAAATAAAGATTGATTATGAAGAATTAGAAGAAGTTAACAGTTACAAATACCTTGGTCAGATTATTAATACAGATGGAAACATAATGGAGGAAATTAATCATAGAATTAAACTTGGTTGGAGTGCTTTTGGTAGAAATAACTTGATACTAAAAGGAAATATGCCTATGTGTTTGAAAAGGATGGTTTTTAACAAATGTGTTTTACCAGTTCTTACTTATGGATCTGAGACTTGGACACTTAATAGAAGAGCAATACAGAGACTTCAGACCACTCAAAGAAGTATGGAGAGGTGTATGTTGGGAGTAACAAGAAGAGATCGAAAACGCAATGTATGGGTAAGACAACAAACAGGTGTTACTGACCTTATTGAAAAAATTAAAAGATTGAAATGGAGTTGGGCTGGACATATTGCTAGAAGAGATGATAATAGATGGACAATTGAAATTTTAATCTGGATTCCAAGAGATTGTAAAAGACACAGAAAGAGACCACATGTGAGATGGATGGATGAAATAAGAAAATGTGCAGGGGTGTTGTGGAGAAGAGAAGCTAAAGATCGGAGGAGATGGATTAAACTTGGAGAGACCTTCATCCTGCAGTGAATTGATAATGGTTGATGATGATGATGATGATATTGAAATTATATTCACCCCTTATTTTAAATAAGGATGTATATAATTTCAATATGCATGTACATAAAAATCTTAAAGATATTCATTATGCACGAATATAAAAACCCTAATGATTATCTATCTAGGTATAAAGAGGTTGAAATATTGGAAATTTGATGAATAAAAACTATAAAAAATCAAAAATATTTAAAACATAACCAGAAAAGTGATAAACATGGAAATTGTACTATAAAATATATTTATAAAAACCACGGTTGCAGAAAGGAGTTTGCTATTAATTGAAAGTTAACCCTTTGATTCCTCTTCAAGGTGTTAAAGGATCAAGCAGGACAAATTCCATAATGACCATTCCTTATGTTCTTGTCATTGCAGCTGTTATTACTAAGTGATTATTCATATACTAAATAAACATGAATGAGCCTCTCACCAAAACACATTAGTCAGTATGGAGATTTTATTGGATTTTTACTTTTTTTTTTTTTTCATATGTTGTAGCATCTGCCGGGGTGCGAACCCGCAGCAACCGACTGCAAACAACTGCTTTCTTGCAAGGCAGCTGTGCTGACCTCTCGGCTAACAATGCTTGTCTGGATTTTTGAGTTCAAAATTAAGAAATAAAGTGGTGTTTCTTCTCTGTTGCCTGATAGTTTTTAATTGAAATCTCAATTGATCAGGATAAATATGTGTAAATAATGGTTTTTTTTTTTTTTTTTTTAAAAAAAAGACATTTGCAATCATGAAAGATAAAATTAAATTATACACTTTATCCCCAGGGCAATATAAGGTCATGGTTGGTTACCAAAAATGGAGGGTGATACAAATCCCATGATTGTGAACTCTCATTATCATTCAATAATGATCTTTTACTTAGTTAACTACAACAACTATAGATCTCTTTTAAGTAAAGAAGATTGCATGAATGAGAAGAATTATTTTAATATTAAATGTGGAGTATTGCTGGACTCTGTGAAGTTTGAAGAAAAGAAAAAGAAAAGGGACAATTGATTCAGAAAGTGGACACTACTGTACTAAAAAAGGCACAAATGGAGTAGGAGTCACTATAAATAAAAAGTGGACAATATTGTTGAGATTGTTCATTTGTTAGACCCTGATAGAATTAGTTATTCAGTTATATTAAATGCAGATAATTACAGGTTTATGTTTCAGCAACTTTTCATTATGGTGAAGAAATAGGGAGTGGGGCATTTTTATACAGATGTACAAAATGCTTTTGATCAGACTAACAACATTTAAAAATTTGTCATGGAAGATCTTAATGCTAGAATTGATAAACAATTGAAAAATGAAAATATGCAGTTAAATTTGATTATGGGGATAGAAATGAGATAAGTCACAGATGGTCAGAGTTTGCGGAAAAATAAAAAACTTTATTGTGAATTCATTCTTTGAAAAATGATAAACAGAGAACCACATGGAAGCATTTAAGTGTAGGTATAGTAGAATTGGATTATCAGAAGATGTAAGCTTCAAGATTGTAATAATGCCTTTAACGGATCAAGCTTAGGAAACAATCAGTTAGTGAGATGTAAGTTGATGCAAAACTAAGGACTATAACTATCAAGAAACACATTATTATTAGATAATATTCCTAATCTTCAGAAACACTTCAATGAATTTAATTAAATGATCTTGCAAATCATTTTAAAATATTACAGATTTTAAAAATGGCTCAGACTTGGAACAAAATCATTTGGAAAGTAATTGATATATTTTATTAAAAACTGCAACAAAGATCCATCGAATTTTCTACTGAAACAAGTCAGTGTATGAAGTAGAAATATGAAAATATTTAAAAATGATCTTTTAAAAATTTGACATATAGAGTGTTGTAAAGTGTTATGAAAAAAAGTTAATAAAGATAAATTGTGAATTGGCAAGAAAAACATTTAAAAGCTTGTTTAGAGCGTTACCATGCTCTTAAGTTTACATATTGGTAAATTCAAGCTATATATAAGTCATGTGACATCTGACTTTCTATTATTACTATTAAAAGAGAATACAAATGTCAAAAATATAAATCTTGTTATTGGAAGGAAATTATTTTTTGCAATAAGAAGAAAAAATGGAACTATTTAATCAAAAGAGAGGTGACATTAAGAAATTTATGGAAGAGTTCTTCTATAAAGAAATTTTTTAATGTCATTTCTCCTTTACTAATAGTTCATCTCCTATTGTTCTTTTATCTTCTGAATTGCCCAACTTTTTAAATGAAGAAGTGAATCATGTAATTAAATCTATGAAGAATGGGAAAGTTTTCAGGAAGGAATGGAGTTATAATTGATATCTTAAAAGAAATGGGTGAAGCAATAGAAAAATTGTTGTCAAAGCTGTATACCAAATGCCTAAATAATAAAGATGTATCAGATAGTTGAAAGAATGCACTAATAATATTGATATTTACGAAAAGTGATACAAAAGGTATTAGAAATTAGTGATCTATTAGGTATGGGAAAGACCAATGAATATGAATCTCCACTAGGCTTTGAATTTGTATATTATGAAATGGCATTTGATTCTGTAAGCATTATCAAGATATAGAGCCAGGGTATTGTCATATTCTGGAGAATACTTATTAAAATGCTGCAGCAGTGATTAGATTACATGTTACTAAAAAAATTAGCATTAAGGAAAGTGTATGACAGCATGATTCTAATATCTCTGAAGTATTTTGTGGATTAAAATGAAGGATGATCATTTTTGTAAATAAAGCTTCAGATTTCAGGAAATGGTGCAAGAGTTAACAAATGAAATTAAGAAAGCAGGGCTAAAGATAATTTTTAAAGACTAAAGCCATATTCAATGGATTTTCTCAGAAAAATAAAATAATAATCGATAATTAAGGATTAGAAGTTAACAATTACAAATATCTTAGATTATTATGCAATAGTGAAATGTATCATAAAATTAAATTGGATGGAGTATATTTGATAGAAGCAATTTAATATTAAAAGGAAATATGCCTGTGTGTTTTATGAGTTTTTACTTCTGGATCTGAGCCTTAAAACCTTAGGAGAGAAGCAATATAGAGATTTCAGACTAATGAATGAAGCATGGTGATATGTATTGTAATGGCAGGAAGAAATCAAAGGGTGAACCTGGGTTGATGATGGAAAGTCATCATCATCTTTAAGTCAATGACAAAATATAAAATTGTAAAAGGAATATAATGAAAGAAATGAGCATGAGATTAGCAAGGAACTAAGACTAACTTTACCAGCATTACAGATAATAATAAATCATTCATCATAAATGATCAGCAAATAAAAATCAAGTCTTGTGACTGGATTTGAAAGAGGTCCACTATAGACCATGCTAATTATTTGGCCCTTGCCAAACATGGGGCAGATTATATAAATAGTAATTTGAATTCACGAACTTAAATACTAATCCATCAGAATATAACAATTAAAAAATAATGCTGGGATATTAAACCATGCTTATCATCATCAGTGCCCTCTATCCACTTAGTACCAATAATGTACTGGCCAATTATAAACTTAATTTCTAATTAATACTAGAATAAAATTTAGTGCATGGACTTGAAAGGATATACCTTTGTACCATCCAGCATTATAAAAGTAATGAAATCATCAAATGTCCATAACACTAAACATTAACCCCAATCCATGAGTGAGCAAGAGATAATACTAACATATAATATAATGATCATATCTGTACATTCGTGCAACAAAATCCAGAGTTTTAGTAAATCATCCCAAGGCTGATCGAAGTGAGGTTATTAAGACCTCGAATCCAATCTCACCCCAGTTACTTTACCAATGCTCAGAGATTTACCACCTTACGGATGACATATATGAGGCTACACTCGTATTTCCTTAATTCGCATGCCAGCAGTAACCGGTGTAACACAATACTATGATTCAAAATGACATTCACAAAGTATAGCTATATAGACATGTCCCAACTGACAGATATCACTAAATTTGGGTTGTGATTCATACATAACTAAGTAATAATCAATAATTAATTAATGAATAATGAGCAAAAAATGAGACCCTAAGCATAATTATATTTAAATAAAATTTAATATAAGTCAAATTTAAGAAACTAAAATAAAATAATGTTAAATGCAATACGTGAAATTATCTGACTCGCAGATGAGGATGCTATTAGGTTAAATGCAATATGTGAAATTATCTCCCTCGCAGGTGAGGATGATTTTACTGGTTACAGGCTGTTTAATTAATTCAGAATATTATTACAATCTTAGAAATTGATTTCAGTTTTAGCTTATGATTATCTATGCCTTACTTATGCTATGCTGAATATTAGATTTGCATTAGTTAGTTTGCAGTGGTGATTATTATAATTAACACTTTTATTTAACAAGTAACATATTTCTCTATACAGACTATAAGCTTACTAAACTATACTTTTTCAGATCAAAACTGAAAAACAATTATCATGGTAGGATGAACTCATGGTGGGTAGTAAGACTTCACATACTAAGGTGTTTATAACATATACAATCAAAGACTGTGCATCTCAAATGTGTGGTTAATCATGGGATTCATTACCGAGTAATTGGTTCCCTTGGACCATACTAATTGCTGTGAATAAGACCTTGTAGTCTGGGTGATCGAACAGCTAGGAAATATATCTTGATCCTTATGCTTCAGTCCTAGATAAGGGTAATGGGGTGGCCCTTAAAACCAATACCCATTTTAATAAGAAAGAGCTGTCCGAACTAAAGTAATGGGTTGACCTTAAACCAAACCCATTTAACATAAAATACAGCAATGAGTATAGGCACATCTTCCTAAGAACACATTCACCCCGCTGACTACATCATTATATAACTAAAATTAAGATGCAAAACATTAGTTTCACTCCATGAAATCACCATAAACCAGTTCAAAAATGGCATTTATAATTATGCTATTAAAGGAATATAATGAATCTAGCTTATTAAAATGTCTATATAGGCATTTATAAAAATTAAGGAGGGCTGCAGCATATTTTGGGAAAATTATAGGATTAAATTCTAACTTTATGCTGTATTTCATCACGTCTGCTAAATGTTAACTAAATAGTTCATTTATAGCAAATCTATCACTAAGCATTTATAACTGCTTAGTTACATACATAAATATTATTTTACTCATTTCAGAAGGGAATTTTGTTTGTGCGCTAATAAACGCAGAACTAAACAAATGTGAGAATATCTAATCATTTCTTAATAGTTATTTTAAATATGAGTAAACTCTGTTCTGAATACAACATAGCATAAATAGATAAATACATATAGTTCAATTAATAAAGGCATAGATTTAACTTTAAAAGAAAAATATAAAAAAGGAGATAATATTTCACATAAGTGAAATCTAAGATTTGGCTTTATTTGCTTAGTCATAATGAAATGAAATTAAAAGAGATTAAATCAGATCAAATCAGGCAAGACTTACAAATTAGAAACTAAAGTAAAATTACATTTAATTTAGTATTTGTCTGAAGGTTTGTAATGATGGTATTTTATAAGATCTGATATGTTGGACTATTTCCATCATTTATGAGTGAATGTTGAATGTATAGAAAATTTTAAACTTTATTTAAACTTTCCAAATACAAACAACTTGTTAGTAATAACACACAAATAGACAATACTGGTTAGTAATTACACAACATTTCGAGTAGTATTATTCTCCACTTTTCTTCAGGTGTTTCTGGCCTATATGCACGGTGACAATATTTGCTTAGAAGTTGAACTTGCACCTTTAGATTCTTGAATATTGAATTTAAGACAAATGCTCTAACCAACTGAGCTATTCTGTCAAAGGCAACAGATAGTAGAAATTTGATATATTTATATATGAGGGTTGGTTCAAATCCTCCTGAGTCCTTCAATTTTTTTTATTATTAATTATTTTTTTTTCTAAGAGCAAGATTAATTAGAGGCTTCCATACATTGTGTATTGCCACACTGGTTTGACTTATAGGATTATTTACCATTGTCATATGAGCAGCTTCCTTGAATTTTCTTCTATGCATTTTTTCCTCTCTATCCAATATTTTTGTATTTTCCCAATTAAACATATGGTCATTAGTACATACATGATCTGCTACTGTAGACACATCTGTTTTTTCTCTTTTAACCATTAGTTTGTGCTTCTTTCAATCACTGTTTAACAGGGCGACAGGTCTCACCAATGTATTTCCTTCCACATTCACATGGTATTTCATAGATGCAGTTTTTGTTCTTCAGCATTTCCAGTTTAGGCTTAGTAGAAGTAAGAATTCCTCGAAGTGTGGTATGGTTTTGGAAAGCTGTTCTAATGTTATATTGACTGCAGATTTTCTTTAATTTGTCTGCCATTCCTGGTATGTATGGATACACTACAGTACCAATAATTGTTTTCTCTTTTGGTGTTTCTTTTTGTTGTCTATTAAAGGTTTTTTTGATGACTGCTGATGGATAACCATTCTTCATGAGAGTTTGTTCTATGTGAATTTTTTCATTTTCCAAATCACTGGTTTCTGAACAAACTTCCTTTGCTCTGTTCCATAGTGATAGTATAATTCCATGTTTAGTGCTTCTGGTATGATTGGATAAATATGCCAAGTACTTGCCAGTGTGTGTTGGTTTCCTATACACTGTTGTTTTTACTTTGCCCTGAGGGAGTCTTGTCACAAGAACATCTAAGAATGCCAATTTTTGTTCTCATTCTGATTCCATTGTGAATTTAATTGAAGGAGATATGTTGTTGATATGCATCCAGAATGACTGTAATTGTACCTCACCATGTGGCCATACCACAAATGTATCATCAACATAGCGAAGCCACACTTTAGGTGGACATGGAGTAGTATTTATGGCTGTGGTTTCAAGTTCTTCCATGTAAATGTTGCTCAGCAAGGGTGACAGTGGTGATCCCATGGCCATCCCTTGATTTTGTTGGAAGAATTCTGAGTTATATTGAAAGTATGTTGTTGTTACACAGAATGTTAATAATTCCATTATACTATCAATAGGAGTAGTAGTTCTAGTTTGTAGACTATTATCATCATATAACCTTTTCCTTACAATAGACAATGCCTCATCACATGGTATATTCATAAACAGACTTTTTACATTTAAAGCTTACCAATACGGCAGTTCTTTCCATTTTCATGTTCCTGACTAATTCTACAAAGTGCTTAGAATCCCTGATGAAAGACTGTGTCCTATATGCCAATGGACTAAGAACTTCAAGAAGAAATCTTGACAAATTTTGACATGGTGAATTTCTAGAACTAACAATAGGTCTTAATGGAAGATTGTCTTTATGGATTTTAGGCAGTCCATACAGGTGAGGAATCTTGCTGAAATACAAAGTTAATTTTCTTTTCTCTGAATCACTGAAATACCTGCGATGCTTCTGGAGTAATGCTTGTAGTTTTACCTCTGTATTTGGAATTGGATTTTTTGCTACTTTTTTGTATTGCCTGCTGTGGGATGACCTTGTATTTTGTTATCATAATCAGTTTTATCCATTACAACTGTAGTGTTACCTTTGTCAGCAGGAAGAATGATTATAGATGTATCCTGTTTGAGAGATTTAATAGCTTTCCTCTCATCACATGAAATGTTTGACATGCTTGTGCACTTGATGTCTTTTAAGTGTCCTTTTTACTCTCCAGTGTAACTCTGCCACTTCTATAGTCAAGTTTTGGGCATTGTCTATTGTAAGGAAAAGGTTATATGATGATAATAGTCTACAAACTAGAACTACTCTACCTATTGATAGTATAATGAAATTATTAACATTCTGTGTAACAACAACATACTTTCAATAAAACTCAGAATTCTTCCAACAAAATCAAGGGATGGCCATGGGATCATCACTGTCACCCTTGCTCAGCAACATTTATATGGAAGAACTTGAAACCACAGCCATAAATACTACTCCATGTCCACCTAAAGTGTTGCTTCAATATGTTGATGATACATTTGTAATATGGCCACATGGTGAGGTAAAATTACAGTCATTCTGGATGCAAATTAACAACATATCTCTTACAATTAAATTCACAATGGAATCAGAATGAGAACAAAAAATGGCATTCTTGGATGTTCTAGTGACAAGACTCCCACATGGCAAAGTAAAAACAACAGTGTATAGGAAACCAACACACACTGGAAAATACTTGGCATATGCATCCAATCATACAAGAAGCACTAAACAATGAATTGTACTATCACTATGGAACAGAGCAAAGGGGTTTGTTCAGAAACCAGTGATTTGGAAAACGAAAAGATTCACGTAGAACAAATGCTTATGAAGAATGGTTATCCATCAGCAGTCATCAGAAAAACCTTCAATAGACAACATAAAGAGACACCAAAAGAGAAAACAGTTATTGGTACAGTAGTGTATCCATACATACCAGGAATGGCAGACAAATTAAAGAAAATCTGCAATCAATATAACATTAGAACTGCTTTCCAAAGCCATATCACACTTCGTGGAATGCTTACTTCTACAAAGCCTAAACTGGAAATGCTGAAGAACAAAAACTGCATCTATGAAATACCATGTGAATGTGGAAGGAAATACATTGGTGAGACCTGTCACCCTGTTGAACAGCGATTGAAAGAGCACAAACTAATGGTTAAAAGAGAAAAAACAGATGTGTCTACCATAGCAGATCATGTATGTACTAATGACCATATGCTTAAGTGGGAAAATACAAAGATATTGGATAAAGAGGAAAAAATGCATAGAAGAAAATTCAAGGAAGCTGCTCATATGACAATGGTAAATAATCCTATAAGTCAACCCAGTGTGGCAATAATAATATATAAAAAAAAATTTGAAGGACTCGGGAGTATTTGAACCAACCCTCATATATAAATATATCAAATTTCTACTATATGTTGCCTTTGACAGAATAGCTCAGTTGGTAGAGCATTTGCCTTAAATTCAGTATTCAAGAATCTAAAGGTGTGAGTTCAACTTCTAAGTGAATATAGGCCAGCAACACCTGAAGAAGAGTAGAGAATAATACTACTCGAAATGTTGTGTAATTACTAACCTGTATTGTCTATTTGTGTGTTACTACTAACAAGTTCTTTGTATTTGGAAAGTTTAAATAAAGTTTAAAATTTTCTATACATTCAACATTCACTCATAAATGATGGAAATAGTCCAACATATCACATCTTACATTTAATTTGGTTTAAAATTAAGATTTGAAGAATTTATTAGGTTGATTAAAATAAAAGTGACCGTTTACAATATTTTAGCTAGCTTTAAGAAAGTAGGAGATTTAATTTAAAATGTTCATTTTAAAATCTGCAGAAATCAGTTTCTACTTTAAGTTCTGTTATCTTGCATGGTTGCTTGATCTTAGGGCATCTTCTTGCTTTTACTGCTATTGGCCTGTTAGTTCAGGCATATCCGCATCTCGTAGATCATTCTTGGGATTAGAAAGCAAGTCTATGCCCTTCTACCCCAGAAATTTCATTAAGAATAATTTCATAACTCTTAGATTGGATACTAGCAATACTTTATCAATAATAATCCCCAAAATGGCCGAAGTAAGGTGTTTATATTGACGCACCCCCTTTTTATATTGATCTCAACTTGTTTACCAGTTTTAGTCCCCCGATTTGTTTTTCTAATTTAGTTTGTTTTATTCTCACTAAATCCGGAGATTCCTGCTGAGTTATCAATTTTTTTTATAGGTGGGTCCCTCGATTTTGACCAGGTTAATTTATTTAAAACTACTTAAAAATCTATTTTTACTTATAATTTTTTGAGTAGGTCAAAATACAGCGAGAAGGATTAATTTGATTAAATTAATTTTTTATGAAAAACAAATCTAAAATCTGGTAAACATTTTACTCTATATGTAACACATTTAAGTGTAATTTATCTTTATATGCAGAAATATTATAATTTCTATATTAACTTTACAATAATATTTAAAATAAAAGAAAATCTATAATGCTTTAAATCTATAACATTATTTCTCTTCTGCATATATGTAGGTTTTGGTTACACATACAGCAAAATTTAGCAAATAACAATAAATATATATATCTGCGTATATACTGATTTATTATACATATACATACGCGTTCAACAATGTATGCTATAATATACGCACACATATATAACCATAATTATTGATTTTAAAATAAGTCTGATATATGAGGATTTGGGTATATAGGTATAGAAAATATACTACTATAGAATATAGTAGGTGAAACAGGATGATAGATCTGACTGTTTCAATATTTTATAATATATTTTAAGATTAAATAAATTCACTTGAATAATTTAATGAAATATAAATTTATTAATTAGAAACAATAATAAAAAAATGAAATTAAGGTCTGCTAAGTATGCTACAAATATAAATTTAACATTCTGATTTTGTTTCAAATAACACAAACAAATATATATGCAATAACATTGTAATTTACATACATCTCAATAGGATTATATAAAACATCTATATATAACCACTCGTGCTGTATAATAATTTAAAATTAACATCTTTGAATTGTCATAAACCAATAATAAAAAAATCATTTTTATAATACATAATAATGACTGATTTCAAGTCTACATGGCACACATCTAATATAAGCACACAGATGTGCTTTATAATAATTTAAAATTAATATCTTTGAATTGTCATAAACCAATAATGTAAATGCATTTTTTATAATACATAATAATGACTGATTTTGATTTATATATGTACCTGTTCAAATTGTGTGCACACACTGGATTTTATAAAAAAAATAAACTTAATAAATCCATATTGCTATATTTTTACAAGACAATCTGATATAAAAAAATATATAAACTGCACACATATGTGTGTACTATTATTCTCCTACAAATCCTAAGTTATTAATCAATTCATTATTTCTAATGGTAAGTAAAAGTTTTGTTTCTTTAATAAAACATCGCTAGATTCAGTTTGGAAAGTTTGTTTAAAATTCAGGTTTTGTTTCTTCATTTACAATAAGGAAGATATACAAGTTTATCTTTTTTTGCTAATTTCAAAAGTAAAATACAAACTAGAAATCAATCCTCTATTTTTAGACATATAATTCAAGCAAAACATTTACTTTTAAAACTTGTAATTTAAAGATTTTAACTGCAAAGTATTTAAAATAATCTTGTTCTCAGTATGTAATACATTCTACTCACCAGCTGTATGCACTTTATATATATTTGACCGGCAGTAATTATATGTTTGTGCTTCTTTGCATATAGATTAATCAGCATACATATAAAGTCATAGCATGGTAATCCTTCCAGCAAGTTGATAGAATTTTTTGGTAAGCTGATTCATTTCTAAAACAGTAGACAGGCTTATTAATATCTTCAGGAACAGTATAAATTGGGTAATTTGTGGCATTCAATCAGCTCCTTTCAGTGTATTATTTGGTAAGCTTTAGATGTGCCTTCTAATGCCTAATATATACAGACTATGAACTATATAAAAGCTGGGACTTGCTTCCATGTGAATTCAAACTCTACCATCGCTTTAGCAGCTGCAGTTGAATACACTCTTGCCTTCAGTTAAGTTATAACTTCATAATAATGCTGTAAAATGGTTGTGTGAAAGATTCAAATTCACCTTTTTATAGTATATTGTGGAATTTTTAAAAAAATAGTAATTAGTAATTTTTTTTCTTTATCTTTATTAAAAAAAAGTTAATGACCCTTCAATTTACCTTAATTAAAACCAAATTTTTTTATCTAAAATGTATTTTTGATTCTTCCAACAACAGTGTATATTATACTAAATTTCATCACAAGCTTTAATTAAAAAGAAATTTCTTAATCTAATTAAAAATAGATAAATTATATAATTACTGGTATTATCTATTTTAACATAAAAACAAGCTTGTTTTAGATTTTTTTTTAATTTTTAAAATCAGGATAAAACATGAAGTAGACCTTTTTAAATGTTAAATTTATAATAATTTTTTAAATTCATAATTATTATTTAACTCTTAACTGTTATTCCAGTGTAATATAGAAAATATCTACAAAAAAGTCCACGTGTTTATTTCTACTTTTCCTTTCAAATTTATATATATATACATGCATACACACAACTGTGTTGTATGCCATGAGACACATAACAGTCTCAGTATATTAGGAGCAACAAAAAGTCATGAAAGGTGAAATACATGGGTGAAGTAACAAACGAGTATTAAGAGACAAGTAGAATTAAAATTGTCTTTTTGTTAGAAGAAATGATAATAGATGGGCATTTAAAGTGTTCAATTGGTTCACAAGAAATTGTAACATGTAAAAAGAAACCACATGTGAAATGTGGATGGGATAAAATAAAGTTTTCTGGTGTGTTATGAAGAAGAGAAACTAGAGATAGGAAAAAAATGGATTAAACTTGGAGAGACCTTCATTCTGCAGTGGATTAATAATGGTTGAAAAAGAAATATTTATACAAATACTATACAAGGGCTTATATTAATAGTTAGCACACAAGCCTGCCATATATAGGACCTGAAGTTAGAATGTGGTTCAGTTAAAACTTGGAACCATTTTAGGTAGCAGATTTAAAAGCTATTTGAGTTAGCCATGCAGTTGAAGATCAATAAACACTAACTAGTTTTTTTCTTGCTAAAGGATAAAACAAAGAAGCAAATTCTTATTTCGTTGTGATTGTACATTTTCAGTTTTTGTAGTATCTTATAATTTTATATTTTAAACATTCAGTTATATGTTCATATAAAAAGAAACAAAAGATATGCTTTTTTAAAATAAAAAATGTACAAAAATTGTAAAGTTTATTTAATTTTTGGATAATAAGACAACACAATACTTGCATATTAATTTTGTCATTTAATGTTCATATATTTTTTATTAACCAGTTTTTTTTAAAAGCAATGGAAATTAATCAAAAACAATAATGTCTTTCTATCCTATGAGATGCAATATAATAATAATCATATAGTAATATTTATATAAGGCTATAACCTTAGTACATGCGCCTTGTGTGCTTAATTTTATTATAAGAGCGACACCTTATATAAATATTATGTGCTGACATTGCGCTTAACAAGAATTAATATTTACAATAATCATATAGGTAATTGCTTCAGAAGTCATTTGATATTTGACCACTCTAATAATAGTGTTCAATAATTTTATTTAATTAATCTGAACCGTAATTTTAGTTATTTATAACATTCAAATGAGAATTCATCCTGGAACCTTCTTATTTGAATCTGATACTCTATAACATAGATAAAATGTTTTAAAAGACCTTTATTTTTATGTTATTGTTTATTTTAGTTAATAAAGAGGCGCACACAAAAACAATGATATTTAAATATCATTTTGTTCTTATGATTAAATAACTATTATTTAATAAAGAATAAATGAATCCATTATTATTTATTTTGTTTATTATTAAATGTTTCTTTTAAAAAAAGTAGAAACAAAATATTTAAAAAAGAAATATTGATAATATCTTCAAAATTATCAGGGATCTTGAAAGGAAGAATAGGATAAAATTTGTTTTTAAATTATGTTGTCAAACAAAAATAATTTTGAAAAAAAAAAGTTAAAAAATTATTAGGAAAAAGTAAAGATTTTATTTTTGTTTATTTAATATTGTATACTATTTCATTCTTTCTTTAAGTAATAATAAGAGATATCTAAAAAGTTGAAATAGTGTCACAAATAAACAAAAAATGCAAAATAAATCTTATTTAGAATTCTTTGTTAGGATGTAGATTTTCAGAGATTGAATTTTAATGATAGATTTATTGTTAAAAAATATTTTGGTTAAGATAAAAATTCTCTGCATATTTTAGAAAGTTTAAGAAATATTAATTTCTTTCTTTTACATAGCATTTGTAAATCATCAATTAACTGCTTGGCCATCTTTTCAAAAATGTAAAAAAAAAAAAAACCTTGCATATCACAGATGCATTGTTTTATAATAAGTTATAGATAATTTCCTATAGATTTTAGCAAAAACAAAACAAAAAAAAAGACATGGTGGTATAACATAGGTTTTTTTAAAAACAGTGATTTTAGTGAAAGATATTAAAAAAACAACAACTATATTGCAAAAAAAAACTCCATTGATGTAGAAGACTTTTACAATAAATATAATGGATTGTCAAGGTTGTTAGCCGAGAGGTCATCGCAGCCGCCTTGCAAGCAAGTAGTTGGTTGCAGACAGTTGTGGGTTTGCCTCCCGACCGATGCTATGACATATGAAAATATATATATAATGGATTTAGGCATATATAAATTTAGTATTTATATATTGTACCGGGTCGAACCGCTGAAACCCCCTACTTATACGTATATATAAGTTTTGGCCGGTTTCAAACTCCTTCACAATACATTTATAATATTATAAAGGTTAGGTGAACGAACCGGCACGTTCGAGCAAAATGGGAGATCTTATTAATAGCCTTAACTATCAACAATGGCCCATCTCGGCTGCTAGATTCAAACCCCTACCATCCAAATACTTTATTTGTTTCGGGGTAAACCCCGGGGCGCCAGCTAGTCTGAAGACTAACATATTCGGGTAGTAGGCCCATAATCCAGCGCTCGAAACAATTCCCTTAACCAGCCCAGTCTAATTTTAATCACTGATATTTTATTGTTAATAAGAGATTTGATAAAAAGAATTGACCGACAGATCAAGTTTAGTTTAAATATAATTTATTTCAATCAACATCAATTAAGTTTAAATATAATTTACTAGCCAACATAAACGCATTCTAAACATTTTATAAATCCAAATTCCACACATGCACATTTGTTTTTAAATTAACATATAATAGGATATTTCATGAACAAAGCAACATAATCTTAGACATTTAATTAACTCTCATTCGCAAAAATAATAATAAAGCATTAATAACATCCGAAAACTCACGCACACACATCAATAGTTCCTTTTATGTATGATAGAGTTCACACAATGTTAATCTTCAATATCTACGGATTACAGTGGTGACTACTACTTGTAAATAATAATAAAACAGATACCTAGGATTTTTTTTCTTGTCGGTGGCTACTTCTGCTGCTTCAAATGGATTGTATCTAACCGGTTAGATTTTGTTTATGGAAGAGAACTTATGGTAATCCGTTGGTTTCTTCTTGGAGACAGCTGCACGTTTTGACGGAGGGTTTCTGTGTTGTTATCCAGACATTACTTCTCAGGCAGGTTTTGATGGTCTTATTGGACTAACAAGGCTGGAGCGCAAGCGTATATTTCCAAAAGCTTTTCAGCACTGCATTTCTGTAAACTGACACAGTAAAACTAGACTGAATTTCAAACTCCAACTGAATTGATAAAACGCAAAAAAGTCTATTTATACCTGCGACGTGTTTTTGTTTTAATATCCTCCGGCAATACGTGTTGTCGAAATTCCTTTAGATTAATTATATGACAACGTGTTTTCCGATTGAATATTTGATTAGTAGTAGCTATTTTAAAATGTGTTGTTTTCATATGTTTAATTAGCAGTCCACCACTGTGTTTCTTTTAAAATACATCTCATTTCTTTATTCATTTTTTTTTTTTTTATATTATTCTTACATGCATACTTTTGTTTACATTCGCACGCACTAATATAATCCATATAATAAACTGGAATGAAAAGAGATTTTTCTTTTTTTTTTATATTTTAATAATTTTAACTTTTTATGAAACTCTTAGTTTTATCTTTTCTAAACAAAACCCCCCCTCTCCTCTTTAATTGTAAGTTTTAATTTTAAGAACTCTCTGATTTTTAAATCTTATTTTCACGAAAACAAACTGCATTTACATTTAAAGAAACTTCCGATTTTTTATAACTTTTATTTCACACTCTTTTACGAAAGATTTTAATAATTTTTTCAGACAAAATTATTTTATATACATGTGCCAATTTGGCATTGGCACATTACACCCCCCTCCGTTTTAGAGTAAAATGCGTCATTTTTGACCATTTTATCTCTTGCAATTTTAATTGTTGACTATAAAGATTTATTAATTTTTTTTTTTTTCATTTTAGATAATTCCTACACATGTGTATACGTGCAGCATAATTCTACACCTACTAATATTCTAGATATCGAGTTATTACTGGACTTGCTTACAGGGAATCTATAATAAATATATCCCTTTTTGCACTCACCATAAGGTGCAGCAGTACCAAGAAAATAACCTAAAAGGATATCTGGATAAATACATTTAAAATACTCATCATAAGGTATCGTATTTACCGAATATTTCAGTGTATGTGCGCGTATATACCCATGCCTACTTCCAACTTTATTTTAAATTCATATGAACATTAGTTTAACATTTTTTTTTTTTTTTTCTGATCTCACACATTATTTTCAAAACTTTGTGAACATTATTAAATATTAGTTTTACGATACTATTTTTAAACCATCACGGACATCAGTTTACATATTTATTTATATTACGGAATCATATTTTAAATCATTTACTAATGTTTTATTTTCATTAACACTTTCCTTATACACTTATTTATTTAGTTTTTTTTTTTAAAAAAAACATTTTCATTTCGTTTGTCTATTTTGATTTTACACATTTATTTTATTTGTGTCACGCTCCGCTATGTTCTAGACTTATGAGCTAGGATATCAATATAATCGATAAGACATAATCGAGGGTTTTTGACATAATCATTTTGCTTGTCGTTCCTTTAACATTTTAAAAACTCTAAGATTGTTATTTATTTACTAAGATTAACTTTAATTTATCATCATTCATTTATTTTTGATTTATTATTTTAATTTTAAATAGAAGTTTTAAATTTAACAAATTATTGACGTTAGAATAATCATATTCGAGTTCATTGTCCATTTCCGGTCCTTTTTGTTTATTTCCTTTACTATTCCGCCCGATTAATAACTTTTAAACTATGTCCGGTGGTTCCTTCTTTCTTTCTACTAACTCACTAACATAAATTATACTCCATATTCTCACTTCTATCTCTGGATTAAAATCTATTTTATCTCTTTTTCTTTCCGTTTTATTTTCTGCCTTGTAAATTAGAAAATTTTTAAGCTTCACAGACCTCCGTATTTTTTCTAACCGTGAATATTTTTTTTTACGCTTTCTCTTTGTTTTAAATCTATGTTTAAAACAACTACGAACTTTTACATTAACCTTTTTAAATTTTTGTGAAAACTTTTCTACGCTATTTTCTAACTTGAACTTATGTCTCTCTTCTATTTGTGCTCTTTTTTTCTCTGTGTTAGCACTATCCTGTTCTGCTTTACTTTCTATTTCAGTCTGTGGGCTATTTTGACTACGATTTATTTGATTTACTTTCACAGTTAAATTTGTAACTTCAACTTTTATTTCTTCAATTATTTTTCTATCTTCTATCTTATTTTTTTCTATTGCTTGGTAAGCAGTCTCTATTTTATTCTCTACTTGTGTTTTAATTTCAACTATTTCTTCCCTAATTTCTTCTTTTATTTTATTCTGGCCCATTTCGATCCGGTCCTTTAGCTTTTCAAGCATTTCAGCTTGCCCTTCCAATTTACTCTTCATTTCATTATTTTGGTTTTTAAGCTCTACGGCTATTTTTTTATATTCTTCTGCTGTTTCTTTTTGTTTTTCGAACATGCAAGTTAATAAAGCTATGATTTCCCTTTTTCCCTTGTCGGGAATATTTTCTATATTTTTACCTTGAGCCTCCATTTTGGCTTTATTTCTTATCATTTATAATTTTAAACACGTTTTATCATTATTTTTGATACCGTATTTTATTTTAATAAGTTTACTAATTTCTATTTTATTTATTTCTTTTAAACTGGAAATATACGCTGGTTCCGCTCTCCTTTGTCCGTTTATCCTACCCAATCTTAATGCTTTAACTCCGCCCAAACACCCAACTGTCATTTATTTAACAGAACGTAAATAGCACAAAATCTCTTTTCATTTAAAGAAGTAAGAAAAAAAATTTTCGGTCAATTCTTTTTTTTTTATTTTTAATTTAATACACTTTTACCTACGTAATTTAGATTTCTTTAAGGTTTTTATTTTTAAACCAGAAACACAAACATTTATTTACTGTTATTTCTTAGGTTCAGCCCCAAACGTTGGGTAAAGCCATTTATGTACCGGGTCGAACCGCTGAAACCACCTACTTATACGTATATATAAGTTTTGGCCGGTTTCAAACTCCTTCACAATACATTTATAATATTATAAAGGTTAGGTGAACGAACCGGCACGTTCGAGCAAAATGGGAGATCTTATTAATAGCCTTAACTATCAACAATGGCCCATCTCGGCTGCTAGATTCAAACCCCTACCATCCAAATACTTTATTTGTTTCGGGGTAAACCCCGGGGCGCCAGCTAGTCTGAAGACTAACATATTCGGGTAGTAGGCCCATAATCCAGCGCTCGAAACAATTCCCTTAACCAGCCCAGTCTAATTTTAATCACTGATATTTTATTGTTAATAAGAGATTTGATAAAAAGAATTGACCGACAGATCAAGTTTAGTTTAAATATAATTTATTTCAATCAACATCAATTAAGTTTAAATATAATTTACTAGCCAACATAAACGCATTCTAAACATTTTATAAATCCAAATTCCACACATGCACATTTGTTTTTAAATTAACATATAATAGGATATTTCATGAACAAAGCAACATAATCTTAGACATTTAATTAACTCTCATTCGCAAAAATAATAATAAAGCATTAATAACATCCGAAAACTCACGCACACACATCAATAGTTCCTTTTATGTATGATAGAGTTCACACAATGTTAATCTTCAATATCTACGGATTACAGTGGTGACTACTACTTGTAAATAATAATAAAACAGATACCTAGGATTTTTTTTTCTTGTCGGTGGCTACTTCTGCTGCTTCTGATGGATTGTATCTAACCGGTTAGATTTTGTTTATGGAAGAGAATTTATGGTAATCCGTTGGTTTCTTCTTGGAGACAGCTGCACGTTTGGACGGAGGGTTTCTGTGTTGTTATCCAGACATTATTTCTCAGGCAGGTTTTGATGATCTTATTGGACTAAAAAGGCTGGAGCACAAGCGTATATTTCCAAAAGCTTTTCAGCACTGCATTTCTGTAAACTGACACAGTAAAACTAGACTGAATTTCAAACTCCAACTGAATTGATAAAACGCAAAAAAGTCTATTTATACCTGCGACGTGTTTTTGTTTTAATATCCTCCGGCAATACGTGTTGTCGAAATTCCTTTAGATTAATTATATGACAACGTGTTTTCCGATTGAATATTTGATTAGTAGTAGCTATTTTAAAATGTGTTGTTTTCATATGTTTAATTAGCAGTCCACCACTGTGTTTCTTTTAAAATACATCTCATTTCTTTATTCATTTTTTTTTTTTTTTATATTATTCTTACATGCATACTTTTGTTTACATTCGCACGCACTAATATAATCCATATAATAAACTGGAATGAAAAGAGATTTTTCTTTTTTTTTTATATTTTAATAATTTTAACTTTTTATGAAACTCTTAGTTTTATCTTTTCTAAACAAAACCCCCCCCCTCTCCTCTTTAATTGTAAGTTTTAATTTTAAGAACTCTCTGATTTTTAAATCTTATTTTCACGAAAACAAACTGCATTTACATTTAAAGAAACTTCCGATTTTTTATAACTTTTATTTCACACTCTTTTACGAAAGATTTTAATAATTTTTTCAGACAAAATTATTTTATATACATGTGCCAATTTGGCATTGGCACAATATATTATATTTGTTAACGATTATATAAATCTCATTCAAAACTACTTTTTAATTATTTAATTTTATTGAAATAATCCCTTTTATTAGTAATATTTTTAAATATTAGTTTGATATTAGGCCAAATAATTATAAGAAAAATATATTTATATTTGCTTTTTCAGTGTATATCTGTATCTATGTATTGTATTATTTAATCAAATTCATATTTGATCTTATTTTAGTTTGCTTCTTTATCAGTGTTAATATTAAAATAAATATTGGAAAACAAATTATATCAAAAAGAATATTTATTTTGTTTAAAAAAAAGATCTTGTTAAATAAAGTTCTATCTAGGTCATATAATTCTATTGGTTGATTGAAATGTTCCTGTTTTTATATATAAATATAAAACTGTTTTAAATAATGACTGATAGATATTTCTCTCTTATTCTTTTCATAAATAGATATAGTTATTTTTAAAACATTAAAAATATTCTAATTTGAAAACTAATATATCAAAATATACAATTATGAATAAATTTAAAATTAATAAATTTAAAAATATTGACATTTTTTGATAATTATTATGTTTTTATAGCATTATTGTTTTTTGTGATTAATTAGTCTTATGGAGCATTTAATATATTTTTTGTTATGCACTATTAAATTCTAAAAATTGTACTTCATCTTACTAGAAATAACAACATTAAGACAGTATTTTAATTATTAATAATCTTTAATTGAAAAACTTTCTCTGCAAATTTTTTTTGCTCCCCAAACAACATTGTTAATTATATTTAAATTACAATATATTTACCATACAAATAAATCTTTTATTATAATTGAAATGTTTTTTAAAGATATATTATTTGCAATGTTATATTTTCATAATAGAAAGGAACATAAAATTTAAATGTTAAAACTAGTAAATGCTCTGAGATTAAATAAGTTTATAATTGCTAAAGCTTTTATTTACTAATAATTGAAATATTGATTTTTTTTTTAATTGCAATGCTTAAAGTTGATTGAACCATATGAAAAAGAGGGAGGTCTAGAAAAATCTTTTCTATCATTTAAATAAATTGATGGATAGAATATAATAATTGTATAAAATTATCATCTCTAATTAAAATAACTAACTAATATTTATAAAAATCTTATAATTTAATAAGTAAGTCATCCACTTAATCTTTGATTTATATTTATATTTTTAACTATTTAATTGTAAAATAATATAATTTAGAAATATTTTGCTTATCTGTTATTATAAAGTGCTGAAAATCTTGAAATTGTTAGATTGGAAGTCGAACTCTGATAATGCGCTATTATACATCAACTTTCACGGACCATGCTAAATCAGGGCTTGAGTCTATTGTGTGCCTGATGTTATAATCAAATTTTGAATTGTACAAATCTATTTAACCTATCACAGGAGAAAGACAGTGACTCATTTTTAACCACCCACAATCAGATAAATGCAATTTATAAATGATAGGTTAAATAGATTTGTACAATTCAACATTTGATTATAACATCAGGCACACAATAAACTAAAGCCCTGATTTAGCATGTTCAGTGAAAGTTGGTGTATTTATAGAAATGCACTCTAAACTTAAGTGATTCACTTAAGTTTTTTAAACTCTTACTGACGTGTGAGTGTGCGGAGATTTATAATATTTAAAATAATAGTGCATTATCTGAGTTCAGCTTTCGATCTTACAATTTCAAAATATTTTGCTTAGTAATTTTTGAATCACATTTTAAGTACTAACTAAGATATGAGTATATTTACTCACAAAGACTTGATACTATAAACTCAATGTTTTTGTGTAGTGAATTCTAGAGATTATTAGAAAAATTAATGATAGTATTTGAATTGATTTAAACATTTTTATACCTTTTTCCTTTTTATTATTATTGAATAGCCAAGCTACATTTATATAAAGAAATCAAACCCAAGTTTTCATACCGTGAGATTTTATGACTGTCAAATCAGTATCATTACTCGAGGTTTCACAGTTCAGTTTATATGATAAAATGTTTGAAACATCTTGGATGAAGATTTGTAATAGTGCATTAGGTCTTATTTAGTTTCTGTCACCATACTGTCAGTTTCTAGAAACTTTTACTTCATAAGGCATTGACTTATTAATCTCCTCTAGCACAGTTCTTACTGTTGTTATTCTTTCTGTTTCATGCAGCTTTAAATTCATATATTTTTAGCACATTCACCTCTCAATAGTAACTTATTGTATTTGAAATTTTTTGCTAGCTAAAAGTTTTATTTCAAAAGTAGAATATTTATTTTGCAGCAGATCATTATTATGAATAACAAGAATACTGTATTCTACTTTTTACGTTTGTCATCTGCATAATCAGTTGATGTTATCCACGATACTTTAACTGATATTGTTTCTATCATTATGGCTTTCAGATATTGTTACTTTAATATTAGAAGCCTAAATCAACTGTAGAAGTCAGTCAATTAAATATAACATACATTTCTGATATATTATCTTTTACTTTTGTATTTCTTTCCTAATGTTTTTTGATTATTTATTTTTACTAATATAGCAATTCAGCTGGAAAGTGTACAATACATATCAGCTTGCTTTTAAATTCACACTACATATAATTTATTCATAGGAATCAGTAAACGCTTAGACAATCCCAATATGAATAACCATCAACAATCTCATTCTATTGTCCAGGCAACCTCCTTTTTATTTTATAAATATTCTAGTTGGATAACTAATTATTATTCTGCATTTAATGCGCTCTTATTTTCTTTCATCATTATGTAAGAAGTTTATTAAAGTGTGTCATGATTGCAACTGTAAATAATAAGATTTTATAATAAAGTGTTATAAGGGTGGCAATTAAGTCTAAACTGTTGTTAACGATAATCAAGTATTATTGCTGTGAGATTTTATTATTTTCACCTATTATTTATTTATGTAGGATGAAAATCTCTACAAGTTTAATTTGTTTTTTTTTTTTTGTATGTCACCATAGCCATATCTTAGTCATTCATCTCGCATGTGATCTTTTTGTAAATATTTTATAACTCTGGACTCATTTATTCATTTATTATTATCTCTCCTAGCAACATGCCCAATCTAATTTCATTTCAACTTTTTAATTCTTTAAATGGTATCAGTGATATTGGTTTGTTTGCTTGTCCATGGGTTTTGCTTTTGATCTTTTCTAATCAATATATATCTATCCATACCTGGTTATGAAATCTGAATTCTATGCATTGCTTTTATATGAAATATTTACATCACAGATCCATACGAAATTCTGGTAAAATTATTTTTATTAATTAAAAATCTTTTTCATACAAATATTCATATTTCTTTTTAATAGTTACTTCTATCAAAAGATTGATTTTATTCATTATGTTTTCATCTTTATAATAATCTGACTAAAGTATTTGTAATTGTTAATTTTATCTATTACATCACTGCCAATATTTATTTTCACCTTTTTAGAAAAGCCCATTGAACATTATTTAGTTGTTTTTTTTTTTTTTTACTATTTATCTTTTTTATTTCTATTTTTTATTTGATAATTCTTGTAAGTTTCCTGAAGCTTTGAAATATTATTTGCATAAATAACCACAATCATCTACAAAATCTAGATGTTTTCTAACTTTATTTTTATTATTTCCCGTTTTAATTGACAAAATACTTGCAGTAAAATTGCTGTAAAATCTTCTGAAAATATATAATCGCAATTGAAGAACAATATGATTTTTTTTAAAATATACTTCTTCAAGATGCAATCATTGAATTTTTTTTTCATTCCAAAAAAAAAAAAATTCTTATGGAAATTTTATCAAAAAAATCTTAATATCCAATATCAATTTTTGATTAAATAAATAGATCTTTAGAATTTAATCATCACATTAATATTTTTATTTGTAGCACTTCATCTGGTAAAATGAGAAGGAATAATTCTTCTACTTCATTACATTTTATATTCATCTGACATTCTTTGACTTATTTTACAAATGTAAATATACTTTTTAAAATAGTTTAGATCAGTGGGTTTAATAGTGGGCTCTTTCCTTGTACTGCCATTATATTATAGTTAGGGTATGATTTAGTCAATTAATATATTTTACAAGATTCTTTGTAAGCCATTTAATGTGTAATTTAAGAAAAAAATTGTAAACTTTTATTGCTATGATGTATTGAAATATCTCTTCTTTGAATAACAATATTTAACATGGGTTCATAATGGTATTAAAAAATAAGGATATATTTGAAATCGTATCTAATAATATTTAGTGTTATGAATGCCCTATGTTTGTGGGCTTAAGTTTGATTTTCTATTAATGAATAAAAAAGTTATATATTTTGTAACTACTCTATCATAAATCATATATATAATTTTTTAAAAAAGTACATATAAAAAAAGGTATGTGTTTTAAACTTTGTAAAAAGTTTATTTTTAAAGCAAATCATAATGTATTAATGAATTAAAAAAATAATTTGTAAGAAATGAGAGTTTATTTTTAAGATAATAATTTGAAAGTATTATTTTCATAAACTTGTCAATTTAAAAAAAACAAACGAATGGGACAAATGCTGATTAATTCAGATATTTCAATGGTTGCTATGGGAATGTTGCTAGGTAAAGAAAGTGGTCGAGAGGTCAGCGCGACTGCCTTGCACTAGCAGGCAGTTGCCTGGGTTGCGGGTTCGCATCCCGGCCGATGCTATGACACTTAAAAAAAAAAAGTTATCTTCTGCCATAAAAAATTGTTGAGATCAGTTTTTTTTTGTACTGGTCATAAATTGGCAGCTGTAAAAACGAATTGTATTCTAGTTGTATTTATTCATCATGATGAGGTAAGCCAGTTGTAATGCTAACAGCATGGAACTGTAATAATGTTCTAATACTGAATAACACCTTATTACATCTACTAGTGTTGGCAAAACTTGTAATTATCAAATAAAGAAATTTAAAAATCAATTATCGATTACAAAAAGATATCAATGATAAAGAGGGGTGTGTTTACATATTAGATATATCTTGTTTCCTTTATTATAAAGCATGATTACCAAAAAAAGAAGTCATTGTTTCTGGAAAAATTTTCAAGTTAAATTATTTATAAATTTAGACATGTAAATATGATGATAGTTTCATTATAGCCAGATATCTCATTATTAAATTGACATTAATATCATCAACATCACATGATCACCATCTCTATACTAGCACATAATTTGTTGTAAACAAAGGCAAAAAGGCTGCTGGAGGGTTGCATTAGATCCTAAGATCTAGGTGCAGTGCTCTCAGATCCAAGGCTCCTCACTGATGATGGCCACAAGCCAGAAACTAGTCTGGGGATATTGGATGAGTAGGCACTAGATAGGGATTTTATGCACAAGCCTTCTGGCATCCATTGATTACTCTGTTTGGCACAGGGTGGCACTACTGTATGGGGAGTTTTGCCTTTGTTTTGACATTAATATCTAAAATGTGTTGAGCTCAACAGAAAAACAAAAGAAGACAAATTTAATAAGGATTTTAAATGACTTTATTGAATAAATCATAATTTGAATTGCAATATCAAAAGAAATTTTACTTTTCAACTTTTCAAAATACTCATTTTTTTTTTAAAGTTAAAATTAACATATTGATATGTATTTTTCTTCTTTTAATTATATATTTAAATTCAGATATGATATAAAAGAATGAAAACATTAATTTTAATATATTGTAGGAGTTATAATTTTATGGTTAACTTTAAGACCAAGAAATCGATCAAATTTGGGAACAATATAAATATATGCTTAATTGATTTCTCAAGTCAATATTAAATATTAAATTTCTCTCATATATATTCCATATTTAATTTTATTGTTTATGTAAATATAAAAGATTTATTGTCTATATTCTATTGTTGTATCAAGTAAATTTATTATTATAGTTAAGCATAATTTCTCATTAAGTTCTTCATCTGACATAGATATATTATTTTAATATTTACATTAGAATAATAATTTAATGTGGAGTGGATAATGATCAAGAAATATGACAGGATCTGCACGATGGTTTGTACTTGATATAAACTCTGGTCTGATTATTAGTGGCTAGTAACAGGATACAATTTTACAAATAATTATTCCACCATGTACGTGGTCGGTCATTGATCATTGATGAACAGATAATAATTTCCCCTAGAATAAAATTCTTCATATAATATGTGATGTGATGCATTATGATGTTTCCTTTATCGAAGTCACTTGTTAGCCACCTTATCTTCTCTTTCCATTCTCCACCCCAAGTTTTCCCATATTCTTTTCTAGCCTGCTTCATCCCATTTCCACAATATCATCTTTATCCACTCTATAGCCTTTATAACAAGATCCTCCTTATTTTTTTCCAAATCCAGCATAAAAAACCCAAGAACCCACTTTCTGTAGAATCACTTTGTTTGTATTTATTCTCCCAAAACTTCATTATTTGTACCCTTTCTGCTTGTAAGCATTTACATTCAATTAGCAGATGTGTAATATTTTCCATGCCTTCCTTATATTACTTGCATACTAAATCACCCACATTACTCCATTTATTTGTATATTCCATGTTGCTAATGATCCTGTTAAAGCCTTAAACAGTAAACTACTTTCTTTGCTATTATCATAAGTAAACTCACATCCAATATTCTGTTTACTTTTATATATATTTAGACTCTTTTTACTCTCCATATACTCTCTATTTTTTATTAATGCATCTATCCTTTTATCCCATTCTTTGTTACTATAACACTCAACAATTCTCCTAACACAATCATCCCACATTTTGTACAAGTATACTGACATAGTTTTTATCCAAATCTTCTGCATATCATATTACCTTTCTCACCCATCTTGTTGCCTGTCCTTTACTTGTAATCCAATTCAATACTATTTTGGCTATTCTCTTACTAGCCATTGACAAACTCTGCATATAGTAGTGCTACCTAGTGCAAGCCATAGCAATCAGTGGATGCAAGAAGGCCTCTGCAGTTATGTCCCCTGGTGATAAAAAAGTAAACTTTAATATGCTCTCATAAGCTAAATATATATTTTGCTCTTTGTTAAATCTTAAGTTGAATTATTCAACTTTGGACAGTAAGTAAAGAAAAAAAATAATCTTGAGTTTAATTGTTCCAGAAATATTTTTGCTCTTAATTCATCCCTCTAGGATCATAGTAAATTAAACCACTAAACATCAAAAGATTACCATTCTTTATGCTTACACAAACTGTTTACACAGAGGCTAAACTCTCCATACAGTAGCACCATTCAATGCAAGCCCGAGTAGTCAATGGAAGCAAGAAGGTTTGTGCATAAAATCCCTATCTAGTGCCTACTCATCCAATATTGCCACACTAGTTTCTAGCTTGTGTTCAGATCTATATAACTATACAAGCTAATGAGCTTGAACTGAAAACATTATTGTTTTCATTTTGGACTCAAAGCTTTATAGTTAGCTAATAATGTAAAAGATGACTGCTGGATGGTTGCCTTGGATCTTAAGGTTTAGGTGCAGTACTCTCAGATCCAAGACTCATCCCTGATGACAGCCACAAGCTAGAAACTAGTCTGGGGATATTGGATGAGTAGGCACTAGATAGGGATCTTGTGGACAAACCTTCTTGCATTCATTGATTGCTCTGATTTGCACTGAGTGGTGCTACTATATGGAGAGTTTAGCCCCTGTGTATGGTTAAATTATCTGGAGCTCTTTGAACATAGTGATAAAAAAAGTAAAATTTTATTTGCTGCTAATAATAAAAGCTATTTCTCTTTGCTTTTCCTATCATTAAGTTGAATTATTTATCTTATTTATTTTTGAATGGTAGACTTAGATATTTTTGCATGTTTTCTGCAAACGTGGGAATCACATATATGTGATGTAAAATGGAGTGTTTTATTTATTTAGGTTACATACCTGGAGACGCTGTTGGTCAAGTTAAACTTTTACTTTTTTTAAAAATCTTTTTATATCTTTATAAATCAATCTGCTCTCTCATTCCCCTTATCCCATTTCTGTCTTATTGAATAGCTGAAGGGAGCTTGAAAGTCTCTGTTCAAATCCTCTATATAATTACATAACTCCAGGTATATAAATTATATTTGCATTCAATCAAACATTATTAATCTACAATAAGTAAATTATTATCGCAGTATATGACTTTTTTCTTCATCCATTGTCTACATTTAAATAATAGTTGGATTTATAAAAATGTCAAAAGAGCCATCTATATTTTGTTTTTTTCAAACAGAGGCACTTTTTCATTGAAACCCTAAATAAAATATATTGTTTATAAACCGTGGCAATAATAATAATGCTCATTAGATTTATCTCAGGCAAGCAAAGTACATAATCATATTCATCATCATTTTTTATGAGTAATTTTATCACTATTCATTTTCATTTTTTGGGGGGCTACTTTATACATCTATTTTTTTTGGGAAAATATATATTTTCAATTTTTAATATATATTTTTTTTTGAAAAAAAAAAAAGATACGTGTATGCACACACAAACATTATTTTTAATGCTGAAACATTTCCAATCATTTATAAAACTGACTTTATTGAAAATCATTAATAACTCTTTGGTATATTAATTGAATCTTTTGTTACTTTGTGCACCTCATTGCATCTTTTTGCCTATATTGTTATTATGCCCTGAACAGCAAAACATGACCATATGTAGCCTCAAATGGGTTCTCTTATTCATTCATAAAACCACTATTGTTTGATAAAGATTTTTTTTTTTTTGAGGATTTTGTTTTGAATTGTAGAATTAAAGAAAAGAACTGCATTAACTAACAATAGCCAATTTATTGCCTTATGATTATCAAAAAAATGTTCATTGAAGTTCTAATACAATGGATTTCTTTTAGACCAGTATGATTAAACTTTACATTTATTGTAGTTGGGAATTCTTTCCAAAATAATTAATTCTGATTTATTAGTTGATTAAGTGATGTGTTGTATAGTTAAAAGTCTTCTAAGAAAATCTTTTGAAAAAAAAAAGGTTCATGTTTTTCCATCCTGAAGTTTTTTGTTTATTATTGTGAATTAAATTGTTTCAACTTCGTATCTCATTTATTCTAATTCTAGTGGTTAATGAATATTGGAAGTTTACCTTTTAATTAATACTGAATGAATTATAGATATTGTGTTAACTCAAATAATTGAGTAATGTATATTTTAAATCAAATACAGTATTGAATATATATATATGCTTAATATTATTCCGTAAAATTAAATGTATGCAATTTTTTTATATATAAGTTCTGTTAAATAAAAAATATGAGGTTAATCTGTAAAAGAAAATATTCAAAAACCGATTAGAAGTCAACTAAAATTAAAATTAAGACTAATAAAAAAAAAAGTGTTATATATTTTTTCTGAATCCTTGATTTGTATAGAGAAGAATTAATACATTGTACAGGCTTAAACCTGCATTTATATATGTAATATATGCGGGATTCGAACTCAGACATTCACACGACCCACTACTCTCAGTGCCATCTCATATTGCTGACCCACCTGATCACACACATGTTGAAAAGATAAATAATCGCCAATATACTGTACTGTTTATTTATATAAGGTACAAATATATTGGCATTTGGTAAAAGCTAAAAAAAAGTAAATTTAGATTTTTTTTTGGTTAATATAATTTTTTTTAAAACGTACAATGAAAGTTAAAATTGTCGTTCATATTTTTTTTATGTAATTAAAAATAAAAGTTAAAATTGGAGAGAACAAAAGACACACAAATTACCAATCTAGATAAGCTAAAAGAAAAATATTTTAGCTAATTAAAGATGGCAGAATGATACTAAAAAAATAAAGACTTTGTAACATAAATTTTATAAAGAATGTACAAGATTATCAATGTATATTTTGACAAACAAAAGGTATGCGCAGAAGTCTTAAAACTGGACCCTGACTATAAAAAGAAAGAAACCAGTTAGATCAATGCCTTGTTTCATCTGTTTTTCTTATGATCAGTCCTGGATAACAAAAGAATATATCCAGGATCACCCTATGCTGAAATAATTCTGCATGTTGGAGTAAACCGGAGCTTTTGCTGACATCGTTACTGAAGATGGACACCAGAAAAGCTTTCATGACTGACCAGTAGAATGGACCACAAGATCAACTTATAACCGATGGCCGAGCTCATTCTCCCACAAAAAAAAAAAAAAAACTATGCATAGTAATCTACAAGCTTCGTGAACTCACTAAACTTACCGGTAAGTTAAGATTACTTATTCCTGATTGTGACAAAATTAAGCGTTTGCAAACAATTCTTCAAAATATGTTTAAAATAATCCCGATAGAGACATTAATTTTCTTATGCAAGAGACATTCATTTTAAGTAACTTTCTAGAAGAAATTTGGAAGTGAACTGTAATTGTGAAATTGTTTTTTATTAATTGATTCATGTTTGGAGGATTAACATGCGTGTGTTCTCTCCAGTTTATTTAATACGTAATTTATCTTTAAATATTTTAATTTGTTAGAATAAAAAAATATTTATTTCTAATACCAACTTTTCATTTGTACATTATTAATAATAGTTATTAATGATTATTATTAAATTTATTAATATTAGTTTAGTAAGATTTGAAAATATAATTTACCTTTGCCAATATGTTTCGAATAAGCTCCAGGAATAATATCTAAAAAATAATTCTAGTTATGGTATAATATAATACCGATTCTTTTAAAAACATTTTTCTTCTTAATTTGCGATACGTGATGTGACAGATTTAAGCGGATTCTTACATGAATCCTGGCGCCCTGATAAAAAGAAATAAAAACTGATTTTGTCGATAGCGTAAATCATAACAATTACTAGGTAGAGTTGATCAGGAAATATAGTTATGTTTTTAGAAATAGGAATGAAACTTTCTTCTTTTTGCATAACTTGATCAACTCGTGCAGTTTATTGCGTATAGAGGCCTAGCAAGACGTGGAAAACGTTACAATACATATTTCATGCTAAACCAGCACTCACCCAGTTGGTACAGATTACCATCTCTATACATATATACAATCAGTGCTCAGCTTTTTTTTCATATGTCATAGCTTCGGCCGGGAGGCGAACCCGTAACAACCATCTGCAACCAACTGCTTGCTTGCAAGGTCGCTGCGCTGACCTCTCAGCTAACAACGCTTGACAAGCTCAGCCAATACTCATACTTTTATGGACAGGCTTCAAACTACTCCAGCCTACAACTGGTTTAGCATGAAAATAGGTATATTGGTGATTATTTATCTTTTCAACATGTGTGTGATCAGGTGGATCAGCAATATGAGATGGCACTGAGAGTAGTGGGTCTTGTGAAATTCTGAGTTTGAATAGAAAAGAAGTATAAAGTTGTATTTATTGTTAATGCTCTATATCAAGAGGAAGGGTAGAAAATAAGTAAATTATAGTAAATGTAAAACTTGATTGTTATATTTTGAAATATGTCTACTAATTAACAATCATCTTTCTTTTTTTAAAGTTTTCTAATTGATCAGTGAGATTATGAAGGGATCATATATAATGCATGTTATGTCATTGTTTTTTCTTTTTAAAAAAGTCATCAGTCTCTAATGAAAAATCAATTTTTATTTTTTGTTGGCTTTTGTAGTGTTATTTGTTCATTATATCTATCTCATCACTGTTAATGCTTAGGCTCCACTATATTGACTATTATATTACTCTCAATAAAAGATTCCATCCAGAGTAAACACTTCCCAATTATTAGACTATCTATTTTTCTGACTCACACCATCTGGAGTGTTCGATGCAAGACAGTTTTCACCTCTCCACCTCCTAATCTGGACCTCACATTTATCAACCTCATCAACAAGATTAGAAATAAAGACTTAATACTCTCATCAAAATTTCTATATGATGAAACCTGGAAATTATTCCAAATATCGAAACCACCCAAAACATAACAAGTTACCGATCAAATTGATTTATAAACCTCATCACCAAATGACTCATCACTCATAACTATTGACCTTAAAAACAATATGTACCTAAATACCTAATACGTCATATATAATGTAATTCATTAATAAAATTATTTTGAAAGTAAAAAGCAATTTTTAAAGAGTAATTAATGAATAATGAATACTAAAAAAGAGAGGAGTGGGGGAGTATAATTTATGTCGATTGTTTTTTTCTGAGGATAAGTACAACAAATATTGAATCTGAAAAATTTGAAAATATAGTATTAAGAAAAGAAAATAATCAAATGATTTATTGTTCAATGATTCATAAGAAGTTCATACTCAAGAAATGACAGTGAAGTCAACTTGCGATCCATGGAACTTTACTCCCCCCCCATAGGAATAGTATTCGTACTCTTTAATTGAAATCATAGCTCTATAAAACTGTAATATTTCAATGTACGTTAACATTTTAAATAAAATAGATTGTCTATTATTTATTTTATTAAATAACCAATACAAATAGAAATGCTCTGAAGCACAAAGGATGATTACTCAAGAATAATATTTTTAATGGCTCTGATAACATGATTATGTGCTAAATTATCGATAAATGTCTAGTATTTAGCTTGCAGTATTTTTAGCATTAATTAGTTCATAATTTTAAGTATTCAGTCTGCATACACAATAAAAAAAAATTCTAGGGCTCTGTGTTAGCATGTAAAATAATTACATAATTTATATCCAGTGTAATATATTAAAGTTTAATGTTTTTTAAAAATTAAGCAAGATTTAATTCTACCAATAAACAAATAGTTGCTTGGGGTGTCATATGATATTTTAGCTTCAGAAATAATTTCTTGAGGACTTTATTCTATCACTTTGCTAAAGTATATAAGGTGTTTTATAAATAAATATAGTAATAGCTACAATTATTTTTATCTAATAAACATTTTGAAATTAATATGACAAAATACAGTATATTACAAAAACTATCGGTTCATTTTACATTTATTGTACTAACTAGTCTTTGACAAACTTGTTTCTTGCTGTATTATTCTTACAAGAATGATGCGATGCTTATTACAAAAGATAGAGATAATTAGAAATAGATAGAGAATAAGACAGGATTTTAATACTCATGTCAGAGCAATCAATCAAATTATTCCTTTAAAATAAAATAAATTAAAAAAGTATGTTGGAAAGGTAAAATAAAATTTGTGCAACAGGTTATTTTTTCAAAAAACAAAGCATAAGATTATCAGAAATTTACTTAAAATAATGAAAAAAAATAAAAACATCTTTTGGCAGATTTTTTTTCTCCATATACTTCCTTAGATGTCTTCTCGTACTCCTACTTCAGGTTGGATATAATTTGAAAAAGAAAATAATGCTGATGATATTTTTTGATGTTGTTGCCAAAATTGGTGATAAAATTTCTGAATTTTTTAGAATGTCTTCTATTATAGTGAAATATAAGTCGGAAAAATCAGGATTTTCTTAAGCAAAGGATTTTGTATAGAAATAGATCATTGTGTTAAAAGATCCAAATGACTGATAACATATGTAAATTATACTATTCATATTTAAAATCTATAATTGTTCACTTTAATTAAATATTCTAGTTAGTGTATATGATATATCACATAATCAGCATTCTTTATGCTTACACAAGCTATTTTCACAGAGGCAAAATGCCAGAATAGAAACTAATCTGGGGATATTGGATGAGTAGGCATTAGATAGGGATTTTATGCACAAACCTTCCTGCATCCATTGATTACTTTGGCTTGCACTGAGTGGGGCTACTGTATAGAGAGTTTTGTCTCTATATATGATATAATTGATTTGAAGAATAATAACAAATGCACAATCCTCTTCTTTTTTCTTTCCAAAAACATTATTTTCTTATATTAATAATGAACATATATTTATATTATACAAACTCCAGTGTTTTAACTGTTTTATATTCTTACAGTCATTTTCAAAGATCTACAACAACAACAAAAAAATCACATTTATAAATAATACTTTAATTACATAAAACTTTCTTCTTATATCAACATAAACATTAAAAACATATTAATATTTTACTTACTTCTTCTTTCTCTACTCTTTATTATTACTCTTTCTTCTTTACATTATTTAATTACAAATTTTATTACTTTATAAAAACATTTAAGAAACTTTTTACCAATTTTAAATCAACCCTAATTGTAAATTACTTCACCCTTTAAATCTTTATCTAAAAACCCATCTCAAAAAGCACATTCCTTATCTATACTTTAAATGTATTTAAAACAAATATAAACTTTTTTAAAAAAAAACTTTAACAATTTACTTAACTCTATTTAAACATTCCATATTAATTACATATTATTTTACATTCCTTATCCACAACATTAATTTTATTTAAAACAGGATTATATCTTTTTATGTAAAAATATTCTTTTATCATCCTTTCCCTGTTCTTTTTAACCCTTTCTAACATTTTGTATTAAAATTGGTAGTTGTAACTTATGTTCAATGTGGCTGCTAGGTGATGCTGCAGTACCACCAACAACCCCCAAGAAGCATGAAAGTGATAAAATTCTATCCAAAAATTGCTGAAATGGACAAATTAAAAATGCTTAAGGCAAAATAAATTGAACAAATCCTTCTAAAATACAAATAAATAAAAAAACAAGAAAATGCTATAAAATTTTGAATTACAAAAACAGAAATTGGTGAAAATGCATCAAACACAAACACCCCACCATGAAGAATTTTTATCCAAAAATTGCTGAAATCAACATATTAAAAATGCCTAAGGCAAAATAAATTGAACAATCCTTCTAAAGTCCAAATTAAAAAAAAAACCCTATGAAATTTGAATTACAAAAAGAAGACCTGTAGCGGCCCCTACCTTCACATTTTCAAGTGCACATTCTTGAGGTTTATTGTCTTAGTAAATATTACTTATGTAATCAGTGTGCGTTAAATAAATTTATAAAAACCTTAATGGTAAATATCAAAAAAATTAACAGTTTCATCAATGGTGTATAGGGCTTCATTAATGGTGGGAGATACAAAAACAGATTCCAAAGCAGCAATTTTTATAGACTAGAAAGCAATAAATCAAACAAATCCTTCTAAAATACAAATTAAAAAGAAAAAAACCAAGAAAATGCTAAGAAATTCGAATTACAAAAACAAATTGGTGAAAATGAATCAAATGCAACCCCCCCTAATGAAGAATTTCTATCCAAAAATCACTGAAATCAACAAATTAAAACTTCTAAATCGAACAAATCCTTCTAAAGTGCAAATTAAAAATAAAAAACCTAGAAAACACTAAGAAATTCAAATTACAAAAACAGAAAAACCTTAATGGTAAATTTCAAAAAAATTAATGAAGCTTTATCAATGGCTGATTGGGCTTCAAAGCAGCGGTTTTTATATAAACTAAAAGGGCAATAAGAACAGGAGCTTCTATTTATCAAATTAATTATTCTCTGCTTTGAAATTATGGCATATCACTTAAATATTTTTAAACTAGATTTATAGAGAGCTGTAGGAAAAATATTACCCAATTTTTTTCAAGGCTGAATTTTCCAGTATCTGTAGTAGGTTTGCAGCATAAACATCCATGGTATAAAAAAGAACATTATTTTGAACCTTATTGCAGCACATGTCACATTTTGTACTTTCAAAATGAAATGTGACATAATAGACATTCCACATGAAAAATATAATTTCTTGAGCTGACAAATTTAATCAAACTGTAACTGAACTAATCTTTTGAAATATCTGTTTAGTTTTATTATGACATATTACATAATTTGTACTGCTACAAATAGAAGTTGTTGGGATTATTTTTATTTTATTGACGGTGTTAATATAGATTTTTTTATGCAGATGAATACAACATTAAACATGCGCAAACTTTCAGGCAACATTTCAAAAAGCCATGCTGAAATTTAAGTACATACAGTGTCTCACCATCTTTTCTTACTCAAAATGATGAAAGTTTGGGATCTCCCAAAGACAGAACACGGGGCAGTGGCATTCTTTCAAAGTAAAAGTCTTCTGCCCTCTCAAAAAGTGTGCATCAATGGCCATCAAATGAAACTTTATATGAGTCCAAATGCAGAATGGAGGTGCAACATTAGTGCATGTCAAAAATGCATAACACTTTGGAAAGGAACCTGGTATGAGGGCTTCAGATTGTCATTTGTCATAGCCATCCGAATCATTTATTAGAATCGGGAATAAATGATTTGGATTTGAGCAAGAAGACTCGTTGCATGGAAGCAATATTTGAGAGAAGCCTGTAAAGAAAGCCTGCTATCTCGTCCATCCTTCAAAATTGGAGGGCCAGGAAAAATTGTAGAGGTCGATGAAACTTTTCATTAAACGCAAAAACCAACAGAGAAGTTTTTTCCGCAACAGTGGTTATTTGGTGGTTTATGTAGAGAAACAAAAGAGTGTTTCATTGTCAATATTCCAGGTCGAACAGCGTCTGTTCTCTTAGATGCCATTAAACATATAGCACCAGGATCCTCAATATATTCTGACTGTTGGAAGGTCTACAAAAGTGATGAATTGAATGCTACATGTTATGGACATTTCAAAGTCAATCACACATACAATTTTGTGGATCCTTCTACTGGGGTGCATATGCAAAATGTAGAAAGACTTTGTGGGTTATTAAAATGGTGCAATAAAAAAGAGGGAACCTCTCAACTTCACCTGGAGTCATATTTAGCGGAATTCATATGTCAATGATCGCACCATGACGAAGATATATTCCATTCTATATTACAAGCCATTACTTATACCATCAGTGTAAATGTTTTTCTGAATAATTTGATACCAATAATTTTGCACCGAAAGCCTAAAAATTTGAAACTTCTTTTTGCCTATTTTTTATGGAACTAAACTGTGATGTGTAATGTATTAGACTGCGATTATATTTCTTTTTAAATCTTTAATTGGTATATATGTATAGATTTAATTCAGTAAAACGCCTGCTGTTAATTTCTGCCATCTTTGTTTTATTTTTTTTAAAACCAAATAATCACTGTTATTTAATTTGTTGTTATTAGTTAAGCATGCTGCAATGTAAAGTATAATTTCAATTTTTTTTCTTTACACAGCTTTAATTTTTTTTATATTTTGTTATACACCCGGGTCTCATTTTATGCGGTAGATAGGTTCCTCAGAAAATGCGCACAAAAGAAATCGCACAAAAATAAATGTAACTTACCTTGAAAAATGGGGGATAGGTGCTTTAATTTTCAGAATTCGCATAAAAGCAAAGCAACAAGGAAAAAATTACTTTAAAATTCACATTAAAAAAATAAGCAAATAAAGTATGATTAATAAAAAATTTCAAATATTTGAAAAAAATTAATACAAGACAAACTTTTTTTACTTTTTTCATTAACTACACTCTTTAATTTTATATTTTTCATACATATTTTAATAATTACCGCTAGTGTTCATTTGTAAACTGGCAAGAAATCAGATTCGATGTGATGTGATGTATTGTGGCTTCTCCTTAAATGAAGTCAAGAAACTCTCAGCAATTATGCCCAGAGAAACCTGTTAGGCACTTTATTTTTATTCGTGATGTGATGTACAACTAGCACCACTTTCAGTCTTGTGCTGTGTTAATGGTTTTCTGTTTCTATATTAAAAAAATGAGATCGCAATCAAAACAAAAAGATTATATATTATCATTAGTAAGATTATTTTCAGTTTATAAAATCAATAAAATCTTCATTATTATTTATTTTAAAAATCTAAAAAAATATTTATTTCTGTTAATATCTAACAAAATACGTTTCAAAAGTTTAAAATTTTTGAATATTTATTGCGATATTTTTATACATACAAATCTATTATTATTATTTACTCATTAGTATAAGTAGGTTATTTACATAGAAGCTAAGATTCTAAATACAGCTTCAGGCCATATTCACATTAGCTGCTAATATAATGTTATATTTTTTGAAAAAAAAAAAAAGTATTTCAAGTCAAAATAAGTTATTAATAATTTAAATTTCTTGATATCTAATAAATATAGTGAAATATGAAGGATATTAAGAAGAAACACGAATTGCATAACTTCAAAATCGCATTAAAATAATCCGCATAAAATGAGACCCAGGTGTATACATATTATTGAATTGGTCGATGCAGCAGTCTGATTGCATATAAGAAAAATTACATGCAAAATAAAAAATGTAAATTAAGTTTTAGTCAACTTTCTAATATTTCATTCAGGATCGTTTAAGAATTTTTAAATTGTATTATGAATATTTTTGTATAATTTGGACATGTTGAATTATTATTTAGAATTTTATAATATTTAGTATTTTTAAGATGTCAATAATTTTAATAAGCGTATAAATAAACTGACTATTAAAAATGTAATGCTGAGAATGTATAATCTTATTCTTGGAAAAGCTAATTCTGAATGCACATCTAACAATACATAAATCAGACCCTACAATTATCTTAAACTTATCATCATCATCAACCATTATCAATTCACTGCAGGATGAAGATCTCTCCAAGTTCAATCCGTCTTATCCAATCTTTAGCTTCTCTTCTCCTTGCCACCCCTGCACACTTTCTTATTTCATCCATCCATCTCACATGTGGTCTTTTTCTGGATCTTTTACAATCTATTGGAATCCAGTTGGAGATGCTATTTATCTGTTTCAATGCTAAATTTATTCGTTTGAAAAATAAAAGGGCCACTTTTATTTAATTATCACATTGTTATATGGCAAATAAATTTGTTTTTGACATTAGAAAGTTTCACCTTTTTTAAATGGTTATTAATTTATTTATTATATAATAATGTAGCAGTTGGGTAAATTGTTATGTAAATTTTTATTAATGTTGATATTACAAAATGGGCATTTTTTTTACATATTTGTTAAAATAATTCTATAGGATTTGACCTGTGAATTGTTATTGTGATATGTATGTATATTTGGAGTTAGCTTCTCTATAAATAAATTTTCAGAATTGGGGGGGGGGTTCATTGTTTTTATTCACTAATTAAATATATAGTAGGAATTTTGTTATACTTACATATATATAACATTGATTTTTTTTTTTTTAATGTAATAAATTTTTAGTTAGCATTTAGTAAAAATTATAAACAAGTTTCTGATATAAAAAAAAGTTCTCTAAAAATATTTTTAAAGTTTTTCTTTTTAATTTAAACATTTAAGGTTGTTTTTATGTTCTGTATATTGGAATCCTTTTTACTTTATCGAAAAATGTCACATGACATCAAGATAGTTTAATAACTTTCAGTATTTTTCTTTTTCCATTCAAAATTACCCCCAAAATATTAAAGTGACAGTAGAAAAGTGTTATAAAAGTGAAATGTTTAAGAATCTTTTTTTTTTTTGGAAACATTAACTATGCTTCATCTACAATTGAATGGGGGGGGGGGGTCTGCAAGCTACTGAACCAACCATTCAAAGCTAATTTAAAATAAGTTAATAATGAAAACAATTTTATATAAGTGGATAATAACTACTTGAGACAGGTATAATAAGCCAAGAATAAAAAATTGTTTTTTAAACTTCATTGCAGGTATCATAATTCACATTAGAATAAATGAAAACACTGGCATCAACTAAGCAAATAAAATGAATTTAATAAATAAAATTGACGGAATTCACAGACTGTTTTTTATATTAAAAAAATGTTTAACCAAGAAAGGAGATATATAAAGTCAAAAAACTACGGAGAGACTTTCTTTTCAAAATTTTTTATTGATATACAATATATAACTTCACAAATAAATATAAATAGCCGACGTTTCGTCCATTTTTTAAAATAATGATATGGACTTTATCAAGGTTCTATAAAACAGAGAAAAAATATACAATAAATAAGAAAACAAGAAAATAAAATAAAATAAAACAAATAAAAACAAATAAAAATAATAATAATAACAAAATAAAATACCTATAAACCAAAAATGGAAAAATTGTATATCACAACATTTCCTTATATAGTGAGAAATTTTTTATACCAAAAGGAAAAAAATATCTATACAAAAACAGTCAATTTTTTTGCACAAATATATAAGCTATTTTAACATTTTATTTAAAACAGGATTTAAATGTTCTATATAAATACTCTCTTTGTTAAATCTTTCAAAGTAATTACCAATACATTCCAAAGGTCGGATTTCATAGTCTTTATGTCCTGTTTCCAATTTATGACAAAAGATAGCAGATTTCTTATCAATTATCTTCCGATATAGTCTGGTTTTTAATTTATTCTTGCTTGTTCCAATATAGAATACATTGTTTTTGCAGTTCAAACATTTAATTAAATACACTGAATTCATAGCTTCAAGCATATTAAATTCTTTATGATTAATCAAAGATCTTAAAGTTCTCTTTTTTTTGTATACAGGTTTTATATTTATACAGTATTTTTTATTAATTTTATTTAACAATTCATTTAATTTCAAAAATACAAATTTAGATAACTTAAAACCAATATAAATGTTATTATCTATAAAAATTTTATTTTTGTATTTACTGTTACCATTATGTTCTTTTACTGTTTCATTATTTATATTTTTATTCCTATAAACATTCATACAAATATTACTTTTAATTTTATTCAAATTTTTTGTAGAAAACAAATAATTTACAATTCTATATGGATACTCATTTATTATACACTCCCTTTTTATATAATTTAATTCTTTATCCAAACTATATTCATTTGAACATAATTTAAATGCTCTCATTATTCTATTGTTTATGATATTAATTTTGCATTTAAAATCAATATCGGAATTCCAGTTTGTTAAAATTCCAGTATACATTTTTTTTCTATAAACTTCAGTTTCTATTCTAATTCTATTATTTTTATAAAATTTATAAATCTTTACATCCATATATTCAATACTATTATTATTTTCTTTATCTAAAGTAAACCTAATATTATCTATTCTATTATTAATAAAATTCCAAAATTTAATTGATTTATTCAAATTACCATTAAATATCATGAAATAATCATCTACATAACGTACATAAAACATAGGTTTATGACAAACATTAAAAAAATTCTTTTCAAAATTGCACATATAAATATCTGCTAAAAATCCACTTAAACAATTTCCCATATTTAATCCTTTTATCTGTTTATAGTATTTGTCACCGAATTTAAAAAATAAATCCTTACAACATAACATAAGAATGTCATGCAACAAAGGAATATCCATTTTGATATTTTTATTTTTATCTTCAATGTACATCTCCAAAAAACAATCAATTGCTTTTTCACAATTTATATTTGTGTACATATTAATTATGTCTAGTTTAATAAAGTAAATATTTTTAAATTCTTTTAAACCAAATAAAAACTTCTTAATTTTTTCAATAAACACAACAGAATTATAAACTTTGTTCTCAGCAAAACAATTAGTATATTTTTTAAATAAATTAATATAAACCCATTTTGAAATATTAACGTAATAAGTGTTAAAACAATCCACTATTGGTCTCATAGGTATATTAGGTTTATGTACTTTAGGCAAACCTTGAATTTCAGCACACATAACGTCCATTCTTTTTAATCTAAACATTTCGCTTTTTTTAATTATTTCTTTATTTTCCATAATTGTAATAAATTTATTTATCTTTTTATTTAAAAAATTACTCATATCTTTTTTAACTTCAATATAGCAATCTTCTTTTAACATATTTATCATTTTTTTATTATAATCTTCTATATACATAATTACCACATTTGAAAATTTATCTCCTTTTAAAAAAACGATATCATTATATTTATTTTTTAAATCATCAATTGTTTTCCATTCATATCTATTATACATATCCTTGTTTATATTATTTTGAAAATCCCATTCTAATTTTTTAAATCCATACACCAAATCACTTTTTAATAATTCTTTATTATCTATTTTACCAAAAATATCTTTATCAATATAATTATTAATCATTATCATTTTTGATTTAATTTCGATAATTTGTTTATTAATATTATATTTTCCAAAAGGTACATATTTTAACCCTTTGCTTAATAAATTTAGTTCATTTTTACTAAAAACTTTATTTGTTAAATTGACAACTGAGGAATCATTGTCTAAAAAATCATTATAAACACTACCAAATTTATCATTACAAACAATATTCTTTTTATTTTTATAAATGTTATTAAAATTCATTCCGATTATAAAATATTAAATTATTTATTTTTTTATTATGTCTATTATTTACTTCATTCTTTAGTCTTTTTACCTTTAATAAAAAAATCTTTTTTATAAAATTTTCTTCTTCAAATGTAATCAATTTACACATTGAATTATATATAGATTTAATATTATTTAAAATATAATCTCTTTTCCTATATAACCCGTTTATAAACCTTTTTAAAATAAATCTTTCAATAAAATGAACATCACTTTGTTTAAACAACTTTTTAATTTTACTAAAACATAAAAACTTTGGAACCACATTATAAAAAATACAATTTTTTAAAAATTTTATATCCAGGTTTAATTTTATGACCTTTAGTTTATATTTCATCCAATTATTAATTAACTTGATACAATCTCTAAAAACATATAAATCACTAATATTATTTCTCAAATAACCAATAAAACTTCTCATATTCATATATTCAAATTTCAAATACATGTTTAAAAATTTTTTCATATACAATTCTATAAAATACGAAAAAATATATTAAAAAAAAAAATACAATAATAAATAATAAAAGTATAATAACAATAATAAAACCATATAACTGTATAAAACTTATAATAATCCATATAACAATATAAACTTCTTCTTCTTCTTTTTTCTTTTCAAATGTATTATCAAGTTATTATAAAGTCAAAAAACTACGGAGAGACTTTCTTTTCAAAATTTTTTATTGATATACAATATATAACTTCACAAATAAATATAAATAGCCGACGTTTCGTCCATTTTTTAAAATAATGATATGGACTTTATCAAGGTTCTATAAAACAGAGAAAAAATATACAATAAATAAGAAAACAAGAAAATAAAATAAAATAAAACAAATAAAAACAAATAAAAATAATAATAATAACAAAATAAAATACCTATAAACCAAAAATGGAAAAATTGTATATCACAACATTTCCTTATATAGTGAGAAATTTTTTATACCAAAAGGAAAAAAATATCTATACAAAAACAGTCAATTTTTTTGCACAAATATATAAGCTATTTTAACATCTTATTTAAAACAGGATTTAAATGTTCTATATAAATACTCTCTTTGTTAAATCTTTCAAAGTAATTACCAATACATTCCAAAGGTCGGATTTCATAGTCTTTATGTCCTGTTTCCAATTTATGACAAAAGATAGCAGATTTCTTATCAATTATATGCTGATATAGTCTGGTTTTTAATTTATTCTTGCTTGTTCCAATATAGAATACATTGTTTTTGCAGTTCAAACATTTAATTAAATACAAAAAAAAAAAAAAGGATTTATGAAAAATTTCAGAAGTAAAATATTGTATTCAGCTTTATTTTTTAATTCTCATTAAAATGTAAGTTTTCCATAAATTCTTTTTGTGGCATTTTTGCATGTAAGATGTTCTGATTGATTAGTGAAGCGTTGATGGCCTAGTGGTTAGCATAGCTGCCTTCCAAGCAGCTGGCCCTGTTCGCTTCCTGGTCAACGCATTTGACATATGGGGAAAAAAAAAGATGTTCTGATTCATAAAAATTACATTCACGTTTTTACAAACAGAAAAACAAAAATAAAAATAAATAAATATATTTATTATGCAAAATTAAAAGCTCATTAAGATTCTATCAGAGTTCTGCTTTTTAACTATCTTTTATCTTAATTGAGGTTTCTTTTCATTTTTATAATGTTACCACATGTTTTTTTTTTTTTTTGAAGAATTTTTGGAAAGTTTGAAAATAAATTATTATTATTAGCAAAGATATAAGAGTGAAACAAACAAATAATAGCTTTTTAATGAAACAAATTATTCTAATATGGAAATAATGAACACTTTGCTTTCTCCATTATTAGCATTAAAATTTCACAGATGAAGAAAAATATTTGAAGAAAATCACTGTAGCTGATAATACATGTAATATTCTACAGTAAATGCAATTGATTCTGCCTCATTCTGTATAGAATTCATTCATTCTAGAATAGGGAAGGGAGTTTTACAGCTCATATGCCATTTTTTTATATTAGAAGTCAAATGTACCATATAATATGTATTGTTTTGTAATTTTTGTATAAAATATATCAATATAGTTAATATGTCCTGTAAAAAAAAAAAAAAAAAGTTTAAATAATACTGACTAATATTTTAATTTGCGAAGTGCAGATAGTTGAAAATTGAAATAAATGGGGATAATGCCAAATCTCTAGCGCTCGTTATAACACTTAAACAGTCAATCAGATGTCATCGATAGCTGTCCAAATGCCATCCATGACATCTGATTGGCTGTCAGTTAAGTGTTATAACAAGCGCTAAAGATTTGGCAGTATCTCCATTTTTTTTTCAATTTTAAACTATCTGTGCTTCGCAAATTAAAATATTAATTACATACTTTACTGCTGGCTATGTATTCTAAAAACTACTTTGTGGTAAATCTTAGGATTTCACGTTGTACATTTATGATTTAGACTCAGTGAGTTAATTGTGAAGATATTTAAAGCTTCAAGCTTTCAAACCTAAATGCTTATGACTGGCTTAGATATATAGAAAGAAAAGTAGAGAAAAGGGTGGGTGCCCTTTTCTCATAAAATCTTTGTTGTGTCTTTAGGTTTGGATGGCATTTGGATGGCTATCCATGACATCTGATTGGCTGTCAGTTAAGCGTTATAACGAGCGCTAGAGATTTGGCAGTATCTCGATTTATTTCAATAATACTGACTGTAATATGACTTCTAAATATATTTTGCTTTTATCAGACGTTTAATGATTGGAGTTAAGTTTGCTAATGAAAGCAACATATCAGTTTTCAAATTGGAGTCATTACTTCATTTTGTTTTTTATAATTTTGGGGATGATAATACTTCCTCTCTTACATACATTCTTCCAAAATGAAAAAATTATGGGTAAATTTTCTTACTTCTGAAAACTATATACAGAGTAATCAAAAAATTAGACATGTTAACATCATTTGTAACTGAGAATTTCATCAAATTTCATTTCCAAAAATGAACTTATGTTCAAGTCAACCAGCTTCCCATTGCATGTTACAGTGTTATGATTTTTTGGTCACTGAATTTAATGAAAAAGAATTTACAAATATGAGTACATATTGTTAACTTTTTGAATAAAATCATAATAGTAGTATTCTAATGATTCTTGCAATAATGTAATTTTTTAAAAATGTGTTTTGATTGAGAAATGATAGTTTTAATTTCATCTTGATAGCATTGATATTGTTTACTAAGTTAGGAAACAATTTGCTTTTGACTAATTACTTACATTAAGAATGTTAAATAGCTTTTATTATTATTATTATTATTATTATTATTATTATTATTATTATTATTATTATTATTATTATTATTATTATTATTATTATTATTATTATTATTATTATTATTATTATTAAATAGCTTTTATTATTATTATTATTATTATTACTACTACTATCACCACTACTACCACCTCCACTGCTGTTTCATCACCACCACTACCAAAGTGTTCATTAATTGTTTCTAGTGCATTATTGGTCCAGTGTGCGAGGAAGGGGGCTTGTTTAAGTCTAACTATCCTATGTCGTTCGAGTTTGTTTTTCTAAATCTTGGGACTTTTATTGTTTATTATAGTTGGGTTATTTTTTATATTGATTGTTTGCATGCTAGCTTTTGTGGCGGTTGCATATGATTTATCTGGGTTTAAATTTTGACGCATTGTAGCACCCACCACTTGATCACGTGGTTTTATTTTTTCCCTCCTTCTGGTACCGTTAAGTTTTTTTTTGATAAAATTCTCTAATCAGTTTATAATTTTTATTAACTATTGTTTCAAAACATTTCTTTTTGTTTTCTCAAAATGTATAAATTATTTTACTTTTATATTGTGATGATTTTGTTAATTTTTTAGAGGTTTGAATCCAACAACTTTTGTTTTACTTATCATCAGTATCAAGATTTTCTGCAGAACTATTTAACAAAAGCCATGTAAATTTTGCATTATGAGCTATCACAGACAATCCATCGCTCACCCAGTTTATATCATGTAAAGACTCTTAAAGTCTTTAGTTAGACACAATATACATAATTCTCATGAACACCAACGTACGCATATATATATATTGTAATGATATATAAAAATAAGTGTATTAAAAAGAAAAAAAAACTAAACGCTAAAATTAAAATGTTTGTTAAACGTATATATTCGCACAGATGCTAAACTTTAAAAATATTTTTTTTTAATAAATAAAAAAAGGTATTTGAATGTATTTTTTTTATAAAAAAAGATTTAAATATAAAAATCGTTTAAAAAAGAAATAACGTAAGTAAAAATAAAAACAGGTATTAATTAATTCCTGTAATCTGTAAATGGAAATGATTGTTTATTAATTATCCAAAAGCTGTCTAATTAAAAAGTCAGAGAGTAAATTAGATAAGAGAATAAAGAGATTTTAGCTTGACCAATGGAAGCACTAAGCCTTGGCTCGGACCCTAACGAAAGTGATGGATTAGTGACGTTTTGTTGATTGAATCCGTGTGGATTAATATAAAAAGGGAAATACAGTTTTTTCTGACAGTTCCAGCGTTGTGTGTTTGAGAGTTGTGGTAGGACGCACATACCACACTCTCTATTTAAAAAAGAAAAAGGAAAAGACTGTGATACCTTGAACCAGCTATTGCCATCTCCAGAACATTATCTTCCAATGGAGGCGTCGTGGGAATTAAAAACAGGAACCTGGACTCTTCTACCATAAGCTATATGAAATGAACAATTATTAAAATCAATTAAGAACTTTCGTCAAGTTTTATAAATTGATAAACAAGCCAACTTAAATGTTAAAACGGACTCTTATCTGACTTTTGTAAGTTTTTAAATCAAATTAATAATGTTTAATTTTATATGTTTTCCGATTGATAAACATCATTTCCATTTTTTTTTCTTATTGTAAAGATTATTTAAATGCATGAAATTTAAGTTGTTTATAGACACTTGCATGGATTCGTTCACGGTTAATTATATTTTGGTTTTCATATTTGATCAAAATATATAGACATTCGATAAATAATGATACCGTACGGTATCTAAAATGTATTTATTCGGATGTCTTTTAAGTTATTGGTGACAACGCAAGTATCTTATGGTGAATACTATTGGGTTACTTATAAATTTCCCTGTGCGATTGTCGGTATCAATAATTTTGTATTTTGATCATTTATGTTTATTTTGAAATGTTTTTGACTGTGGAATCTATGTAATCGATCTATACCCAACATTTTTAAACAAATCTGTGTGAACGTATTTAAATGTTAAATTTAAGTCGGGCGTGAATGGCTATATAGTTTTGTAAAGTTATATTAAGGGAGGGTAATCTTAGGTTATTTGTTTCGTTGTTAAATTGGGTCAATGGATTGGATATATTGATGTAGTTAGTAGATGTAGTCGGAGATTCGCTACTGGCAGAATCGTTTATATTTACGCCGCACTCACCCGTTTGCCTATGAAAGGAATTATAAGACGGAGAACACAGTTCCTTTCTATGGAGTTTTTTTTTTATTGGTCTTCTCGTTAGATAGATGTAATATTCCTATCTGATGAGAGTCAATGCCGTCTCTTAATCTTTTTGGTGCTGTCGTATTCCGTATTACATTGAATACATCGATGTATCAGATGAATTGATGCCAGTTTGACTGCAAATTTTAGCCTAAGGTTAAATAGGGATAGAATATTTTCTTTTCAAATGCAGATCTATGTAGTCTATTTATACTTGACTATCTAAATAAAATATTAAACTCATTGAAACTTAGTTAAATGTAAAATTAAAAGTTAATATAAAAATCTAAAATGTTAAACTTATTCCTCAAATTAGAATGATTTTATATGTGCGTAAATAAATATTTTTATGTGTTAATTTCTGGCAGTGGCTTTTATTTTTTTATATTTAAGATATAAAATTTATATTTTATTTATCTCTGCATCTCCACTGAGCTAGTGACTTGGGCTAACGATCGGAATATTTAAATAAAGTGGAATCTTAACAGCACGTATCTGCCTACTTTATAAATTTTTCTAGGCTCAAATGCCTAGATGGCGCCCTGGTAGTTGCAGATATTGTTTTTGCGGTTAGATGCGATCTCCACTTCCGATTGTTACAATATATATATGGAAAGTATTAATTTTAAGCTTGCTCTTTTAGTCTGAATAAGGTTCTTTTTTGAAACACAATAATAATAATGATGACGATAAGGAGGAGTTGTCATTCAGCAGTAAATGGTTCACCTGTTCAGAGTCAGGGTAACAGTCTCCAGAATTTTACACTTGGAAGGTGCTGGAGGGTCTGAAGCGGAAAGAGTGAAAAACTTGACTGTGTGCATTTTTTTCAATTTAGAATTGATTCATATCTTTTTTCCATGTTCTGTGATGGTTTTCATTCAGAATTTTGTCAGGAATCAGATCATTAAAACATGGTTTTAGGAATAATGTGGCAATGGAGATGTCACATGTCCAAATGTCTCCATGGAGGTTCTGTAGTGGGCATTTCACTTCACAGTTGAGGTGTTGGGCTCCAACATTTTATTTTTGAAGGTGTTGGAGACGTAAACCTGACAAGATGCAGTTCATGCTAAGTAGTATTTTTCTATTTTTCCAAGATGCAATTCATGATGAACTAGTTTTTTTTCCATTTTCCCAAGAAGCAATTTATGCTGAATTAGTATTTTTCCATTTTCCCAAGATTCGATTTATGCTGACTAGTATTTTCCCATTTTTCCCAATATGCAATTCATGCTGACTAGTATGTTTTCATTTTCCAAGGTGCAATTCATTCTGAATTAATATGTTTTCATTTTTATAAAATGCAATGCATGATGAACTAGTATTTTATCATTTACTCAAGATGCAGTTTATGGTAACTAATATTTTTACATTTTCTTTAAGATGCAATTCATGCTGACTAGTATTTTTCCATTTTCCCATGATGCAATTAATGCTGAGTTGTATTTTTCCTTTTCCCAAGATAAAATTCATGTTGATTAGCATTTTTCCATTTTCCCAAAATACAATCCATGCTGAATTAGTATTTTTCCATTTTTCCATGATGCAATTAATGCTGAGTTGTATTTTTCCTTTTCCCAAGATAAAATTCATGTTGATTAGCATTTTTCCATTTTCCCAAAATACAATCCATGCTGAATTAGTATTTTTCCATTTTCCCATGATGCAATTCATGCTGAGTTGTATTTTTCCTTTTCCCAAGATAAAATTCATGTTGATTAGCATTTTTTTCATTTTCCCAAAATACAATCCATGCTATATTAGTATTTTTCCATTTTCCCATGATGCAATTCATGCTGAGTTGTGTTTTCACATTTTCCTAAGATACAATTCATGTTGACTAGCCTTTTTCCATTTTCCCAAAATACAATCCATGCTGAATTAGTATTTTTCCATTTTCCCAAGATGCAATTCCTGCTGAGTTGTGTTTTAACCTTTTCCTAAGATACAATTCATGTTGACTAGCCTTTTTCCATTTTCCCAAAATACAATCCATGCTGAATTAGTATTTTTCCATTTTCCCATGATGCAATTCATGCTGAGTTGTGTTTTCACATTTTCAATTCATGTTGACTAGCCTTTTTCCATTTTCCCAAAATACATTCCATGCTGAATTTAGTATTTTTCCATTTTCCCAAGATGCAATTCATGCTGAGTTGTGTTTTAACCTTTTCCTAAGATACAATTCATGTTGACTAGCCTTTTTCCATTTTCCCAAAATACAATCCATGCTGAATTAGTATTTTTCCATTTTCCCATGATGCAATTCATGCTGAGTTGTGTTTTCACATTTTCCTAAGATACAATTCATGTTGACTAGCCTTTTTCCATTTTCCCAAAATACAATCCATGCTGAATTAGTATTTTTCCATTTTTCCAAGATGCAATTCATGCTGAGTTGTGTTTTAACCTTTTCCTAAGATACAATTCATGTTGACTAGCCTTTTTCCATTTTCCCAAAATACAATTTATGCTGAATTAGTATTTTTCCATTTTCCCATGATGCAATTCATGCTGAGTTGTGTTTTCACATTTTTCTAAGATACAATTCATGTTGACTAGCCTTTTTCCATTTTCCCAAAATACAATCCATGCTGAATTAGTATTTTTCCATTTTCCCATGATGCAGTTCATGCTGAGTTGTGTTTTCACATTTTCCTAAGATACAATTCATGTTGATTAGCATTTTTCCATTTTCCCAAAATACAATCCATGCTGAATTAGTATTTTTCCATTTTCCCATGATGCAATTCATGCTGAGTTGTGTTTTAACCTTTTCCTAAGATACAATTCATGTTGACTAGCCTTTTTCCATTTCCCCAAAATACAATCCATGCTGAATTAGTATTTTTCCATTTTCCCATGATGCAGTTCATGCTGAGTTGTGTTTTCACATTTTCCTAAGATACAATTCATGTTGACTAGCATTTTTCCATTATCTTGAAGTACAATCCATGCTGAACTAGTATTTTTCCATTTTTCAAAAAGGTAATTCATGCTGTTTAGTAGTATTTTCCCATTTCCCCAAAGATGCAATTCATGTCAATTGGTATTTTTCTATTTTCCCAAAATGCAATTCATGCAAACTAGTATTTTTCCATTTTCTCAAGATGCAATTTATGTTGACTAGTATTTTTCCATGCAATTCATGCTGAACTAGTATTTGTCAATTTTCCCAAGATAGAATTCATGCTGGCTAGTATTTTTCTATTTTTTCAAGATGCAATTCATGCTGGCTAATATTTTTCCATTTTTGTCACCTGGAACTTATGTAACAAATAAACAATAAGAGTTAGCTATGAAAACTATGGTACTCTCACCAAATGAGCCCATTTTTTATGTGAAAATCCCAAATGAAAGAAAATACATTCCATAATTTTGAATAGAATGACTACGTGGTAAGAGGTATAAAAAGTAGCTGCAGAAAATTGAAGGAGAAAATACAAAGTGTCACTGCAAATATAACGGCATTTTGTCAGCAAAAGCAAGTGATCTAGAAAAGCATAGAATAACTCAAAAACATATAAAGCGGAGCCATTATCTAGTGTTCAGCAGAGTTCAAATACTCTTTCATTTGTGAAAAATTGAAATATTCATAAAACAGAGGCAAATATGGCACTTATGGCAGAAATTTGTCCTATAAGTCATGCAGAAGTTTTGTACATCAAATTTCTCAGATAGAAAAAGTTGATAATAATCTGACTCTTGGATGAACAAAATGTTCAGCTATAATTTCAAATGTTTTAGAACAATATTTTAAAGAAAATTTATTAGTTGATATAAGTGATTTCAACTATAATTTATTTATTGATGAAAGTAATGATATTTCAGGTTCCAAGCTTTTAGGTATAATAATTATTACTCTCAAAATAAAAAGTGTACAACGATTCCTTTTTTAGATTTAGTACCACTTAGAAAGTGCCATGCTTATGCAGTTTGTGAAACAATTAAATTCTCCTTGAGAAAAAAATGCCTTATATTTACATAAACTCATTGCAATTGAAACAGATATTGCTTCTGTAATGGCAGGAGTCAGTAAAGGCATATATGCTAAACTCAAAACTAAAGTATAAGTTTGATTTTGGCACGTTGCCTCTGTCATTCATTACATTTAGCTGTTTCTCATGTGACAAAAGGGGGTCTTTCAAGAAATATAGAATTTTTTATTATAGATACATTTAATTGGTTTTCGTATTCCCTATTAGACAATCCAAATACAAGAAACTATTCTTCGATGAATGATAAAAATGAACTATTGAAATTAATATAATGTGGTGAGACACATTGGATGTCAATTCAGAATGCTATTGATATAATTTTGAAGCAATGGAATGATCTAAAGGAAAAATTTCATTTAGCCAAAACAAATGAAAGATGCTACACAGCAGAAATTTTGTATGAATGTTTGATGATCAAAGAAATTTTTTATTTCTTTATTTTTTAAACCTGCACTTGATGAAGTTCAGAGATTGAATAAAATATTTGCATTTGAGAATAATGATCTTATAAAGTTGTCGCAGGACCTGCTAAATTCCATAGAATCTTGTTGTTCTAAAATTGTTATTCCAGGATCAAAAGTAATAAAGGATGTAGTGATTGAAAACTATTTAGCACCAAATCCATATTTGGGTTATCAGTTTGAAACTGAAATAAATAATTTTGCACTGTTAGATTAAGAAAAGAAAAATATCCGCAGTTGCTGCATTGTTTTTTTTTTGTCTCTTATAAAATAATTTAGCCAAAGATTACCTGATAATATATCAGTTTTGCAAACCATGACGTTAAGTATTGACCAATATCTAAATCCAATTAAAAGGGATATAATTAACTTTGCAAAAATGTTTTTCATTGATGATGCCATATTGGCTTGCATTGATTTTCAATGGAAGAAAATCCATACAATTCAGTGGAATCTTCCGGCACATTAAACTTGTGGATGGAAGTAATTCAATGCCCAGATGCTGCCGGAGAAAATCTCTTTCAAGACTTAGTTTCATTTTAAAAATTCTTTTACTACCTCATTCAAATGTAGAAATAGAGTGTTTATTTACTCAGACGAATAATGTTAAAACTAAATTGCAGAATAGATTAAATACTATTTCACTCAGTAGCATAGTAATGATTAGATCTGGTTTAAAGAGATTAAAGAAAAACAGCTATGATTATGTATTGCCAGCAAATGGCATTGGAAAAATAGGCACTATGAAATCATACCAAAATTTAGAATCTGAACCTTCTTTGAGCATAATGAAGAAATGGCAGAAATTGAAGAAGTAATGGAATTCAGTGATGATGAATGGACTTTTTGAAAAAACTTTAAAAAATTATTAAAGGTTATTTTTTTATTATTTGTTTAACTACTTTTGTAGTGAATTTCAATTTTTTTTGGCTATTTTTAGAGTTTTTTTTTTTAGTTACTTTTATTTTTTTGAGTTGATAACTCTCTCATTAAAAAAGCTCTTATTTATTTATAAGAAGATTAAAATTACAATTTTTGTATTTATATGTAGCCTCTTGCTTAAGAGGTCTTGTGATTTTTAAACAACTTGCTATACTGAAATATTCCGTTTTTTGTATAATGTGATTCTTAGATAAGAATAAAAGCTGGTTGAACAGCCTTTGAATCTCGTTTTATGATTTGGTAATAACTGAAAGTTTATTTAATTTTTATTTTTATTTTATAGAAATTCTTTGTGCAGTATTAACTTATTATTATTAACACTCATAAAAAGCACATGCACAATAGCTTGAAAAGGCTGATCTTTAATGTATTATTATTAATATTGAAAAGTATCGTCCCCCAAATAATTTTGTTTATTTAGAATTTGTTTTGTATTTTCACTTTAATGAATTAAATTTAGATCTCTTTATATTTTCTGTTTTACTACTGTTTTTGCTGGAGAAAAATGTGTGATTCATTTATTGTTAAAAAAGTCAGTCAATAACTGTAGTATTTTGTGAAAATGGCAGACATGTTTGTGCACTCCAGAAAAACTAGAATGTATTCGAGAGGTTGTTTTTAGATCGCGTACTGAGAACTGTGGAATTTAATTAAGACATTAACATAATGGCGAACGTTAATTCCAAGAAATATTTGCTGATTGCAAATATTTCTAGATAAGAGACCGTACCTTATTAGACAATTGTTGCAGTTATCAGGAAGCTATAAAAAGACAGTATAACAACTACGTCAGGGAGTAGCAGACAGTATTTGAGTGCATCTACAGTAGAGTTACTGTTCAATTCCAGTAGGAGACATCTAGCATCAGTGCTTGCGATTAATGTCCAGCGCCCAGTGGAAATGTAGTTCACGGTTATAGCTCAAGGAGACCACAGCCTGAGGAAACCGTCTGATAGCAGCTGAATAAAGAGTTGAGTTTCCAGCGGTTTTCAAGTGAAGTAGACTGTTGCAGAGATGGAAGCTGTAAGGAGCTTAAGGTCAGTCACAGTGCTTACTACGAAGAGTTCATGTCCAGCTAAACTGGACTGGGGCTAAGGTATGCCCATTGTGAACCGTTTTTGTAGCAGACAGCCTGAAAGAACATCGAGGGAATTGAACCTTAACAAACTGTAGAAATAGAGTTGTTGCGGACTTTCGCTATTCTGATTACGTGAAATATTGTGTCTTTCATATTATATATGTAATTGCTGGCCACACAGTCACACTTGCGGAATATAACATTGGACATTAATCGCAACTCTTGATATTACATTATATTAATAAACTTAAAAGATGTTTTTAAAATATTATTTTATACGATATTAAATGAGCATTGCTAAAGTGCAAATTATTATTATTGTTGGTTTACAATTTTTAATGTACTTGTTATTATGGTGAATTATAGTTGATTAGTTATTTAATAGCACAGTGTTAAAATCAATAGATTTTGTTTTTTGCAAAGTTCACGTATGCAGTCATTATGTTAGCAGAATACTCTTCTGTAATTAAAGAAGCAGTCAGCTGCAAAACAATTAGAGATTTTAAATGACTAAAGATATTGAGTGATCATTTTATTCCATAATTGCAATAATAATAGGATTCAGTGAAATGAACATGGCAGACAATAAAATTCTGGTAATAATATAGCATGTTAAGAAAAACTAGTCACAGTTAATGAAGTAAGTTGCTAATTTTTATGAAGTGCAAACTCTCAAAGATTCTACCATTGTAATTTATTAGTTTTTAATATTAGTACTAAGTGAAATTCTAGAAGGATATGGTTTTAATGAGCACCAATACACATGCTAATTAGATGCTGTTCACAGTCTTTAAATATGTTGATTGTTTCATTTCATTTGTTTTAAAATCTTATTTGAATCCCATTAACCATCTTAAAATCAGGAACTTGAATTACATCCTAGTGATTTATTTAGGACTATCAATGAGAACTTTATCATCAAGCGTTGTTAGCCGAGAGAACAGCTCAGCCACTTTGCAAGCAAGCAGTTGATTGCAGACAGTTGTTGCGGGTTCGCCTTCCGGCCGATGCTATGACATGGAAAAAAAACTTTATCATAGGACCACAGAATATCATACTATTGGTTTACAGATGAATGTGAGGAATAGCTGTCCTTTTTAAAATTTTATTTATCATTTTTTCATTTTGCAATTAATTTTTTTTTTTTTCATTTACTTTATAATATTTTTTCGCTTAACATTCTTGCTAACGTATCATTTAAAAATGTTTAGATTCTATACTTGATAGCATAATGGGTGTATATTTATGTATAAAGAAATAACTGTTATACTTCACTTCTATGAAATATAATAAATCATAAATAGGCGCTAAGATGCAGCTGAAGAGAAGTTTATGAATTCGAAAAACAAAACAAATTTAAGGCTAAATGGTTTTGAGAACTTATTTTACTGCTTCATATTTATAGCTGGAGAATGGTATAAGGTAGTGGAAAAGATGTGCAAATTTCTATATGTATGCAAAACAGAGGATATTTAAATTTATGTAAAAATAGAAGTGTGTTGTTAGAATCAGAGAGACCATTTTCTGGAGAGGAGGAAGAATGAATCTTTATGGTTGGAGTTAACTATATAGTATGCTTTTCTGATGTTCCGCCTAGAGTTGTCCCTCTCAGTATATTGAATAGCTGCAGAGGATGGGATGAAAAGATGTTCTGTGGATTTCTGATGCTCGAAAAAGACTGAGCTACACTCTGACTTGGCCATGACTTTTTTGTATGCATATTGGTGCTGCAACCCTCATCTGGGCAAAGACATCCACAATTCTCCATGATAAATAGATTTTAATCTTGTCTATGGGCCTTGGATTTCTATATCGTACAAGGGGTGAGATCAGGTTCAAGTTTGTTCTTTGAGTTGTTCAAGAATTTGTTAGTAAAAAGGTTGTGGGTGCGTGTGAAAAGCGAGGCAGTAAGCGGGGGAAAATATTTTATTGGATTTTTGGTGAGTATAGGGATATAAGGTAGATGTAACCATAGCCTGTCCTCAGGGGGTATAGAATTAAATTTATTGTAAAATTGCTTTATTTTCTTGGATGTTTAAATACAGCAGAAATGAGATCTTTGATATATGATTCAATGCTAGTTTTTCAGCTGGATTCATATTTACATAGGTAGCAGTTTTAAAATAGAAATGATGAGAGGCTGGCTAGTTTGTGAGAAAGAGAAGTAATTGATTCTGAATGCATAACATTGCTGACTTCTATAGGCTTAATGTACATGGAATAATCAAGATGTGGTATGTCATGGGGTATTAGTAGATCGAGGTAATTACAATATTGATGAGTCTTCACATTCCACAGTCAGTTGCAATGCTGATTAGCTTTGTAGATTTGTTTTGATAACTTGAATAGCCAGTTCTAGTCATGTGATAAAGATAGATCTGGTGTCTGTTCAGTATATGGTGAGATGACTGTTTTTTTAAAATGGTCAAGGTATAAGCTGGAAATGATTACACTCTAAGGGAGGAGACCCATGGACCTAGTATCAGTCATTTTGTAATACTGACCATTAAAATTAAATATAGCTATCATATTGTTGTTGAGCCAGGAGAGGAATGTTATAAAGTCTACATGGCTGAGAATAGTTTTGTCTGACTAATTCACTTTTGATTATAAATAATAGGTAGTGTCCTGGTGTTAGAACCTTACTTCTACCATATATCCCTACATACACCAAAACATTCAATAAAATATTTTACCTAATTATTGCCTTGCTTTTCACCCCCCCCCCTTCTATCAGCAGACTCTTAAACAACTCAAAGGACAGACTCAAACCTAATCTTACCCCTTGTACGGTATATGGAATCTAATTGTCACCCGACAGGATGGATATCTATTTATTCAGACTCTTAAACAACTCAAAGGACAGACTCAAACCTGATCTTACCCCTTGTACGGTATATGGAATCTAATTGTCACCAGACAGGATGGATATCTATTTATTATGGTGAATCCAGGGCGTCTTTGTCCTCACGAGGGTCACAGTACCAACATGCATACAAAAAAGCCATAAGTAATCCAGAATGTAGCACAGTCATTTTCGAACATTAGAAATCCAAAAACATCTCTTCATTCCATCCTCTGCAACCATTCAATATATCGAGAAAAATGACTCCAGGTGGAAGATCAGAGAGCCAGACATACTATATAGATAATTCCGCACACTCCATCAGCTGTAAAGATTCATTCTTTCCCCTCTCCGGAAAATGGATTCCCTGATTCTAACAATCTGCTATTATTTTACATAAATTTAAAATTGAATACTCTGTTTTGCATATACAAACTTGCACATCTTTTGCACTATCTTAAACTATTAATATGAGAATAGTAAAATAAGCTCTCAAAAGAGCTTAGCTTTAGTTTTGTTTTTGTTTTTCAAATTCATAAACTTCTCTTCAGCTGCATCTTAGAACACACTGGTTATTATTTTTATATATAAAGACACCTACTACTGAATTTCTGCTGGTAGTTTCTCATTAATGGCACGCAAAGAGTTAAATTGAATTTTTATTCACTATTAATGTTAAGTAAAACATTTAAGCCTGAACATTTTATTTAACAGTTTTTCTTCAACTTCATTACCAAAAAGATTCATTTTTCTAGTTGACTTGACTATAGAAATCATGACCATGGAGATTTATGTTTGATTACAGGTTTCAAATCAAAAGTCAATAGAGGATTTCAGTTCAATCAACAAATCCTAAAGGTATTAAAAAATTTAAATCAATTTCTGATGACTGGTTTTTAGGTCATACTCTGACTTAAAAAATCCTACCAATTAAAAATATAGCGATAACGAAGTAAATAAATGTTACATAAGTGACACATATTTAATCCATATACCACGATTACACTATATATTCTTTTAAGTTTTTTTTTTAAATACTTTATACTTTGTGCTCACACATATATATAGTCTGATAAAGACGTATTTATACTAAAAAAAAATATTAAACAATATATTATTTATAAAGGTTACTTCGGAAGCCACACATTAGATATAAATACTTTTATATGTAATATTTGATGAAGTTATTTATCTTTTTGAATTAAAAACAAAAAAAGTTTTCAGATGCTCAATTAATTCTTATTCTTATTTCTGATGACCAATACTTTCGTTATAAATATACTCATAGTTGAGTTTATATACCTAGTAAAGAATTATCATTTATGATTCATCTCCATGGTTGTCATAGGTTTATAAAAATTATATATGTTATAATGGAAATAAGAAAAATATGAAGTACTGTGTATGTGCTTAATATATCTGTAAATATGATTAGATGCATTTGGAATTGCCAATTTATTACTGTATTAATAATCCTATATGTTACAAAGCCTAACTTATGTACTGTAAGTATTATTAATAAAATGTTGCTATAATGGTGATATCATCTCAGATTGATAATCATTTTATGTATCAAAATATTTTTCGAGAAAGTAGTCTTGACAAAATTGAGTAATTATTGTCAAACTCAGCTTTTAATTACTAAATTTAAGTAATGAGAAATATGTTGACTAGTAGATAGGATTAATTAGTAAACCATTGGTCTGCAACTTTAATTATGATAAGACTAACAATTATTTTTATAATTATTATAACTAGCTTTGATTTCACATTGACATCACAACTCTAGGGAGTTGGCTAATTGCTGTAGGCAATGCACATAAAATAAAATATTGTGTTTTCAATTTTTTTCATATGTCATAGCATCTGCCGGGACGCGAACCCACACCCGTCTGCAACCAACTACTTGCTTGCATGGCGGCTGCGATACCTCTCGGCTAACAACGCAAGACAGTGTTTTCAATTTAGAACTCATAGTTTTATAATTAAGTAGAAGATAAAAAGTGGTTGCTGGAAGGTTGCCGTTCTCTCAGATCCAAAGCTTCTCATTGATGAAGGCCACAAGCCAGAAAAATAGTCTGGGATATTGGACGAATAGGCACTAGATGGGGATTTTATGCACAAGCTTTCTAGCATCCATTGATTACTCTGGCTTGCACTGAGTGGCAATCCTGTATGGAGAGTTTGCTTGTTTTAAAATAAAATACATATAAAATGCTCCAAATCTTGATTACTGAATCTATTAGTAGAGACATGAAATCACAGTTATTAATGAAAGTAAGATTTTGAATTAAGAGAATGAAGAATGAAAAGAAATTTAATACAATTAATTAATAATAATTATGTGTACATGAAATGTTTATTTACAAATGACTTGGTAATTTTTGCAAGAGTAAATTACAGTCCAATCATTTAACCTGTCTAAATTACTAAAATTAAGTAAATCTACAACGGAAAAGTATTTTGATTCAAATATATTATACCTGAGAATAAAATATTATTCAGGATAGTAATCAAAAGATTGACATAAATATTAGTAATATAATTTGCATAAATAATATTTTAAAACAGTTATAATTATAAAACAAAAGATTATTAAATTACAAAATATTTTATAAAGTAATATAAGAAAAAGATTTTATTTTACCCAAATATTTTGACTAAAGTAATTTTTTTTTTTTTTTTACATATGTTTGATAAATAATAATACTTTGTTTTTAAGATTCAGTCCATTTCTGAAAGTTTTTTGGTCCTTGTTTTAAATTTTTGCTAGAGGTAAACTTGCAAAATATTAGAATTTAAAATAATTAATGATAATATTTTTTTCTAAGCTGCAACTGTTACAATGCAGTATAATAATGTAAATGTTAGAATGCGGTATAATAATGTAAATGCTAAAAGCAATATGTCATACCGCTACTAAGATTTTTTTTTTCCATATGTCATAGCACCGGCCGGGATGCGAACCCACAACCGTCTGCAACCAACTACTTGCTTGCAAGGCAGCCGCGATGATCTCTCGGCTAACAGTGCTTGACGACTAAGAATTGTATTTGTTTTATATAAATATTTCAAATTTGATTTTTTTAAATAAATGTTATTTACAATAAGTATTTAAATTAGATGTGATATATTGGATTATTTCTATCATCTTTGAGTGAACGTGCTAATACTAACAAGTTGTTTGTATCTGAAAAGTTTAAATAAAGTTTAAAATGTTCTATACATTCAACATTCACTCAAAGATGATGGAAATACTCCAACATATCACATCTAATAATATACTATCATCACAAACTTTCAGAAAAGTATTTAAATATTTGAATTTAAAAAAAAAGTAAAAAGTATAGCTATAAAATCAAGAAAGTGAAGAAATAAAATTACTTGTGTTTAACTGGATTTAGTTAATTGGTTTCTTACAATCAGTTATTATAATAAAATAAATTTGCTTTTTATTATTGTAAGCATTAGTTACAATAAGTTTTATAGTATTTGTCTAAAAAACAAAACAAAAATGATTATTTGCAAACATGAAGAAATTTTTTTTTAGCCATTTAGACTACAGGAGATATGAGATGCAGCTAAATCTTAAAAAGGTGGCATAAAATTTATATTGCATGATATAAATTCCAATTAATTTGACTTTTTGCAAAATAGAGACATACTCAGGATGGTCAAAATAAGAGTCATAGATCATATGACCCAATTCTCTTAAGCTTGTAAGATATAAAAAATGAGCATTTGCCAATTGCAAATACTCAGGATGGTATTGAGACAGACACTTGCTGAATTCAGAATTCAAACAATTATATGAAATTAAGGCATTTGAAAATTAACCAGTATGTGTCACTTATAGTCATTGTAGATTTATTAATTTTTCTGATAGGAAATTTTTCACCATTCTTTAGAATTCACGAATAATTGACAATAATTCCTTCTTCTTGCTTTTAAATTCTTCATAGAAGTTTTGTTCAGTTGTGGGTTAAATGGCGACAAGAACTTTGTGGAATTCTTTTTAGCTTCTAATTCCAAAATAGACATAATTCTTTATTGATTCAATGATGGATGGTAAATAGTAATAAAACAAAATAGTAGTAGTAACGCAATATATGCTAAGAGTTTTAACTAAATTATTACAAAATAAGTAATGCTAAAACTCAGGTTTTAGTTTTACAGCAACTAATTCTCAACTTTGACTGACTGGAAAAATGATTTCTAATGAGTTCGATATATTTTCAAAATGACAAATAAAACAAAAAGCAAACAAATTGTTTTTGTTTACAAAATACACAAGCATATTATATAAAATTCCATATATAATCAATTTAACAATTTCAAATAAACTACTTTTAAAAATTTGGTAAGCACAAATTATCTTTAGGAATTCTGACAATCCTGCAATTAGTTTTAAGCATAAACAAATGTTCACAAAGATATGTATATTTATATGAAAACAAATTAAACCAATTTTTAACTTAAGAATTCTGATTCTTACAAAACTATTATCATATTTCATTTTAAAATAAAAGAAAATAAACAGTTCTTTTTTAATATAAAAAGAAAATGTAAAATCATTTAATTTAACAGAAAATTTTAATATAATTCAATTTCTTATATATTATTATACTTAGATATTTAATTCAACCATCTTCATTGAATGACTACAAATATAATGAAACCATATTGTTTCAAAATATTAGTTTGAATTTAATATATTTATATTATAGCTGAAAAATGGATTAAAACCTGGATAGTATAATATCAAAGTTATACACACATATATATATATAATAAGATATAATAATCCATATAATGAGATCTTCCAGATATGTGCTTAAATATCATCAATAAAAAGTTGAATAGAATTTCAATAATATCACAAAGTTTTCATAATGCCAACCAACATGATTGAGATTTATAATCACAAGTATTTCTAACGGTATTTTATTTGTTTTAGGTTTCAATCAAAAAAAGAAACTCCAGATGCCAATACTCCTCAACAGAGAAAGTTTACTGAGAATACTAATAAATAATGATCATCATCACTGCCAACTATTACCATGACATCCCAGAATATTCCCCTGTGGTTTTCATGCTGTCTGAGAGTTTTGAATGATTCATAAACTAGTTATTTGCATTGACATTATAAATTTATTTAAACACACATTGATTACGTAAATAATATTTACTAAGGCTGTAACCTCAAGAATGTGCGCGTAAAAATGTGATAGTAGGGACCTCTACAGGTTTTAACCACAAGCTTACATTTTTCTTCCAAAATGTAAACTTGTGGTTAAGACCTGTAGAGGTCCCTACTATCTCATTTTTGCGTGCACAGTCTTGAGGTTACAGCCTTAGTAAATATTATTATTGACATTATAATGTTTTAACAGAGTTATAAACAAACAAAATAGATTGATAAAACAATTTAACAATTTATTATCAAAACAAAACATATATAAATTGGTTTCATCTATATACTAGTGATTCTCAAATGAAATGTGTCATAACAATATATTTTCAGTTTTTATTCTATACTTGTGTTTCTAAATGCAGATGAAAAATGAGTTGCATTGCGACAGTTAATATGTTTTCAGTTTTAAGTCTACACTAATAATTCCAACTGCAGATATAAAATATAATATATCACAGCAGTTAGTATATTTTCAATTTTTAAGTTTAAGGTCTTTTTAATATAAAAATGTGAATACCTTAGCTGTCAAAATATCTAAAAGACCCAAATCATGGATTTCCATATGTCATTTTTTTTTTTGTAATTACATTCATTTTCATAAATTCGTTTGAGTATATATTTTTTCTTACATGCTGGAGATGAATTGTAGTTACAACAGCATTGTGATGCACAACATGTAGAATATCAATGAGTCTTTGGCAATTTAGTGGCATAGTACACTTTTTTTTTTTTACTGGCATCTTAGAGGCTGTAGCGATCTAGTTCCAAAGACTTTGATGTTATTTACTGGATTGGACTGCAAACTTAGAGTCTTCTGACTTGTTGCTTAATAATTCTCCACTGGAGTAAAACATTATCATAGCTTCTGCTATAAGCATTGCAACTTTGTTATCTGTCAAGTCTCTTCTCCTCCACTGCTTATTTCAATACATGCAGCTACAGCTTGCAATCTGAAATCAAAATAGCATTCCCCACATCAAAAATTAATGTCTGCATACTCCATATGTTTTGAATGACCTTTTTTATACTTATTTTTTTATCTTTCTATCCTCTCTCTACATCACTTAATATCAATGGAACCGTAATGTAGATGATTCACTTATGTTTTTGTCACTTTATCAGCACTCGAACTATAATATAGACTATTCTAAAATCACAGACTCCCGAGTTAAATATTCCATTGTTCTCTTCAAAATGTGGTGGAAAATAAGCTTGTATACAATATTATATTATTTTATATTTAAAGAAGAAATAGCTCTTTGTTTGCCTTTTTTTATCTACCCAGTTCTAAAGCAGGAAGAGTAAAACTCTTTGCGACTTTTTTATTTATTTCTAATTTTTCAAATATCGTTAATTCATAAATTTTTGATCTTAGATTTGAATTCACTATAGTATTTACTACTTGAATCAACAAGATTTTATTTTGGAATATATATGAAGTAGATCTTTTAAATCAACTCGATAGCCATCTTATACCTACTTCCCCATACCATACTGTGACAGTTTTTGGTGCTCAACTGCATGGCTATGAATAGAAACAACAATATCCAAGATTAGCATAGTTCACATGAGTACTTTATATATATAAAAACATTTTTTTTTTTGGAATAAGTATTTTATTTATGAGGTATCAGTGGCTATTTTAGTGATTTAGTAAACAACCCCATTAAGTTGAAAACAGGATATGCATGTTTTAAAATGCCAGAAATTATGATTTTTTATCCTTAATTGCTAAAATGCCCCATATTGTACATAACTACGAGTATGCAATTTCACTTAAATAAAATTATTTTGCCAGATATTATTATGGAAGCCGAGGACCAAGAAGTAGAGCCAGAAGCTACAAATCCAGATATCATGAAAATGATCTGCAGTCAGTTACAAGAACTAAGTAAAAATTTTGATAAAAGATTTGAAGAATAAAAGATAGAATCTAACAAAAATTTTGATAAACTCGGTAAGAAATTTGCAGAATAAAAGGGAGACTTTAGAGAGTTTAAAGATGTCAGCATAAAGTTCAGTGTATCAGATGTACGATTTGAAAATCTAAACATGACCTGAAGTTAAATTGAAAGAGTTAGTTGACCAATAATTAAGAGAGGAAAACAAGAGGTTGGAAAATAAATTTGACCTGGCTGTAGAGACTTTTGAAATCAATAGTAATGATTTAAATTAAAAAGTTAGTTCAACCCAGGTAGAATGCACAGAAATAGGTAAGAGAGTCAACGAGATTGAAAAGGCAAAAGACAATTTATGGTTAGAATTCGTAATGAGATGTTTAAAAATTTCCTCATAATATCAGCTCATATAAAGGTTTGTGAAAAGCTGAAATTTGAATGCTCCAATTACCTTTATAATTTCTAACTTAGAGACTATTAAAGATTATAATAGGGGGAACTTGGAGAAACTAAGTGATAATTCTAAATGTGCTGAAAGATAAAATTTGCAGTTTAAGAAAAAAAAATGAACGTAACATGCATAACTATTCATTCACCAACATAAAAGCTTTATAAAGTTGTAATTTATTAAGTGCACAGTAAGACAGGCCTTAACCTGAATCACATGCACCTTTATATTTATAATAGTCAAACATCTTTAATTGCCGATAGAGAGAACTTTCAAACCATGATACAAGATAGTGACTTTTATAAAGATAAGAGCGGACATCTTATCTTTAACCTAACTTTCCACTTAACTAAACTCTAGTAGCCATGAATATGTCCTGATAGCACTTGGCGGTAACTTTTGGATAATATTACTTATGTTTAACAGCTTCATTATCTGTGTGCAAAGAATTTATATATATTTATTGATTTCCACTTATATAGGCCAATCTGAAGCATCTTGATTTGGGAGCGGGAAGCTGTTATTCTCTTCTCTATTTAAGTCCATCATTTCCTTTACAAATTAACATTCATAAAATCTTGTGATTTACGAGTTAATATTATGATCTTTATACTAGAAATATATAAACTATTGAGCTAATTATCTTTTTATGTCAAGCATCGGTGGTCGATAGGTCAGTGACAGCTGCTTTACAAGCAATTGTCCAGAGTTAGCGGGTTTGCTTCCTGGCTGAAGCTATGACACATGAGAAAAAAAAATTCTAAAAGTTAATAAGATGATAAGTAAGAAATTATTAGTTAATGTTAAATGTCCAATTAGTATTTTCATTAAAGGAATATTAAGTAATTTATTATTTCTGTAATAAATTTATAAATTGTAATCAAATTTTTGTTAACAAGCTAAAATTTAAGTTTTCTTTCCCTAACTTTTGAAAGCTCACATATTCATACAATTACCTCTAATCATGTGATACTTTTAGCAGATTCTAAACTAATATTAAATTAATTTATCATTTAAATAATATTTTAAACAAAATAAATTAAATAATATTTTAAACAAAATAATTACTTTAAACATATAATATAAAATATTTACTGTTATAATTAAGCTGTTCTACCATTATAGTATCTTTTAAATATAATAAATTAATATTATCTTTTAAATAATTTATTGTATCATTTTATTATTTAATTAATCTCCAAACAAGTTCAAACTATCTAATATATCTTTATAGACTCATATCTACTGGGTTTGAATCTCTACTACCTATAATATCAAAGTCATACGCTAGAACATAATTTAAATTTAATTTAAATTAGCTATGTATCCAGCACTATCTCACTATCTGTACCACTTATAAAGGGTACAATATATATTACCCTATTTGTTATGTGGAGGTCTTCCAGGCTTTCTCTTATTGCACTATTTAACTTGTTTTCAATTTCTGATAGGTATAGAATTAATCCATCCATGTTGTCCGTAGAAGTTTTATTTATGGTGATTGGGTTTATACTTTTTATCATTTGATTATTTTCTGGTTCTTTAAATTGATTCCTGATTTTTCAGAGCCGATTGTGTATTCTAAATTGATTAACTGGATTTCATTCATTCCTTGTATATCTTTTTTATTAATCAAAGTAGCTGATGTATTATTTGTGATTTCGTCTGGTTTATTATCTGGACATTAATGTATGGATGTGTTCACCATGTTATGAGATTTACATAGGATATTCCCATAATTAAATTCTATATGTTCTATGTTGACCGTATTGAAAACATTGAGATTTTATTTTATGAAAGAAATAGAAAGAGTATAGCTTCCTGATCTGCAGTTTGCCTAGAAATAGTTAAAGGATCAATGCTTTAATTCATAATTATTACTATATATTGGAATTATTATATTTTTAAGATACTATGGTTGAAAAGAACACATTTTAAACTGCTCTATCAGTTTTTTAAAATCATTCATGGAGTAATTTAAATAAGCATTTTTTATGTCTGATAATTATACTTTGTTTATCTCTATCTACTGTTATTAATGGATAGTTTCTGAATGTTGTTATTGTTCTTTTAAAGTAGTCGTTAGGGTCAATGTCAAAAAGTTTAATAATTGAATAGCATGCGTTTGGTTGGTTAGCTATAACTTAATGTGTTTGGGTGGTCTGCTATAACTTAATTTACTGCCTCACAAATTGTTTTTGCCAAGAATCTCATAAAGAAATTCTTTTAGAAATTTGTGAACTGCTAATATGATTGATCTATTAGTAAATAGTCTTTTTAATGAGTTGAACAATTCTCTACATATAGTTGCATTGGATTTTTCAGAAATATATTATTGTTCACTAGTCCATGCTATTGAAAAAGGCATTTGCTTTCCTTCAGTTGAGGTAGTAAATAGATCCAGTTTTGGAATATCATTAAGCATTATTTTATGAAATCACAGTGTTAAATTTTGCTTCTCCACATAGTTTGACTATGGTGATGACTATAATGGATTAAATTGCTGCTGATTTCAGAAATGACTAATAGAACCTATGTGAATGAACAGACAAAAAATATATGCTCTCTTGTTTAGTTAGTAAATATTTACTAGCAGTTTTTTTTAATATCTCTCTGAAATTGTAAAAGGGTATTCTTATTTTATGCAGGAATAATTTGTGAAGTTGTAATGGGGAAAAAATCCGTTTTTTTTAATTATATTAATGTTTAAGCCATATTTTGGATTAATTTGACTCATTTGTCAGATATTGCCAATCCTCTAACATAATAGCTAATAATTCCAGATTATTTCTGTATAAAAATCACTTCATTCTAAACTAAGGGTTTAGTAATATATCAAAAATACATCTGATGTATGTGCATATTCAAATTCTATGACATATTGCGTCAGCATTCTTTGATATTTGTGTTATTTACTTTAATAAATATGTAATTATAAAAGTATAAGCTTTAACTCGGACTAATGTAATCATAAATATAAGAAGACTTTATTAGAGAAACGCTTTCATAAAGTCTGGTTTTTTATTTTTTAAATAGTACGTGTTTAGACGACTTTTGACTCTTACAAGTCATAGATGTAGCATAAATTGGAAAGTGGAAGTGGGTGTATATATAAGCTGTTATTGCTAATTTTTATATTTAAATTTTATGTAAATTAGCAATAACAGTTTATATATACACCCATGTTCCAATTTATGCATATGACTTGTAATGGTTGAAAGGCTAAGCACATACTGTTTAAATAAATAAAAAAATAGATTTTATGAAAGCTGTATGGTGTTCTTTTATTTATGGTTTTTAATAAATATGGTGAATCTACCTTACTCTCATTTTATTCTCATTCTTCCATGTCAAAATATTTTTCCATATATATTATTAATTAAACTGACTCAAAATATGCAAGCATCATTTTTTTGTGTTGTCTATTCTATGATTTGGTAAACTAGAATCTGAAACAATAATAGAATTAGGAGAAGTATAGAAGGTTTTAAATTAAGGTCTGTAGATAATCTCTATGTCAGAAAGAATTAATAGTCTAGAGAATTAGAAATATATGAGTTCAAATTAAGATCTGCAGGATAGCTCTACATAAGGTAGTAGTACTATAGGTCTTACCATCAATACCAAATTAAAGCTGTATTCCACAGATTATGCTTTTTTTCTACCATTTTAGAATTAGATGATGTATTTGGAAGTATATTCAATACTTTGAAAGAATTTTGTGGTGAATTCTAAATATTGGAGAATACTTGGTTTTATCATCACCAATAATATAGTTAAATGTTTTGAAATTAGTGAAAGTGTTAAATGCATATATCATTTATATGTGGATAAACATTGAGTGGTATCTAAAAACATGTATTTACATTTATTTTAGAATATTACACCAGTTCCCATTTAACCAGTAGTTTGGAAATATTTTACAATAATGTTACTTTTTCTTTATGTTTTTGGTCTTTCATTCAGCTAAATATATTACGAAGTCTAAAACAAAATTGCAGTAATGTTACATAATCCTGCCTATCTCCAATTCAGTTCATCCAGATACATTTGACTGCTCCATATCCACATATAATGATTATACTATGATCAACTTCATCAAGGCAGCTTTTGTTAGGCAATTGATCTCTTTACACATTATATATTTATAAATACATACACATGCACAATATGTATATATCATCATCATCAACCATTATCAATCCACTGCAAGATGAGGGTCTCTTCAAGTTCAATCCATCTTTTTCTATCTTTAGCTTCTCTTCACAGCTCTCCTGCACATTTTCTTATTTCATCCATCCATCTCATCGAAAAAATTAAAAGACTGAAGTGGAGTTGGGCTGGACATATTGCTAGAAGAGATGATAATTGATGGACAATTGAAATTTTAAACTGGATTCCAAGAGATTGCAAAAGACCCAGAAAGAGACCACATGTGAGATGAATATATATATATATAAAGGATTAATATAGAAATTGGAAATATTATTATCGTTTAAATTTAATCATTTAATACAGAAATGACATTTGAACTGAAAACATGAGTGCAAAATTTGCCATTCTATGTGCATCAACTTACCCAGAATAATGGAAATTAATGGATTAATTTGATACACGTGGTATTTTTTTGCTAAATAATTGAAAGAAGATATGCAAAAGAAAAGAAAAACAATAAAGCTAGGAAAAAGAATAGAAAAACAATAAAGATAAAAAAGACATTTTCCTTATGAAAAATGTCTAGACGATGAATATGAAACTCATAATCATATTTAAGTGTAAGTCCAAGAATTTTTTTTTTTTTAAGATGAAATGAAAAAATGTTAGATAAGTTTTTACATGTATACATGTAGGTGTATTGTACAAGTCTACATTCTTGTTTTTCACATATATATGTGACTTGTCAAACAATTTATTTATTTCTATAGAAATTCTGTTTTGCTACATCAAAGAGGACAAAGAACAAATTAGGGTTAAAATGCTATTAATTGCTTGATTTTACAAGTAAGCATTTTCAAAAACGAAGCCTTCTCTTTTTGCTATTAATGAAAAAGATGAGAATCTTGTTTGTAGTTGAGAGTGTTAATAGCTCTTAATGGGACTTCAACTCCTCCCAAGCAGTGCACTTTAGATTGAAGTTTCAAGCACCTGCCAAATGGTACAAGGTGGGCTCTTAATTGTATTTTGTAAGAAGAAGCTGTGAAACTGCTTGATAACAAAGTTTTATAAAACAAATAAGCAGGAAGATTTTTGAATTGTTGATAAAAATATCTTAATATAAATTTAATGCTAAAAAATATAAATTATTTTTGAATAGTTTTTAATTTCAAAAAATAAAAGTTTTTAAAATTACAAAAAAAGAGAAAAGAATCGATTTTGCAGTTTTGTTCGACTGTCTGAGGTATTTATTCTGATATTAATCTTTTAATTAAAAAAAAAAAAAAGATTTTCGATTTTTATTTTTATTTAAATCTCAATCGTCCTCTTAGCTGTGATGTATTTATTTTATTTTAGTGAATGCATCTTGATTTTTGTAAAGAATTGGAAGATTGAAATTATTAGGAAAATGAAGTTGTGAATTCAAATCTTGGCATAGATTGAGTGACTCAGAAAATTCTTTCAGGTCGTAAAGAAGCTTACCCAATTTAACTAGGCATTTTTTATTAGTTGGAAAATAGGTATCCATCTGTTATTAGTTAGAAGATAGTGGCTCCCAGGTAATATTAGTTGGTCAGATGAATGTTTTGATGCATTTTTTATAATAATAATAATAATAATAATAGACAAAATGCTATTACGATATGATATTACTTTATGTGCGGACATATAACATATATGTTTGAATTATTTTATTGTTTTATATTCTGCTTTTTAAAGAACAATATAATTTATTGCTTCTTTAAAAAAAAACAAACAATTAAAATATTCACCAATTTATTTTGAAAAATAATATGAGCATAATAAACATATTATGTGTGATATAATAATTGTTGCCCCCCCATAGTAACATTTGACGTGCATAGATAGAGTATATTATATTTCAATTGTCGATTTTTGTGACAAATATTTGTTATTTCTTGGGATTTTTTTTCCAATTCAAAATCTTTTTAAATCGTGCGTTTTGAAGTGTTTGTGGGGTATACCGAAAAATATTTTATTTGAGTATAATGTTTTTGTATATCTAAAACTTGTCAGATTTTTTCTTTTTTTAAATTTGTTATTTAGAGAAAAAAAAGTATTTGTTGAAAAACTGTTTTTCTTTTATACTACGATTTAAGTTTATTGCTTTACATTTTAATTTTTATTTATTAGTTAAATGCTTTTTGTGTTCTGTTTTTTAGAGTGTTTCTTTTGTTTGTTTAATAAAACTAATTTTATTTTCAATTAATATTACTTTATTTTTAAATGGATTTTGATTTAAGAGAGCAAAAATGAAAAATAATTAAGATTTAAGTATTAACACATATAAGTTCGGTTATTATATATTAGAACTGCTGCCCGTATTTGCGACCGCATAATGCAGTACCTTTCTTGAGTGTGTGTGTGTGTGTGTGTGTGTGTGTGTGGTAGAACTGTTTGTGACAGCAGAATGCTATAATAAAAAATCAAATTTTTAACAATACGAAAAGTATACATTTGTACATAAAAATAACAATCATATTATAGTACTAAATGAAAACAGATAATTGTGATTTTTTAATATGGCATTCTGTGATCACAAACATGGGCAGCATGTTAATACATATCATAAATTCTCATCTTATGGTTTTAGCATATTCTTATTCTAATTTCTTTTTGGACAATCAATTGAAGTTTAAGCTTTAAAGTTACAAGACCAAATAGATATTTTTTTTATTCATTAAGAACTGGGTCTGCAATTCTCATAACTAGAATTATGTATAATCTTATATGTTAATGAAATTCATTATATAAACTTTAATTGTTTTCATTTTTGAATGAAATTTTAGTACAATTTTGACTTTATTTTTTTAAAAATAATTATAAATTATATTTTAAGACCAGATGTACCCAATCTTGTAAAGCTGTGCCTTTTTTTTTTAATTGGTAGCTTTAACAATTTTTTTTTCATGTGTCATAGCATCGGCCAGGAAGTGAACCCGTTAACCCGGGACAACTGCTTGTAAGGCAGCTGTGCTGACCTCTCGACCACCAACGCTTGATTAGCTTTGAAAAAAAACAGCTTTAACAATTTTTTTCTAAGATTTAATGTAAATTACACAAACAATTTTAAATGTGGGAACTGTACACCAGCCAGAAAGACTTTTTATGGCAGAATACAAAAATTCCATGCCATCAGCTCCATGTTTTTGTAATAATTGGTTGCTTTAACAATTTTTTTAAAGATATAATGTAAATTAAATAAAACATTTTAATATTACTTAAATAAATTTCCAAATTTTAATAAAACTAAATTAAAATTTACATTTTTAAATATGCCTATCACATTTGACAGAGTTACGACACAACTGGAGTTCCCTGTGAATAAAATTGTTTAATTTTTTCCCCATATTTTTCGACAGCGTGACAAATAAACATAATAGTTTTTTTTTTAAAGCGTTATTAATAGTTACTGCTTATTAATGTTAGCATACAAAAATGCTGGCCTTTGACTCTATAATTTTTTTAATATTTTTTTTTAATTTGTTGGTTTAACATTTTTTTTAAAGATTTAATGTAAATATTTTTTTACCAAACATTGCTGAGTATGTCATTCACCTGAACTATATTAGGGGATTGACAGAACATGAAAGCAATGAGTGTCTTAACGCTGAATTACAAATCAGCATTTGTGGCTGCTTCTGCAACTGGCTGGAAACTTTTACTATGAAATATATACTATATCTATGAAGTTAAAAACACATGTTCTGATTTTTTTTTCATGCACTTATTATTAATGGATGAATTACTTCCCTTTGCATAAACTTACAAACACACATATAGTTACTAATCAGACAATATAGAAAATACAGATTTATATATAAGATAATTATTTACTAATTTCACATTTTTCTGATTTTAATAAGTTGGAGTTTATCAAAAGGTGAAATTTGATTTTCAAGTGGAGACTTTCGTTTCACATGCTAATAAACTTTACATGCAGGTTGGGTTGAATTTGTCATATCATTTATAAATTAATCATTTTTATTAATTTCTCAGATGTAACCTGGCTTTTTTTTTTTTTTTAATTGGTTGATTTATCAAATTTTTTTTAAAAGCTTTATTGTAAATTAAACAACAAATTTTAATATTATATTAATAAATATGATAAATGTACCCAGTCATTTCTGTATTATAGTTTATTAATGGCTTATAATATTTCAAATCTATATAAATATCACTATACATACAATGTTTAATTTTAGTAAATTATTACCTTGTGAATTTAACATATAAGTAAATGTGAGAAATTCACAATTGAAAAATTGAAAAACAAAATGTTTGGAATAATCTGGTCTTCAGAAATGTAATCGGCAAGGTATTAATAAAGCTAAATTAAAATTAAAAATGTTAAATCTACCTGTTATATTTGAAATGTGAATTATATTTGTGTGTTATATTTGAAATATGCATTATGGACATCTACTCTGTAAAAAAAAATATGGTTATTAATGGTAGAATTACTTCCTTTGCATAAAATGCATGTAATATAAATTACAGTTTAGTTAGGTATAGTTATTTATTTATAAAAGCAAATTTAAAGTTTTTTTTTTTATTATTTTTTAATCGTGAATTTGACAGCTTTATTTGTGACAAACATAATAGTTTTTTAAATTGGTTTGGCAAGACAGCCTCACAAGCATACATTCACATCGCACAGCTGTCTTATGAACAAACATACATTCACCAATCAGACAACAGAGAAAATAAGGATTATATATATAAGATATATTTTATATTCATTTCTTTTATTTTTTTTATTCAATTGTAGAAAATATCATTAATATTTCATTTTAAGAAGAATCTTTTTACAATATTACATTTAACATATATATATATATGAATTTGTTTCTAAAGCTGATTTGAACCTTTTGTGTATTACAATTGTTCTTAAAATAGACTTACTTGCATATAAAAAATCAATAATTTTTTAAATATATAGTTAAGAGTTATTTTGTTTCACTATATGTGCATGCTATAAATAGATTTGGAAGTAAACCCTGTAATATTTAAAAATTGTTGGATGACATTATTGGGTGTTACAATGTCAAATGATTAAAAAGAAAAAATACTCCATTTGATCTTATCTGGTATACTTTTCTTCAGTTTATGTTCATTATATTTGGAAAACTCTATAGGTATATGTATATAAGATGTTAAGATTATTAATGAACAAAGTTGGAGGATCTATTGTTGAAATGAAAGAGTTTAAATATTATAGAACTGTGTGAAATGAAATAGAATAATTTTTGGTAGGAAAATAATGGAACTGTAAAGTTTTTCATCAAAGAGATGTTGGTTTTGGAGTCTAGAATAAAAGACTTTATTAAGTAATAGTTATGAAAATAGTAATTTTTTAATTATCTGGTTGATATTTATTCCAAGAGATTTTTGAAGTTATTTTAATAAATTGATAAATATTATCTATGAAGAAATTGTTAGAGTATAATAACAATAAGTTATAATAATAGTGGTAGTAGTTGTTGTAGTAGAAGTAGTGAATTAGAATACTATTATAGGACAATGAGTTAGCAAAAAAAATTGCAGGAAATTATGAATTAGAGATAAGAAATAAGAGAAATAAATGATGAACATGTTTTTATGGAGTGTGATAATAATGATTATATAGTTTAATATTCTCAAGAGAATATACATATAGAAAACTGAGAATGTAAATAGGCAAAAACTCTCCATATAGTAGTGCCACCTTGTGCTAACTAGAGTAATCAATGGATGCCAGGGGGCTCATGCATAAAATTCCTATCTAGTGCCTACTCATCCAATATCCCCAGACTAGTTTCTGGCTTGTGGGTGAGTAGGCACTAGATAGGGATTTTATGCACAAGCCTTCTGGCATCTATTGATTACTCTGGTTAGTACAAGGTGGTACTACTATATGGAGAGTTTTTGCCTGTTTACTAACAGTTATGTGCTAACATGAGATGGTGATCATGTGATGTTTGGAATGTAAGTGTAAGAACATGTTTTTATAATGTTATTTATTAATCCAACATGATTTAGTAATAATATTGTGTTCAAGAACTCATATAGTGATTACATTTAGTAATAATAAAATTATGAACTAAATACAAATATTTTAAAAGATATAATAAAGATGAATAAAATAAATTTAAGAAATGCAAGTGGAAGTAATGAAGTTCCAGTTGAAGTAGTGTAAATCATGAGAGAAAATATTTTGAGACAATTAGGTGATGTTATTAATGTAAGGTAAGGTTCTTTAGTAACCCATTTATAAGGCAAATATCTTCAAAAGTCTTCTAAAGAGTAACAATGAAGTAGGCATTACTAATTAAACTTATTAACGTTTAGATGAAGATTTAACAAAACACCCATTTATCAAATAATAAGAATATAAGTGACTTAGCTTGTTCACTTGAAAGAAAAATCCCAAATCTCTTTGTAACTGGAATAAATTTCCATGTTTCATCTGGCATGAATTTGAACTTTATGGAATGTAGATGTATAATTCTTTTTGTATATAATGTAATAAGAAATATATAGAAGAAACAAGTTGATAACTTTTATATTGCGATTAAGTCTGGATCTTGTTATTTTGTATTTTTTTTTTTTATAATAAATAAATTTACTTATTAAAATTACTTAAACATACTAAGTTACTAATCCTTGATCATACTATATGAATATGAAATCTTTATGAGTAATTTTTTAAGAATTATTATTATTATTTTTTAATGGCTTAAAATTTTTGCATTCAAATTCTGATTAATCTCCATCATTTACATTTTATATAGTTTCTTGAAAGTTTAAGTGAAAATCTAAAGGAAATAACACTAATACATGGTTCTGTAATTACAATATAGGTATGCTAAGTATAGATTTATGTATGAACATTTTTTGTTTGAATTTATGTGGCAATGAATAATCTCTCAAATTATAATGGTATGTTGGTATTATTCGTGCTATGAGGTATTACTCTGGTGATGTTTTTATCTGGTAATATTTATTCATAGTTTCCGTTCATGATATTATGGTAACCAAATCCTGGCAGAAGTAATCCATGTCAACTTTTCACATATATACATATCACCAAGTTGGAAAACATGCTGACCTGTGAGATTTTGTGCTATCAGTAGTTTTCAGTTTTATTGATTATATTACATTGTCTGTGCTGTCACTGGGATTTTCAATTTTACAGATTTTATACTACCATGTTGTCCTATCATTGTGATTTTTTTTTTTTTTACCGTTACTGATTTCTTCTATCATATTATTAAGAAAACAAATATTAAAATTTTGACAGTTACTTGCTACAGAAGAGGAAGCTGTACATTTTTTCTAGAAAGGAATTCTGCCATCAAAAAAATTGTGAGAATGAGCATATTAAAAATGTGCATTTATAGTTCCGACAAGCAATGGTTATATTTACTCAACAGGTTGCTTGAAGAAAGTACCAATTCATAAGACAACATGATTTTAGGGCTCAAATTAAGTGTGTGACTGTGCTAAGATTCATCTATAGTTGATTGTGACAGTTGACATCTATCGAATGGTGTGAAGGTCACTTATGTGAAGTGTCTATGTGGAGGTTTAGGAATAGAGCAATGCAAAATCGGAAGTCCAGATAAAATTGTTGAAACTGATGAAAGCATGTTTACCAAACATAAGAATCAGGTCAGCAGAATACTTCCAGAGGAGTGGATATTTAGTGTACTTTGTAGGAAGACAGACAAATGCTTTATTGTCAAAATTCAAGATGGGACAGCATAAGCCATCAAATAAAATGTGGAAGAAGGGTCTACAGTTTATTTTGTTGACCTGTCAATCGGTGTGCACACACAAAATATTGAAAGGCTTTGGGGTTCAGTCAAATAGCAGAATAAAAAACAAAGAGAACAGCACATCAACATCTCAATTCTTATTTGACTGAATTCATATGGAAGCGAGTATTTAAAGATACTTTTCTTTCCATTTTGGAACATATTACACTCTTCAGTCTGCCACAATGACTTTTTTAAAAAAACACAATATAAACATCTTGCATCATTTGTAAGTAGTACTGGTTTCTTTTTTAAAATTGAAAAATACATTTAGAAGTAAAAATTGTTATATTTGTGTGTGTGTTTTTTGCTAAACGTTTATATACATTTACAAATAAAACTTTATTAAACTTACAGTTCACCATTTTTAAATAAAGATACAACTTTATCTTACAGTTCATCATTTTAAATAATACAAAAACTCTGTCAGATAATGAAAATTATTCTTCATGTAGAAAGTGTGATAAACAGAGTAGCTAAAATTAAAAAAACAATCACAAAAATTATTTGCTAAGTGCTTTCAGTAGTGTGTACATGTCACCACGATTCTGGTCCATGGTACCGAAAGCATTTGGCAAATAGTTCTTGTGATTAATGTTTATTGAATTTTAGCTACTCTGTATATCACACTTTATACGTGAAGAATAAGTTCACCATTTTCTTTTTTAGGTTAAAAAAATTATGGAAATGTAAAACTTTGTTACATCTTGCCATTTAAAAAATGTTTCAGGGTTCTTTTTCATACTTCTCCTTTTCCCATAATGAATATATTTCTCCATCATTGGAAATTAGATAATTTTTTTTTTAAGTTTAAAGTTTGGTATTACATGGCACAAAGTGCGACAATATGCTGGGAGGGGAAATGATGGCTTTGATGACATGAAGTGTCATCCTAAAAAGCACAACTCACAAGTACCTGTTTTGTTTAATATTGAATGTCTTTTTCTATAATGAATATACGTTTCCATTATTTTCTTTAGATTTGAAGTTTTATTTACGCATGGTATGGCATGTATTATTATTATGGCGATGTATTATTCTTATTTTGCGATATGTTTAAAATAATGCCACCACTGGATCTGTGAACAAATTTGATCATTAAGTTTGTCCGCACATTTTTTGGAGGTGTTATTTTAAACATGTCACAGATGTAGGATAATACGCCACTGGGGTAATATGTCATAGCAGGAATAATACCAAAGTACCACAATATGCTTTGATTTTATTGTGATTATTATTAGTGTATTTTGCTACTGCTTGTTATTTGTTTTAATATAATTTATTCTAATTACAAAGCAACAAAATACTATTATTCTGAAACTGTTGGTCTTTCCTTCTTTTTGATTGGAAAACTTGGAAGTATAAAAATAAAAAATGAAAATGATTAACAATTATCACTTTTATATTAATAATATGATAAATATAGCTTTAATTCTCACTATATGTAAAATATATAATTGTTAATTAGAGAAGATATTAATTAGTATTAAAGTTTATCGGCTTAACATTTTCGAGGATCCATGCCTCATATTCATAGCCTTCATAAAATGTACAATTATCACTTTTATATTAATAATATGATAAATATAGCTTTAATTCTCACTATATGTAAAATATATAATTGTTAATTAGAGAAGATATTAATTAGTATTAAAGTTTATCGGCTTAACATTTTCGAGGATCCATGCCTCATATTCATAGCCTTCATAAAATGTATAATAAAATATGCAAATACAAATATTCAAATAAGCTAGTATTACGTAGCCCATTTCTTCGAGATCTAGAAGCAAGTATCCTTTCTATTAATGGCATGGATGTTTCCATTGATGTAAAATGCCTCCTTTATTTTTCTTTTGTGATCATTTGATTCTGAGCACAATATTATGGGATTGGCGGGTGTGAAGTTGTGTCCAGATTGTTTAGCATGCTCCAAGAATACAGAGGACATGTTGCTGTTTTTCTGAGCTCTGTTAAATGTGTAAATATGTTGACCCAGTCTAGTATTGATTGTAGCTTTCGTTTCACCATAATATATAGCATGGCATCCAGCCTGAGGGCAGGCAATAGAGTACACCACGTGTGGGGTGAACGATCGATCAATGTGGTCTTTAGAGTTGTTAAGCAATCTATTAGAATTAGGTGATATGTGATATGGATATTTTTACTTAAGTGATTAGCAACATAAAGTCTTTTAATAAGTGTAAATTCCCTGTAGTCTTTGCCAAGCTTCCTTTGTTTCTGTTTATGAAATGCATATTTTGCATATAGAAAATAGTCTTTTATAGTTTAAACACATTGTTTATACTATTGTTAAATATTTTAGTGATAAATTTACTCAGTATTTGGAATTAATTTGTCAATCCTGAGGCATCAACAGTATATTTTTTAATGTAAATAACATTGAGTTACAAATTAAATAACTGAATGTAAATGCTATCACTATCTTAAATATTAACTAAATCTCATTTCATATTTTGTATTTTATGTGAATAACATATATTTCTTATAATACTTCTTTCATATACACTTCAATGCAAACAAATTTTTTTAAAAACTTTATTTTCCTTACAGTTTCGACTGTCCAGCAGTCTTCATTGGAACAGAGGAAGTTTGTTAAAGCTCTGATGAAGACTGCTGGACAGTTGAAACTAAGGAAAATAAAGAACTTTTTTTAAGAGAATTTGTTTGCATTGAAGTGCATATGAAAGAAGTATTATAAAATATATATATATGAAGATATGCAAAAAAAGTAAAAGAGAAGAATAAGAGAATATATGAATAATAAATAGTTTTCTGACATTTTGTAATATGACAAACATTAGTAGATGAGTTACTTGCTTCATGAACAAAAGATAACCGAGTCTCTTTATAGTCATATCTCTGGGCAATCCCTATGGAGTTTATTTATGGAAAATTGTTTGCCTACATTCTAGTTAAAAAGTATTATTCTGATCATTTTACAAACTCCAGCCTGTAAGTTTGCATTATTTGCTCACTGCACATAACATGCTACGATTATTTTAGCATACTTGCTAAAGATACATTTTCTGCTCTAAAGAAGATTTTGATATCAGCTTGATATTATAGCAGATCTTTAATTTTCTGAGTAATGAATCCAACTTATTATGCATCAACTTTTTCCATAATTCCTTTGCCTTCTTGAAGAATTTTGTAAGATTTTCACCATTTCCCCCCATTATATTAGGATAGTACAGAGATTTCTTTTATCCTATCCACTTTTTTCAGTACATATAGGTTTACTTAAAGAAACTGCAGATTTAACACATTATAGGTTCATCTCTTACTTAATATAAAAAAAAAAATAGGACAATATGTATACATATAATATAATCATATATAAAAACCATTCAAAGTTACCACTTATTGAAGCAAGCATGGATAATTTCTTCATTTTGTAGTCTTATCTATCTCAATCATCAAGCCACATTTGAAAGATTTCTGGACATGTCTTTGCTGTTTTTAAAAGCATTTTATGAGCTAGTTCTAAATTTGAGATTCCTGGATAAACTATGATAGGAAGTCATAAGCAATGGACACCTGTTACTGCTGATGATTAAGGATTATCATTTGATTGTAGGAAGTAATATGCAATGGACAACTGTCACTGATAACGATCATGAATTATCATTTGATTGTAATACTTGTAATCTGAGTTCATATAGAGAACTTCACATTTACATATCTTTATGTATTACAAATGTATACTTATTCAGTAACAATTATTCAACTTTGGGATAGTTTAATCTACTTCTAATATACAAAAATCAAAATTATAAATACAGTGATAAGCTAACTTTCATTTAATTTTGGGATTTCACTATGTGCCTTATTTTTTTCAGAATATTCAGAACTACTTAAGTGATTTTGTGTTTGTTGCCGGGGAGACTTTAACCACTATATTAATGCCAGTCTATTAAAACAATGTAAGTATTCAGATAATGATATTATCATTTAATAAATCTTTAAATATTATTCATATGGCTAAATTGTTATTTTTAAATGGGGTCTATCTTGTGCTGATTTCCCTCACAATATTTTAATAAAAATTGTGAGTAGTATATCATATGACTTGATCGCTGTATGGTCTCACATTAGCATGACTTTTTAACATATTATTATAATTGAAAGTTTGATGACAGACTTCACAAATAAATACCGCAAGCAAATTTGAATATGATTGATTCCTTTTTCACCGTTAGATCATCACATATTTTGTTGATTATCCAAAAGAATTAATGACATACTTATTGATAATTCTCTTTTTTTTTTATTATCCTATTAAACATGTAATATCATATAAAAATAAAGTATCCCAAATCTTCATGGTGTCCTTCACTTTATTTGATAAGAATAAAGTGAACAGTTCTCATTTTTGTTGAATTTTTTATAAGTTGTCAGATATCAGTATTTGTTTTGCGTAACTCTTACTCTTTTTTAAAAGTTTTATGATTACGTGTGTCAAATGTGTCACTGATATCTCTGGTATACACCAAAAATGGTATTCACTAAAATATTTTAATTATCATTTGAATACTCATCCAACTTTTATCTTACCATAATTAGTTAAATAAACATTCATTACTTATTAATAATTTTTATTAATCATTCATTAGACCAGAGATTATCCAATAATGAATTATATTTCTGTAGTGTAATTTTCACTACACCACTTTCATGCAAGGTAGGGACTACCTTCTATTTGCTTTTAATACTTTGTGGAAAGTGAAACTCTCCATACAGTAGTGCCAACCAGAGTAATCAATTGGATGCCAGAAGGCTTGTGCATAAAATCCCCATCTAGTGCCGACTCATCCAACATCCCCAGACTAGTTTCTAGCTTTTGACCTTCATCAGTGAGGAGCTTTGGATCTGATAGCATTGCATCTAGATCTTATGATCTAATGCAACCCTCCAGCAGCCACCTTTTATCTTTACTTAACTACAAAACTATGAAAATAAAATTGAAAACACAATATTTTCAATCTAAGCTCAATAGCTTATATAGTCATATTAGTCTGAACTCAGTTCAGTACCCATACATTTTGGTGTCTTGGGCTCTTTAACAACCATAGCCACCAATATCCTATTAGGCAGGATTGGTGTTAAACCAATAAGCATCACATGATCACCATTTCTTATGCTAGCACATCTGTTATTAACAAAGGCAAAACTCTCCATACAGTAGTGCCACCCAGTGCCAACCAAAGCTATTGAGCTTAGAGTGAAAATATTTTTGTGTTTTCAATTTTATTTTCATAGTTTTGTAGATAAGTAGAGATAAAAGGTGGCTGCTGGATGGTTGCATTAGATCCTAAGATCTAGATGCAGTGCTCTCAGATCCAAAGCTCCTCACTGACGAAAGCCACATGCCAGAAAATATTCTGGGGATGTTGGATGAGTAGGCACTAGATGTGGGTTTTATGCACAAGCCTTCTGGCATCCATTGATTACTCTGGTTGGCACTACTGTATGGAGAGTTTTTCCTTTGTTAATAACATGCTAGCATAAGAAATGGTGATCATGTGACCTTGTGGAAGGATATAATCATAATCATATGACCAGTGTTGTGAAAAAGATCTATGATTCCCAAGATGCACATTCCATGCTGAGTCAGCATTCTTGAGATGACCCAGACCACAATATTTTACACATGTCACTCATATACTGAACAATGGTAAAGGTATGTGTAAGAGATTGTGGCCTGGGCCAACTGATGAGTTCTGATTCAGCACAAAATGTGCATATTGGATATCATAGATCTTTTTCACATGCCTTTGGTCATATGTTTATGATAAACATCCCCCCCCCACAAGGTATTAAAAGCTGATAGAAACTAGTTTCTACCTTGTATGAGATTGGTGTAGTGAAAATTATGCTACAGAAATATTATTTATCTGTAGTCTGATGAATGACTAATAAAAATTAATATACTTTCATTAAGAGATTTTCTCAAAGTTGTGAGGCAGCATGATTAATACTTATCAATTATTTAAACTATAGTAATTTGCTATCTATCTATATATATACTGAACAATGATAAAGATATGTGTAAGAGATTGTGGTCTGGACCAAGTGACGAGTGCTTGTTTGCATTTTGGGGATCATAAATCTTTTTCACATCTTTGTCATATGCTTATGATTATATCCTTAACAAAGTATTAAAAGTGGATAGAAACCAGTCCCTACCTTGTGTGAGAATGGTGTAGTGAAAATTACACTATAGAAATATTATTACTACCTTTTCAAATGTTGATTCTTTGATTGACACCAGTGATATATAAATGTCTCGATTTTATTGGATATTACAACTTATGATTTATGTAATTTTGCATATTAATTAATATCTATAACACTAGATATTCTGATATATTGTAATGTTTATTTCTATTGTTATTGGTCTTATATAGAAAGTTTTAATTATAAATGAACTTGTTTTAATATAAATATTTACAAATCTTAAGTTGATTCACTGATTTATTCCTGTTATTACAAATTTATATTTTCATTTATTTTGCTCTCTTTTTATTTAATCTCACTTCACATTTCTAAGCATCCCTAATATTGCTTATCATTTGATTTTTGATCCATGTAAGCAGTCATTTTTTCTATAACATAATTTATAGATTGTATATTTATTTATTCTTAATAAATAAAGAAAACACTTTATTGTGAGTATAGCCATTCAAAATCAAAATAGCACATACATAAAATTGAAAAATAAAAACTAGAAAGACAGTTTTATCTTGAGTATATATATGTCATTCTTGAACTACAAATATTTCTGCATATCTTATATATATATATTATATTCTGATTTGAAATATTGAAATGCTTGTTTCTAAGTTTTCCTGCAGAGAACATTTTTTTTATTTTTATGAATGACTTCATTATCTTACCTAATTATAGCTTTCCATTGTATGTGACCTACATTATAGATTATAATGAAAACAGTTAATATTCAATCTTTTTTTTAGTATTTTTTTAATATAACTTTATAATATGAACAGTGTATATACCTTTCCCATAGAACTGTGTTTAAGTTCACCATGAAATATTTTTTAGGAGACCTTCTTTTAGTTATTTCCTTCACATGTCCAATCTAATAAAGATTTTCCCTTACAGTAATAGATTAAACAGCATAATACCTAGAAAACTAGAAATTACATTGATTTATCTTATAAATTTACCATCATCTTTTTAGAATTTAAATAATATTTTTGAACGAAAATTTTCTGGTGCTTTTATGTTATATCAATAATGTTGGTTAAATAAGAATTTTATACACACATTTATTTGTTTCAGTTATAGTATTATAATGAAATATTCTGTTTTTTTAATTTGTTAACTACAGAATCAGTGGATTAGAATCTGTGTTGCATACTGACATCTAAATTTATCCTTTTGACTAAAGAGGTAACTGGACATCTAAATTAATTCAAATTCTTAATCTGATGCCTATCCAAGTCAAAAATTGCCAAATATTTTTCTTTCATTATTAGCTGCTAAAGCACTTTTTAAAAACATTAATTCCTAATGCAAAGTTTTTGTACGTTACATTTAAAATATTAAGACCATTCTACAAGTAGAGCATCATTTAAATCGGCAAAAATAGTACTGTAAATCTAGAAGTTAAGAAGGCAGAAATTGTTATCTTTGCCTTTAATCGGCACAAGTTAAAAATTCCACTATCAAATGCATGCCTATTTCATGTAATCATCTATCAGTTTTTTTAAAGATTACTTTCATGAAAATTTAAAACAGAAATGGAGTCATATATATTCTTGTTTGACACCAGTTTCTATTTTTTTCTGCTAGCTGTGATAATGCTTTTACAGTTGTTTGATTATTATCAAATCAATGCTTCAAATATTTTTCATTGACAGAGTCCAATGGCAAAATCAATAAACGCAATTTGCAAACCATGTTTTTATTCATTGCTCTGCTTTACTGTATTTGCTGATGATCTAAAACTGATTGAGCATCTGTGATTGGAAACAACCTGTTGACTGAAACTTTTGAAAGTATTTCTACAATAGATAACAATACTTCATGATAGTTATCACAGTCTTATCTATTTCTTATATTTGTATAAATTGGAACATTAGAAGCATTTTTAAGATTAGGTAGTGCAACTTCATAGATCCAGTCTTGCATTGGTGGTCGAGAGGTCAGCGCGACTGCCTTGCACTTGCAGGCAGTTGCCCGGGTTGCGGGTTCGTGTCCCGGCCGATGCTATGACACTTAAAAAAAAAAAAACTTCATAGATCCATATATTTGTAAAAAATTTCAATATTATTGAAGCTTCACCATACTATATTTCAAAAGTTCTTAATTAAAATGAAATAATAATAAAAATCTAAATAAGGAGATTGGATAAATATATTGTTAACAGCCATTATTTGAAATTTTCTTGCATCATTATTTAAAGATGATCAAAATAGTTACAGATCTTATGATAGCATTTTCTTACTGTCAATATATAAAGTAATCAAACTCAAGAAATGACTAATCTCTTCATGTTTTAGTCCACTAATGGTTTTAAAACCTTGTCAGCCATAAAAAGTTCTTTTTTTTAAAATCTTTACATTATTTTTTCAATTTATTATTTTGTCAAGCAAAGAATGCCTTTTTAAAAAAAATAAATGAATAATAATACAACTGTTGTCAGAGAATCCAGCCATAGAATTAATTTATTAATAAACCCATAAATTACTTGTATCTCTAAAATGTGACTTAATTTCTTGCTTTGATAAAATAAGAAGCTTGAAAATGATAAGGTTGAAAATTCAAATTAACAATTTTAATGCTTAGTAGCTTAGCATAAGTTGTAATTGCTTCAAAAGAATAAATAGAATGATCATTAAATTTTTTACCACTGTATTGGGAATTGAATCGACAGTCTTCAAAAAGTGATCTTGTATCAGTAATTTCTTTTACATTCAGACTTATCTATAAAATAAATCATAAAATTTATAGGAATTGACTATGGATGCATTCAATTTCTTACATTAGGATCTTTTTTTTTTTACCTAAAAAAAGTTAATGATGATCATTTCATATATTATGCAAAAATTCAATATTAGCAGATCATTTGAGTTCACTGAATCAATACTGTTATTGTATTTCCAATTATTTTGATTCAAAGTTTATTGTACTCACCAACATGGTACATTAATCCCTAAGAAAAAAAATATGTTTTTAGGGCCATTGCTATAATAATATGACTTAATAAGGCTTTTTTCCCCTCTTTGAATCTTAATATTGAGGCATACGCACTGATAAAATGGATGCCAATACTGTGGCACAAAATAGTTTTTAATAACATTAACCTTTCATGAATTCATTTAGGTATTTTAATAACAGGTGATACTAAATTAAATTACCTAATGAATTTATCAGCATAGTTTCCTTCCATTTGATAATCATTTTCCAAGTGCATTACTTTGTGCAAGACCATAATGAATTACTGTAACCCATCCTTTTTATTTGAAGAGAGAATAAAAGTTTGGAGTTAATTTTTTTTCTATATGGGAATTATGTTTAAAAATAGGCTTAAGTGATATTAACAATTGAAAATCATATTGTTAATGTTAATGCAGAGATATTATTGTTAGTATGAAAGATAACATAATACAAATTGGTCTTTTAAATGACTGATGATTTTTAAGGTAAAAAGAACGGAATAAGAGGATACAAAAAATACCAAAAAAATCCTAGTCCTTAATATATTATTCAATAGCTTAGGTACTCTTAAGTCTGGTACTACTTATTGATTGTATGTCTGATTTAATATCTGCAATTATATATGTACTTTTACCCTGTTGGGGATGATCCTTTTAGCAATCATCATTAATTTGTACCCACTTTTTATTCACCATTATGATCTTGGGAAAAAAATTGTCATTAAAAAAAAAATCACTCATTTTTCAAGATGACAATTAAAAAATGATTGTCATTTTGTAAAATTGATATCATGGGATAGAGATTTCAATAAAACTACCTCTTTTGAGAATAAAATGGTAACATTGATGCTAAATGTGTACAGTAGAGTTTATTCATTATAGAGTATCAATATTGTTTTGATTATAGAATTCAAATATGATTAATGCACTTTATTTTCATTTAGTGACTTTACAAAACATTTAGTATTTTCATTTATGATATATTTAAAGTAAATATCCTTAATGCCTAGAAAAAAATAGCTGTTTCATTCAGCACAATAAATAATATATTTTGATCATTTACTATAACAAAGTGTATTAATATTTAGTTGTAAAATGTGTATATTAGCTAATCTATATTCTTACAATCAGTTTTATGGATTAAAATTTTTGGGAATGTTATTTTATTTGCAATGAAAATATGAACATCATAATAGTCATCTTAAGAACATATTCTGAGGAAATAAATGATTTCATACACTATGCAGCTAATAATCAACTTTATGTGATCAAAGATCATTAAATGTAAGTTTAAAATTGCATTTATTTTTTTATTTTAAATCAATAATCATAATTTGTTTTTGACTTATACATGGTAATAATCAGTTTTATTGTAAGCATAGATTGAGAAAATAATAAGATTTAATCATTTATATACAATAGTAACTCTACAGCAATGAACTATACATAACATTACTACATTTATTTAATTTCATTGCATTTATGTAAAATAAAGAAATATATGATTTTTAAAATAAATAAAATTGCAATTTCAAAAAAAAAATATATTTTTTTAATAATTGAACATAAAGTGCATGAAAAATAAATTTTCAAGTGTACATTGTAATTATTTTTTTTCTAGTGCTTTATTTAATTCAATGAATTGTGATTCAGGAAATATCATTTTGTGGTTACATAAGAAACAGATTGGCTATCAGCAATGAAATTTTTTTTTAAAAAAAAATTATACCTATCTAAATATTTTTAAATAATAAATTTACTCACATTTAATTTTTTTTTTTAATATGCTAAGTAAAATGTTTAATCATTAATTAAAACTTTTATCAATTTAAGTCTGAATGAATTTTTTTTATACACATATTTTGAATTTAAAGTAACCACTTAATTTTTTCCCATGGGAACCCATTATAATTGTTTATTTTGTATGCACAATTTTACTGTACAAAGTATTTTGGGAAACCAGTTGTCATTGCTAACTAGGGTAAAAGTGGTTAATGTTCTTTTTCTTTAAAAATTATTGTTAGAATTGATGTTTTATTTTTCCTTAAACCTATTTACGCAAACCTATTTACAAGGTTGAATATATTTAAGAATTTTTTTTTATAAAAAACATATGAAGTCAAAGTCATTTAATAATTTATGAAGTTTTTCTCTTAACTGAAAATTTGTCCAGAAACTAAGTTGACACCAAAAAATGTCAACAAATTAAGATGTTTGTTGTCTCAATAAGTCTATGAAAATTGTACATTATTATTTTGATTGTTGTAATGGGGCTATGATATATGCTATATTTTGTTCCAAGCCCCCTCACATACATAATATATAGCATATAATAGCTTATGTTTCATTTATAAAGTTTGATTAGAATAGAATACGGTTTATTGTATTGAACTTTTTGACATGCACATTTATATGTAACACATATGCTTTTCTTTATATATATAATAAGCATATATATAAATTAAGATTATAGTATTAAAATTTTTTTTAAGATAATGTAATTATTAATAAATTGAGGGGTCAAATTTATATATATTTTACTAAGAGTGTGCTCACTCATTCATTCACTGAAATAATAAAAATAAGAAGCAAAAAAAACCCTAATTGTACAGTATTTTTATTTTTTAAATAAATAGTGAAATGTCTTTCATTGTTATTAAATATGCTCTGAGTGTTATTATTTTTCTTTTATAACAAATTGCTTTTCTCTTACAGAAAAGTAATAGTAGTCTATTTATGAAAAAATTAGGATTTCTCTGATGGTTTTAATCCAGTATCAACATTTAATATGTTCTAAAATTTTGTAAAACGTTTCGTATTAAGCTTATAAAACATATTATTATGCAATATATTGTACATCAAATTCAAAAAGGATAATGAATGAAAGATAAAATGTATATGCATTCAACATAAACTGAAGAAATATTGTTGATAAATATGATTGCTTATGATGCTTCCAGACATTGTAAAATATATTTACAAAAATTTATTTTTTTTAAAAAAACTTTATATAGCGCTTGTTGCTTGCAAATCATAAAATGTAATAAATTTATGATTTTCATTGTTTTTTTGTTTGTTTATTTTCATTTTCCTTTGTTTATATTTTTTATTGAATAGCTTTACTATATTTAAAAAAAACAAAACAATTATGTTGTGCAAGATGATTCCAATGTCATCTTGAAATAATTGTATATTGAAATGAAAATTACACAATTTTTTTCAAAAAAATTACATCTATAATTAATTATTATGAAGAGAGATGACAGTGTATGAAAAATGTTATCAGCTTTTTATGATCCTATTCTTTAATTGATTTTTTAAATATACATTTGATTTAAAAATAATAGGTATAATTTTTTTTATCATTTTATTAATCGTTGAAAAAAATAATGAAAAAGTAAAGATTCCTTCCTAATCCTGAATAAGTTTCACTCTTTCCTTCTATATATGTATCTTACTGGAATTTTTATTTAGCTTGGTATTGTTTTATTTTAGTGAATTCCTTATGAGATTTTTATGTCTCTAACCTCAATTTTTTTACTATAGTATAGTTATTCTATAGATAACTATATCATCCATAAGCTTAATGTATATTAAGAAAAATCTTTTTTTAATATTTACATTTTTGATTTTCACATAATACTTTTTAATCATTTTTGCCTTATGTAGTTAGAGAGTGAAAAGTCCCTGAATAAAACATCATTCTAGTTATTGAACTTTATATGATCTCTTAAGTGATTAAACATTTGATTATAAATCATTTTCACACACACACATATATATATACTGTATATTAAACTGTTGCACATATCAAAATATTTTTATATTTAAATATTTAGAGACAATTGGTTACCTTTTTTTTGTACAATTAATGAGTTATAGAACTATAATATGAAAATTACGAAATACTTATTTATTTATTTTTTTGCAAATACCACAATTACAACATTTTTTTTTATAATAGTTAAAAATATATAAAAATCCAATCTTTTTTATTTTATTAATTTTATTATTACTATATATATATATATTTTATTTTATCTTTGATAAATTATTCATATCTTTAAGCAAAACAAATTTAAATATTTATAATCAATTTGTTTTGTAGGTTATTGAAAATTTTCATTTAATTTTTTTTTTAAAATTAGGCCTATATTAATAATATTTTATTTTATTATTTTTTATGCATCTAAAATTTTATCAATTTATTGAGAGCTGTTTTATGTAATTTTATTTCTTATATTTTAAATAATTGTAAAAAAGTACAGAATCCTGTTGTTTTATGTAAAACTGACTTTTATAAAAAAAAAATATTTTTTTTTTACATGTCATAGCATCGGCCGGGACGCGAACCCACAACCATCTGCAACCAACTACTTGCTTGCATGGCGGCTGCGATACCTCTCGGCTAACAACGCAAGACAAAAAATATTTTTTTTTAGTTATTCTGCTTGTTATACATATATACTGTTCATATATTTATTATATTCTTTGCCCAAAGACAGACTTTAGTAATCAAAGCAGTAGAATACAAAGATTCTCCATTGTTTATAATTAATAGATTCTATAAAATAACTATTTAATATTGCATTTATTTCATTGATGTATTGTTAATAAGATTTAATTGGGATTGAAGTACAATAAAATTTCAGAATGTAGATGAATGTATTAACTTGTATATATTTATCTATATTGCCAGTATATGTAATACCTATATATATTACACATATTTTTATATATAAAGAATATACTTATATAAAAAGAAACATCAATTAATATTAATTTTTGAAAATGTTTCCATATGCCAGATACTGAGGAGAAAAATAAAGAAAAATATTGCACGCCCCATATTTTTTAGATTTAAATAATTTTTTTTTTTTTTTTTTAGATAGAAACAGTATTTTTACAAATAGATTATTCAATAAACATCACATGACCTACCACATATCTTCAGCTTACATATTGTTGTTTTAGTAGCATACTTTTCCATCTTTTTGCCACTTACAATTAGTTTTAAAAACTAATAAGAATTGACACAGCTTGAAACTAGTCTGGGGGTTGATTACAATCACCAGGGTTTGAAATTAGTCTGGGGATTTTGGCTAAGAAAACACAAGATAGGGATTTATTAAGCACTGTACTACCATTTTTTTTTAAAGCTTACTGTAAGTGGCAAAAAGGTGGAAAAGTAAGCTACAAAAGTAGATTATTCAAATTTTTAATGTAATAATTGCTTTGGAGAAGAAATGAATAAACAATAATTAATAAATTAATGTCTCTTTGAAAAACAATCAATATTGCTAGACATTTTAATTTAAACAGAAAATTTCAAAACTATAAATTAGATTGAATTTCTTATCAAAATTATATAGTTCTTTAAATATTTAAAAAAGAGAAAGCAAACTTAACTTTGCATTGTATTGGAAATTGTTGAATAAATAGTTTGAAAATGAGATTGTTGTTCAAAATAATGTGAAAATATGTTCACCACTATTTGTGCATTTGTTCTATAAAACAGAAAAAAATAATATTCTTTGTCAAGCGTTGGTGGTCAGCACAGCCGCCTTACAAGCAGTTGTCCTGGGTTTGCAGGTTCACTTCCTCGCGGATGCTTTGACACATGAAAAAAAACAACAAATAAAACAAAATACTTATAATATTTAAATTAATCACTTTTATTACATTAAAGAACTGAAAAAACTTGTTGTAGGAATATACTAAATAGAGATTATATACTAATTTTGGAAAAATAGAATATCCAGGTGACAGAAGGAAATTATGTATTTATTATTGATGGTAGAACACGTCATGAAAGTGAGCAGTTTCCAATAATCATTGAAAGAATGCATCACTAAAAAGAAAAATCTGTGGAAGAATTGATAAAGAAGATAAAAGTAATAGGAATACTCAATTCAGTTTTATATAGTTGAAAATGAAAATTTAAGCAATAGCAAAGGAAAATGAACAAAGAATGTTGTCAACAAAAGTTAATTACTGGGGGAAATTAGCAGGAAGTTCCAAAACTGGAGAGAAGGATAAATCAAAAATCAAGGAAATAATTGACATAAAAAAATAATTCAGAAGCGATTTTTTCTTCTCTGAGCATCATACACAATCACATTAAAAAAAAGAGTAAAATTTATTAAATAAATTTTCTAATTTATCAATAGTTCTTTTTCCATCTTAGAGGACTATATGATTATAAATATTAATAAATTTTTTCAGTTTGTGTTAAAAGCACATATATTTTATTCTTTCCTGATTATCCTTTCCAAATTTGTTGTGCATAATAAAGTATTTTCTAAGAATAATTGCTAAAAGTTTTTTAAAATTTATAGCATACTTTTTAATTAATACTGATTTAAAAATATTAAAATAAAGAGTTTGTAATTTGTTGATAAAGAGACTAATTTATTAGATTTTATAGGAGAAAAAAAATATTGGAAAAAAAAAGAAAGAATATCATCCAGAGCGTATTAATGACTAAAGTTCTAGTGTCTGAACCTACCCAGCACCTCTGAGGAGTGCCAGAGCATGAAACCATGATCAGAGGTTTGGGAGGGGGGTCCTGACAGATTTTAAATGCTTTCTCTAGCTAAGCATTTATCACAAAACTTGTTGAGGAATTGGCAATCCTCATTGTTTATAACTTACAAGCTTAAGAGAATAGGGTCATGTGATCTATGACTCTTATTTTGACTATTTATTTCACTATTTACTTCATTTTAAAAATAAAAATGATAGTTGATTTTATTATCACATCTTCCATTTCACTTACTGCTTTTTATATTACATGACACAAAAAGTGAATCAATTTTCATGTTCTTGCAAATTCTACATCTTCAATGACTATCTAGGGAAAATTATCTATTTCATAGATAGTAAATATAAAATGTGCAGTTTTATCAAAAGCAATCGTAGTATTAAATGTCATCTTTCTAATAAATAAAGGTATCATTTGTCATTACCAGAAAAAGACAATTTACAATAAATTAACATTTATATCAAAATACCAAGTATTTATAATTTCATATCTATTTTTAAAGTAATTTTTTCATTGGGATTTGAAATAAGCAATGTACACATTCACAGGATAAGTTTTACAAGATAAGAAATGACGGACATTATTTAAAAGTATTGTTTTGACATAATTGTTAAATTATTTGTACTATTCACACATATCCATCAATCCACAATCCTGCTATCACCAAAATATCAAGAAGGCTACATGATAGAATGAATAGGACAATGATTTTTAAGAAAGCAAATGATGATTAGGTATGAAGTAATCATATAACAGAATATAAAATTCAATTTTAAATCATTACTATTATCATTTTCCATCATTATCAGCCCATTTCAGGATGAAAGTCTCCCCGATATTTTTTTCTACATCACGTTACTAAATGTTCTTATTTTTTCTATTCATCTCACATGTGATCTCTTTCTAGATCTTTTATAATATCTTAGGATCAAGTTTATGATCTCTTCTAGTAATATGTCAAGACCAACTCCGCCCTAGTCTCTTAATTCTTTTAATATCAGTAAGACTTATTTGCTGTCTTACTGATGTCTTTAGTTTTTGATTTTTTTATTGTTATTCTTAACATACATATCTCCATACTTCATTGGGTAGTCTCAAACTTTGGTATTGCTCTTCAGGTAAGTGTCTAAGTCTCAGATCCATAAGTAGGAACTGCTAAAATGTATTTATTGAAAGCCTTTTTTTTCAAGCACAGACATATTTTCTTTTAATATTGTTTCTAAACAATCACTTCATTCAAGTTTAATTTTTGATTAGTTTTATTCATTATGTTTTCATCTGTTTTAATAACGTGAACAAGATATTTGTAGTTGTTAACTTTTTTAACTTCATCATCAATCTTTATTTGCTTCTATAAAATCCATTGAACATTATTTTAGTCTTTTTAGCATTTATTCTTAGTTCTATTTTCTAACTTTCATCTATTACAATATTTTTTGAAGCTTTGAAGCATTACTTGTAAAAGTGACCACATCATCTGCAAAATTTAGATGACTTAAATAATCTCAATTTATTTTTACTCTCTTTGCTTTCTATTTTAATCCACAAAATACACTTGTGAAATTAATGTAAAAAATTTGGATCTAAGTATTTTGTCATACATTTTTAGTCCATATTAATCTTCATAGTATCATCATATAATTTAATAATTTCTATTGCATTTTGAAAACTTCCATATTCTAAATCTATATCTTGATGATCCATTTGCATCTTGTCATACATTCACATCCATATTAATCTTCTTAGTGACATCATGTAATCTAATCACTGCTGATGCATTTTGATAACATTCTTCAGAATATGACAATATCCTAGATCCATATTTCGATGATCCAAAGTTTTAAATCACCATGGAAATGCTTATGCAATCAAATGCCTTTTTATAATTTACAAATCTAAAGCAAAATTCTAATTCATATTTATTGGTACTTTCTATAATTTCTCTAAATACTTGGATGTGATTCACGGCACTAAAACCTTTTATAAGTCTAGCGTGTTTTTTTGGTTGGTTAGAATCCAAAATTTGCTATATATGAGTTGTAATTATCTTGATAAAGATTTTGCTTAGAATGGATAGATCTGTAATGATTAATATCTTTTTTATCTACTTTGTTTAATATCAATATTACTGCTGGATTTTTCCATTCTTATCATTTAGATATTTGGCATATAGCTTTGCCAATAATTTCTCGTTTTTTCATATCCTACAAAGAGACTAAACTCTCTATACAATAGTACTACCATTGCAAGCCAGAATAATCAATGGATGCAAGATGCAAGAAGGTTTGTGTATAAAATCCCTATCTAGTGTTTATTCATCCAATATCACCAGACTAGTTTCTATACGACTATACAAGCAAATGAGCTTAAATTGAAAACATTACATTTACATTTTGTACTCAAAGCTTTATAATTAGCTAAAAGGTGAAAGGTGGCTGCTGGAAGATTGTGTTGTATCCTAAAGACTTACATGCATTCTCAGATCCAAGGCTCCTCACTGATGAAAGCCACAAGCTTGACACTAGTCTGGGGATATTGAATGAGTAGGCATTAGATAGGGATTTTATGTACAAATCTTCTTGCATCCATTGATTACTCTGGCTTGTACTATTGGATCTACTGTATGGAGAATTTACCTCTGTGCAAACAGCTTGTGTAAGCATAAGAAATGGTAATCATGTGATGTTTAGTGGTTTCTTCATTTTCTTTTAAAATATTAGTAATAATTTTATTATTTTCTAGAGTTTTTTTTCTTTTTTTCATAGATTTAATTATGTCTGATACTTTATTTTTTTGTATTTATATATTGGACTATTTCCATTATCTAATTTAAGTATTGAATGTCTTTAGAAAAAAATAACTTCATTTAAATATTCCAAACACCTTCAACTGTTGGCAGGTGAGCTTTTATAAACAGTTGAATGTATTTGGAATATTTAAATAACCTCTAAAGACTTTCAATATTTATATTATATGATAGAAATAGTCCGATATATAAATAAATAACTAAAACACCATCATCACAAACCTTCAGGAAAACACTTTATTTTCTTGTTTTTATTAGTGTATAATATTTATAAAACTTTTCCATACATTTCATAATATTCTATCTCTTTTTATTAATAGTTCTAGTTTTTACTTATTCCTAAAGCAACTTTTCTTTCTATACCAATAAGTTTTATTAAACTCTTTTGAACTTTTTATTCTTTTCTATCAGTTTTCTTTGCCAGTTAATAATTAAATATACTTATGCCATTATTAATTCTTTCTCGTATCATTTTATAAGTCTAGATATTTAATTAATTATTAATGGATTATTTTAAAATTTTTATATATATTTGTAAGTTGGATTATGTCTGAATAGAAAATTTAATGAGAAATTGCTGGGTTTTTTGTATCAGTTATCTTTTTTATAGTTTTCATTAGAGTATCGGTTTTCTTCTTGATTTTAATCAAATCTGAATCATCTTCAAAGTCTCTTAATATTTGAAATTATTTACATGTTCTAATTTAAATTCTTTGGAATGTTTTTTAAAATTAAGCATTAACTGTTAAAATAACTTTTTTTAATAGTTTCATTTCTAATTTTGCATTAACATGTATCTAACATCTCTTTAATCGATGATCATATACTGTGTCAAATCTATTAAAAATATTACAATCTTGAAATATATATATTCTGTGAATCAAAATATCCAATTTTGCTCTATCTTTGCTTAGTTGTTTACATGTCCATTTCTGTTTAGCATTTTTTTTTCAAAGAAAGAGTTCATAATATACAGTTTTTATTTTTTGTTGAGCTTCATTAGTTTGTGTCTGCTCTCATTTCTATCACCATTCATCTGTCAAACATTTCTCAGTTCTAGCATTAAAATCTTCCTTATCAATTTAAAATATTGTTAGATCTGATTTAAAGAATTTTGTACATCCATATAAAAATTCTCTACTTCTTCATAGCAAGAATTTGTTGGGACACAAACCTGAATTCTTTGCATTTTGATATCTTCCATTAAATTGAATATCTAGTTAATCTTGCTATTCAATCTTTTCAATGTTATTCTTTCATTTTTTATTTTATAATGGATTCCACATTACTTATGCTTCTAATATCTTTGCTTTTTGTAATAAAGTACATGTCGACTTTTTAAATCAATTGTCTTTTCACCTTTTCGTCCAACCTCACAAAGTCCAACAATGTCCCTTTTAATATGACAGTTTTTTTCCAATTCATATATTCCTCATGCCACTTGAAAGTGATATGAACTTTAAAGAACCTAAATACCATATTACTTCAATTATAAGATGCCTCTGAATTTAAGAAGCAGTAGGATTTTAAGCTTGGAAAATTGGAAAAAAATTTAAAAAATGATTTTATTGAAAAATAAACATTTTTATTTACTTAAATAAGTAATACAATAACTCACATAATTTATTGGAAATCTTCAGATATACCTTTACTTGTTACATCTTCACTTTCAGAACTTGAATTCTCATCTTCACTATTCTACCAGGTAAAATCATCTTTAGGCCATTTAAATCATTAGCCATGCAACATTTTAAGAAAGGTTTTTTTGATAATTTATTTCTTCAGGTATATCTTTACCAAACTGCAAAACCCATTCAAAATTATATGTATATTGTTTGCATGACAAAGACTTTTTTTTAGTGTAAATACCGTAATGTTTTTTTTTTTTTTCAAAGAAAAAAAAAAGATTTTAAAATACGGTATTGACATTTAATGTTACTGGTAAATCTTTTTTTTTATTATTATTAAAAACTTTTCTAAAATGCAAATTAATAATTTGTCAGATTATTAAAATAAATGAAAGTTTTTAAAAAATAAATTACTCTTTATAATTGGCAAAAGTAATTATAGCAACAAACATAAAACATGTTTGCCATCCAATTATAAATTGCAACCAAACATTATAATTTCTTAGTGAATTTGCTTTCATGTAAACATAAATTTTTCTATTAAAATCTTAATCATTCTTCTAAAATAATTAATATTTTCATAAATATTTTCTGAAAAAAAATTATAAATGTGTACAAAAAGATTCTAAACCACCCATTTTCACTTTGAAAATCAAAACTCAAGATATTGAAACTATCAAAAGTGTTGACAGTTGCTCTCTTGTGTAGAGAACAAGAAACAACCAATCAGAATGAAGCCAGGTTTTTATCTCGTATTGATTTATTAGTTGTAAAAAATTTTTAAAGGTTGTTCAGTATAGTTTTCTTAATAAAATAATGATAAAATTAGCAAAATAATGTCAAAAGATTCTAAAACACATGATTTCACTTTGAAAATCAGAATGAAAATATCAGAACTGTCAAAATCATTAACAGATAGATGCTCTTGTGTAGATAACAAGAAACAATCAACCAGTGTGAAGGCAGATTCTCATTTCTTATTGATTTTTTTAGTTGTAAACAATTATAGTTTATTCAGTACAGTTTTTTTTTGATAAAATAATGATAAAATCAGCAAAATAATGTTAAATGTAGCAATTTGAGAGAGTGTTAAAGCTGTTTGCAAAATTAATCCAAAAAATATAGACATTTAATGTTAAAACTTTTTTATCTTGATTAAAAAACTATACAGGGATATCAATGATTGTGATCATAATACTATGTGCACATGTACCATAAAGCAAAGATCCACAGAAATAGGATATTAAAAATATTAGCTTTGAATTTTAAGATGTACCCTTCTTTTACAGGTTTAAAATTTGGGGGAAAACATCTTATATTCAAAGAAATATGTTAAAAAATGAATGGCAGCCTGAGAATCTTACTATTGTCTGCCTATGGCAGCCAACCATTGCCTTGGTTGGCAAATTTCACAGCTTTCCAAGAGTACGGCTATAATTTAGTTTTTCTGCCTTGATTTATAAATATGTATAAGAAAAATATTTGCAACACATATTCAATCAGCTTTCAAGAAAACTCCATTAATATTTATTTATATTAATGATTATCAATTAATTGAGAGGGAAAGTCTGTGATGTTTCTTGATCTTAAACTTACAATAGTAAATACCTCATGCTAGCTGATATATTTTATTGAACAGCCTATCCATATTCATTTAGCATAAAAATAATCACATGGTAATAGCCAGAGATGGCAAGTAGAATGTATTTAATAGACATTGGAAATCGCCATGCTTGCTTTCTTTAAAATCTCAAAAATGAATTGAATAGTCTTTCATTTATCAGCAAACACATATAAAAGTAAGTCTCATTCTACCATCTTTATTTTCTTGTTTTCTACACTAAAAATCATCTCACTGCATAATGATAAATACGAATTAATGGTTAATATGTAATTTGATAATCTTTGATAGTTTTAATTACAATATGACACACTTTATCCGTATATTAATTTGATCTTTATATCGAATATCATGTTATAATGATGTACATTTGCTAATTGCAATGAGGTAGAAATATTAATTTGATTTTTAAATAATCTTTGTCACAATCTTTAACTTTTAAGTGTATTGTTCATAGCTGATATTTATGTAATTAGAAAATTTATTATAGTATAAACTGTAGTAATTGAAATTAGAATTAATGCTACTAATATTTTGTTTTAAATATTTTTTAAAAAAAATCAGAGTTAATAATTGTACTTCTAATGACGGCATAGTCTTAGCTCAAAGTTAGACATCAGTTAGATTAGTAGTATTATGACTGCAATATATGACGTATTTTAATCTTTAGTTTTAGTCTTTATGTTTAGTTTTTATGATTCTTGTATATAATTGAGTAAGATTGTTTTTGTCCCGGTAAGGTGGTACAGCTGTTTGTATTAAAATTATATATTTTAGTGTGATTTAACTCATTATTACAGTTTTTATGATACATAGGTAAAGCTGTTGCTGTCTAGTACAGTATATATATTAATGTCTAGATTTTTTTTTTTTTTAAAATTATGATTACTTTGCAAATAACTAAAATAAAATCATCTTGGAAATAAATAAATTTTTATAATAAAAAAATAATAGTAAAAGTCATCTTATGGTATCATTTATTTTACCCCTGTATTTGTTTTTATTTCTTAAATTGATCTTTTTTTAAAAAAATCTGATTATAAATTTGAATTGTTTTCATTGTCAATTATGTCTTTGTTTTCAAACTTTAAAAACTTTTTTTTTTATTGCTATCTAATTAAAATAGAAAATTTAAATAATAATTGCTATCATCTGGCTTCTATTCTCCATAAATAGATTTTTGAATTTTTTTATGATGATTTGTTAGTTTATGTTATCACCCATTTAACATTCATATGTTAAATTAAAAGTTTCAGTAATTGCATATTTGACACTCAGCAAATGGTCATTTCCAAAGAAAAAAAGATTTATCAAACAGAAAAAAATTATTATTCAAATAAATAAGTGTTGAGAATATTCAGCAATTGTTCCTGGAACACCTTGAGTGGAATAAATACAATCAAATTAGAAGGGTAATTATTATTCATTCTAGTTTTGATATGCACCTGTCAAGAATTTCCATTTTTATTAACACCCTTGCTAAATATAACAGCTTATTTGCAGGTGAATTGTAATCTTATATATTCTGTTAGTGATAAAGAATAAGAGGACTGGTTATTTTGTTTAACCTTTTCTTGATCGTACACCAAACAATAAAAAAAAGTATGTTCTATTTTATTCTTACTTTAGTAAAAAAAGAAACAATTTTACCAACTTATTTCTATCATTGTTATTTGACAAAACGTTACATCTTAATTTCTATATAACACAAGAATCGTAGATTAATGAAAAGATATTCTAAACAAATATTCTTTTATGATAGAAAACCCCCCCGAAATAATTATTATAATTTGTTAATAACATTTTTTTTTTTTAAATCTGTGTTAATTAAAAATTACTTTTTTCCAATGTGATCTTTTTATTTATTCTTTTCCTTATTGCTTATAATAAGCCCGATGGTATTTCTGAAATAAGAACTAAATCTTTCTGGATCAATTTTCAAATGAGAAAGAAGAGAGAAAGTGAGAATGAAACCTCATTTGTATTTAGTGTACTCTTGTGCGCTTTTGATCCCTCGTCAATTGATCATATGATAAATTAATTAGCATATAAAATACATTAGGATTTAATACAGTATTTATTCTTTGGAATTCTATGAAATATATAGTCTTTGAAAGTACAAATTTGAATAGATGATACTTTTTTTTCCATATGTCATAGCATCGGCCGGGAGGCGAACCCGCAACAACCATCTGCAACCAACTGCTTGCTTGCAAGACGACTGCGCTGACCTCTCGGCTAACAGCACTTGACTAGATGATACTTTTATATAAATCTTAATAGTACTATGTAATACTGTTGATAGCATAGTGAATAATTCTCATTTGCTTTAGTGCTGAAAGCAGAAAACATAATTTCATAAGTTAAATTTTGAAAACAATAAACATTTCATTTTTTCATGATTGAGAACAACACAAATTGTTAGTACCTATAATAAAATGACATTTTGTTTTTAAAGCAAACATAATCAATTTTATGAATTTTAAGCAATGGGTAAATTTATTTGATATACTATATATAATAAAAATGGCTGTAGAAAGGAGGAGTTTGCTATTATTGTTTAATTCCTCTTTGAGTCCTTGAAGGAAGCAAGCAGGACAAATTTACAATATTCTATTCATACATTTTATCATTGCAGTTATGTCTATCATGGGATTACTCACACAGTGAATGAACATTGATGGGATGGTCACTAACACACTTCAAACAGCACATTGAGTTTATTGATGTATCTTTGATCAAGAAATATCATAATCTTCTTTCTCAAATGCCTGATAGTTTTAAAATAAGAAGTCACTTGGTGTATATATGTGTGTGTGAATTCTGATTTTTTAAATGTTTTTATTTATAATCTTAATAGAAAAAATAAATAAATTATGGCCTTCATTTTATGGAAAGTGTAATATCATCATGCAAAGCAATAATTGAAGACAGAATGAAGAGGGTGTTAATAATTTTTTGGCTATGGATTTATACTTTTATTTGAATAATGATTTTAACTTAATTTTCTGCAATTGCTAATTATTTTCAAATAAAGGAAATTTGCATAAATTGTAAGAACTGCCTAATGTTAAATAGATTATTGTTGGGACTTTTTGCCATAACACATTGTGGAGATTAATGATATGTCAGACAGTACTGGATTATTTATGCAATTTAATAAATGATATAAAATGAAGATTTTTCAAGTTTATACCCCAACAAGTTACCATTTATTTAAAGGAATGGATTGTTTTTATCTAGATGTCTTAAATACTTTTGATTAGACCAGAATATTTATAATTATTATGGGATATTTTGTTGCTAGAATTTGATAGCAATTGAAAGATAAAAATAATGTGAATAAATTTGATTATGGACATAGAAATGTGACAGGAAACAGAATTGTGGAATTTGTAGAAAAATAAAAACTATTATGAATTTCTTTTTTGACATAAATGCTATTGGAATCATTTAAATGATATAGTGAATTGGAATTGATTAAAAACCACATATTTTTAGATGGCATTATGATTAATATATTCAAAACAAAATAATTATTTATAATTGAGATGTAAGATATATGTTAATGCAAAAAGACGTATTAAGAAAGTCAAAATCAATAATTGATATATCTGTCTAAACATTTTAGTGAATTTAAAGTAGAACTTATAATTCATTTTGACACATTTGAAGATTGTTTGGATTTGATTGAAATCATTAAGAATATAACCAATGTTCTACTAAGAATTGCAGCATATATAGTTAATATAAAGAAGTAGCAACTCACTAATAAATTTTTATCCAAAACAAGACAATGTATAAGGAAGAGAAGGGAATATGACCATTTAAAAAGAATTAATATAACTGCAAAGTGGCAGGAAAAACTACAAAACAAAATATCCCACAAGTATAAAATAAAATTTTGTTATTGGAAGAAAAACTAATGCACCAATAATAAGAAAAAATGGCACTATTAGTAAAAAAATAGATGATATTAAGTATGTTTAAGAATTCTACAAAGAACTATAGTTTCCAATAATTAAGACATCCTTTGAAATTAGAAGCATTTTAAATGTGATCAGACATATAATTAAATAAATGATGAATGGAAAATATTCAGAAAATGATGGAATCATCAGATAAACATTTAGAAAAATTGTTATCAAATCTATATATCAACTATCTAAAAGGAAATTATTGGAAATTACAAACTTATTTCTCTTTTATCATTTCTCTACAAAATTTATAAGTTTTTTTACAACTTATCTACAGAAAATTTGAAATTATACCAATTAAAAAAGAAAGAAAGAATAGATTTAAATGTGGTTAAAGGTATAATAAGATATTTATAAATTATAGAAAGAATTAATGGGTATTAGTTGTTATTACAGTTTTTAAATTTGAAGATTATGAAAAATATTTTATTTTATAATTATTGCAGTGGTGATTAAAGCATTGGAATATAAAGACAGTTGCATTTTGGTAAATATTTTTCAGAATTTTATAGTATCATGAATCTGTATCTTGGTATTCGAAAGCTTTAATCACCGCTGCCCATACTTGTTTTTCAAAAGTAATGATATATATAACAATAAATACAAAATAAATACTGTAAATAACAACAAAAAAATACAGTTAACTTAATATTTCAAATCTCTTAATATAAGAAAGTTTGATATCTCACATAGTATTTATTACCATATTTGGCTTATATATTTAATAATGATTTAGATCAGAAAATTTTGATATTACATATTTAAATGTGTAATAAATAGCCTTTTTATTTTGCAATCTATTCAAAAAGTTTGTTACTGATACAAAATTAGTCTACATAGACTATTTTCCAAGAGTATGTTAAATTTTTATTATTAAAGCCATTGTAATCTAATTGATCAAATAAAAATTTTAACTTTGATCTACTACAGTGTTCACAATCATCATCATCATCAACCATTACAATCCACTGCAGGATGAAGGTCTCTCCAAGTTCAATCCATCTTTTCCGATCTTTAGCTTCTCTTCTCCACATCACCCTGCAAACTTTCTTATTTCATCCATCCATCTCACATGTGTTCTCTTTCTGGGTCTTTTACAATCTCTTGGAATCCAGTTTAAAATTTCAACTGTCCATCTATTATCATCTCTTCTAGCAATATGTCCAGCCCAACTCCACTTCAGTCTTTTAATTTTTTCAAGGAGATTAGTAACACCTGTTTGTTCTCTTACCCATACTAAATTAAAACTTTATTATTGAAATAATTAGTAATTTTAGCTATTCCACAATCACCTCTTTCAAATATCTTTCTTCAATCTAACAATCATTTTAATCATTGCTTTTAACATACATAGCTAGCTATTCAACTGTTAATATAAATATGTAACACAATTTTATTACTGTTAGAAAAGTCCCATTATTTTTTTATATGAATACATTTTATCATAGTTAATATAAATCAGTATTGCTCAACCAATATGATAATGCTTTAAAATAATATTTTTAATACATCTTTCAAGTATCTACATAAAACTGTTACCTTTACATGACAATAGTTTAGTTCTAGTAAATAAGATGTCTATAGAAAATTATTAACGTAGATCAAAGTTAATTCAGATTATATATCGAGTGATCATACATATCTCATAATATTCAATTATTCCATTACACATATGACAAATTTAACATGGTTCTAACACTTTATCTGTTTAATTCGGAAAATATTAAATTGAAATTGGAAAGTTAAATTATGTGTGCTTTTTTAATACTTGCCTATGTATTTGTCTTATGTGCAAATCATTCTTCAATAATTGTATGTATTCAAACCTGCACATATTATTCATCTCCATGTCTGTTTGTATTTACAAGCACATAATTAATCGGAAGAAACTGCTTGCACAACATGGATGATACTTCCATACTTATAATGCATCTGTAATTGTTCACTTAGAATCATGTGGGTTATTTGCTGCTCCATTATATTTGACAATAAAAAGTATAATAATCGAAGGAAATAACAGAAAATGGTTTAACATATATTTATATTCTCTCAAATTCTTACCCAGGCAATGTACAATTTTTTCAATTGTGCAGTATTATAGTTTGAACCTTTATTGAGGTTAACATTCCACAAAAGCCCAGAATCTTGAAGTAATTATGGATTAGTTGAGCATTTATTCATAAGAACTGATATATTTTTTTCTATTTGGCATCACTTTTAATCAGTGCTGGTTAACATATTGTATTGCTTGAGTTGGGATGTGTTGTGGATTCATCATATGTTTGCACAATTCAAACTTTTCTTTGTACATGTGTCAATATTTGTATATACTATTTTATCAATAAAAAAAAAAGACAAACAAAAGAAAAAAATAGTAAAGAAAAATTAATAATTGAAGAGGGAAATAAGAAAGTGAATTTTGTTTTTCTTTTGAGATGAGAAGTTGTGCTTCTGAAAGTTATACATTTTTTTAAGCATATAATTTAGTTATGACAATAAATATTTAACAATCAACCCTTAAGCTATCCAAAATCCCAATCTTATATATATATTAGACAATAAATGAAGTACAGTATATATATATATATATAGAAAACCAAAACCATGGTTGTGTAAGGATTTTGGTAAAATTTTGGATTTAATCTAGTATTGTATTGTTTTATGGTTTTGCATATATATATATATATTAGACAATAAATGAAGTACAGTATATATATATAGAAAACCAAAACCATGGTTGTGTAAGGATTTTGGTAAAATTTTGGATTTAATCTAGTATTGTATTGTTTTATGGTTTTGCATATATATATATATTAGACAATAATTGAAGTACAATGCCAAAACTAATATCATACTTTTATTTTATTGAATTTTGCATTTAGTAATGTATTTAAGAAAACAGCACATTTGATCTGTATTTTTCATTACACTTGAGGAAAAATTATAGTCGGAATGGACTACCCTGTTACTGAATATAGAAAATATAGTGGAAGAATTTTATCTCTTTGAATGTACATTGTTTCTGGATTAACTAAATCTTCCAAATAGGAAAAGATCTGACATACTATTCATGACTTTATTTAAAAGATAGCAATAAATGTAATTTAGGAATTTGCAGCTAAAATGCCTGATAATTTTTGTTCAAAAAGTATAGTAATGTCTGATATGCAAACTGCAACAAACTCTTAAAGGAGATGAAATGATTAAAAGAAGCAAATTATTAATGATTTAACTTTTTCATCACATTATAAAGCTGGATACCTATAATTAACATATAGTAAACATGGGAATAATAGAAGTAGGGGGAATGATATTATTTAAACTAATATATTAATCGATTGCTAATATTTTTTTTATATCTATAAGAATGTTACTAATTTTTATATTTTATTATTCAAAATCATAATGTATTCTTTAACCATTTATTCTATATCTGATCTTAGAAAAAATAATTATATTTCTGATATTTTTATCTACAACTTGTTCAATTACAAATAATTATTACATATAGTTATCTGCAACTGGTTTTCCTATGCTGTATTAATAAAATTATCATAGACATTATTTCATTTAATTCTTGTGTATACGTGTGGTTATATACCAAAAATAATATCACAAAATATTCATATATATTTAACCCATATGCTTCTAAAAACAATTCTTTTTACTCTATTCTAGATCCATCTTATGTAAGCTTGAATATTCAATGGTCACTGGATTTGTATATATATATACACTATAATGAATATTTTCATGTTTAAAAAATTTTGGAGAATGCCATGTATTATTTCTTATGACATGGAGAAATAATCAGCCATAAAAGAAGTTTGTTGTCTAAAGTCTTAAAACAAATTCTGTGGTTTAAAGTTTATAAAAAGCTTCTGTTCCATTGATTTAGAAAATATATCTGCAGAAACAAGCACGTGACATTTCAATGAAATCTTATTCATTCTTTCTGTCTTAGATATCCTCAACTACTATATAGAGTGATTCCTAATATTAGTGTAAGAAATCTAAATTCTGAAAAATGGATGAGTTTTTATCAAAACATTTATGAAGAATGTTACTATGATAGTGGATCATACTCTTTTTTCCTTGTCTCTAAATAAACATTTTCTCTCTCAAGATTTTAGACAATAGAATTCCTTATTGATGGTTAATCTTGAGAATTTCACAGCATTGCAAAGAATAGTGCGTGATATTTCCCTTTTTTTATATTTTCATATATACATATACCCATAGATTAATTTTTAACTGAATGACCAATTTCCATGACTGCACATGATGTAAGATTATAGTTCATAAATATATAATGTATTTTATTTTCTCATAATACAATTTTTTTTTTAATTTCAGGATTACAAAATTACAGTTCGGGAATTATATAATTTCCATTGCAAATCATTTCAAAATTTTTTCATATTATTATCATTATAAATTATAATTCACAAAATATTCAATTAAAAGAAATTAATTGAATATTAATTAAAGTAACTGAATATTAGGTTTAGTAATTACTTTCTTATATAAGACATGCACATGTGTGTGAATATGTATGTTTAATTTTGTAAAATAATTTTATTTACTAGAAATAGATGAAAAAAGTAAAAATAAATCAGGTTTATTTAGAGAAATTTATTGGAAGGTAAAAAAAGTAATGGTAAATTACAAATGCAGGACAATTAAGTTAATGATATCTCTACATTGCTGAAGGTTGCTCCATATTACTTTTTTTTTTTTTACATTTATGTTAATGCTTAACAATTACCCGACCAAACAAGTTATTTTGAATCTTCTTTACTTTTCAACTATAATGAAAAATATTAATGGTTGAATACCTGTGAAAATCATAGTTTTCTAAGTTTTATCTGGATTAGAATCTAGTTTATGGGAATGGAAAGAGAATCAACTAATCATTATATCTTAAGACTTTTCAGAGATGAATGTATGCATATTGTCTTTTCTTAAACAAGTAGAGTAGCCAGTGTATAAAATATAGTAGCCTAATGACTTCATAAATTAATACTTCCTTAATGATTCTAGTATTAATAAGTATTCCTCCATTCTTCTTTCCAAAATATGACCTTTTCATTTCAATATGGATAATTAAACTATATTTGTTTGTTATTGCTAGTTTGCCACTATTTGCCTTCTTAGCACAATTTATTTTAGCATCTTAATTTAGATTGTCATAAACTTTTTGAATTCTTATATTATAAAGAGATACACAAGATACAGATAGAATACATGAATACAAATATTTTTAGTATTCCTTGGATTTTTCCATTTACTTTTGTGACTAATACTATATAGAATATGTCTATATTAACAGTAGTTGAAATAAATTACAGGAGAGCAGAGGGCAGTCGTTAATATATACATGTAGAAATAATTTTTTCCAAACAAATAATTATTTTTAAATTTATTTCATGCAACTTAAAAATGTGGTGAGTCTCATGGCATAGTGGTAAGCACATCCATCCGATATGTCCATGACCTGAGATTTAAATCAAGACTAAGATGTTTCCAAGATTTAAAAAATATAATGCATTCTTTTTGAAAATATCAGGATAATAACATGGAAGGATATACCTAAATATTTTTAAACATTATACATAATGCCTATAAATCTTCAACCAGATAAACTTCTTAAAGACATTTAGTAAAAATACATTTTACAAAAATAAGCACAGATTAAAAAAAAAATCTTCAATTATAGGAATCTACAAAACGTGTACTAATTGACAGGATACTACAAAACATTAATAGATATCTGTTTATCAATAGAAAAGCATTGAAATGTTGTTACCAAATATCTTGTGTATTAATTGTAAAATATGCATGCAACTTCTATGTATTTTCTGTTTTCTGTCATAAAAAAAAAAGTTGTGTTAGTGGTCTAGCGGTTAGCATAGCTGACTTGCAATCAGCTGGCCTGGGTTCACTTCCAGGTCAACACTTTGATATATATATATATATAAGTCATGTTGTAGCTATCAGTGTTTCTAGTTTGTTTGATATGTCAACCTATAATGCATTATTTTATACAAAAGAGAATATAATTAAAAAAGAAAAATTGAATATAGCATAAAGATATCGAAAAAAAATTGTAATAATCACAAGACTGCCAAGTTGGTTGTATTTTTGTATTGAATTATTTCCATTATATAATAATATGTGTATTGAATGTCTTTAGAAAAATTTAATAGTTGAATGTATTTGGAATATTTAAATAAAGTTAAATTTTTCTAAAGACATTCAATACACATATTAGATGATGGAAATAGTCGAATATAAAAATACAACTAGAACATCATCATCACAAACCTTCAGGAAAATGCCAAGTTGATTTTTACTTATATTTTTATTTCTGTCAAATATCAGCTTTTATATTAATTATCATGAATATTGCTGTATTTAGATGGATTTCATTTAGTAATATTTATAATTTGAGAGAGAAAAACAATTTATTTAATATTTCAATATTGTAATAAATTTTTATTAAAAAAAATTTTTTTTTCCCAGTATAATGTTTACAATATTTTATTTATTTAAAGATAAATCACATTTTAAAAAATTCTTTTTATAAACTAAAATACTGAATAAATGTAAAATTCTGTAGAAAGACATCTTTTTAAAATTCTCAATGTTTTGAATAAAAATAAAATAGTAATTTTTGAAGTGCTTTTTATCTGCATTATAAATAATTGAAGTAACCTGAAATTAGCAAGATTTCATTTTCATTCAAAATATAAAATTGAGTGACAGACAGTTGGATGTTATTTAAATTGGAAAATGCAAAATATTTCTAAGAATTTTTATAAAAAAGGGATGAATAAATGAATAAACATACATTTTTTTAAAGTTGTGTTTTATTTCTAACTTCATATATGTATAAAATCATTGGACACAATAATGGCATTGTACTGACAACTTTAATAAATAAATTCTTTTTTAATATTTGGATATTCTGTATTACTAACACTGTGCCAGTATGATAACAACAGGAGAACACATTTTGTTGTAAAGTGAATACTTTATATGTTCATGCATTTCTTGTATTTTTTAAAATTTAGTAGATAAAATGCTTAAACAGGCTTAATAAATTTACAAAGGCCAAAGTAGGTTATCTCAATATTAATATATTTAAACAAATAATAGTTCTTCTAGATCTTATGATTGAGAAGTTTTAAATTCTGTGAAGCCTTATAGAATAATAAACATGCTGATAAAATTAACTACTTATGTTAATATTATACTTATATGCATATTCTCATATAGAGAAGATTTGGTATTTTATTTTATTCTGATTCAAGGATGATTTGGGGATCTGATGAATTATGATTTGATTTAGAAGTGGCATTTATTTTGTAAAAGATTGTAGAACTTGCGATTGTCAGTCAATCGATCGCTTGTTATTATTATTTTTCAGTTTAGAAGAAAGACTGCAGTAAAGCATTCAAAATGAGAGATGAAAATAATATTAAAAAAATATTGGTATATTATTTATTAATTGATAAATCTTATGAAATAGTTGCTACAATGAAGACCTAAATAAAATAATACTGCAGTAGTCCTTGATGAATTTTTGGTACTAATTTCTCAAATATGAAGAAGTTGTATATGCATGTTAAAGTGTATGAATATTGCAGTAATAGATATCTTAAGTAGTTTTAGGATTTTTAAAGAGAATTGACAGAAAATGATGCAATAATTTAATAAATCTGTAGAATTTATTTTTGACTAATCTTGGTGATTAGAAACTTGATTGTCAGTTTTAAGAAAGGTCATATTTATTATTCATAGGAATCATTATTAAGTTAAGTTGAATAGTTTCTTAAATATAAAAACAAAATGAAATAGTATTTAATAAAACAAATTTATTTACATTGAAATTGTACACAAATACATCTTTCATAATGAAATACATTATCAAAGAGAATAAAATTTCTAATATAATATATCAAAACATATTCAAGTAAATAAATAATAAAATAATATCTAAAGACATAAAACATAATGAAATACATTTAGTTTTACACATAAAGTATGTCTAATATAATTAACACATTGAGTCTTTGTAGCATGTCATATGCTCGTATCAGCTGATTCGTTGAAATTTTGTTTTCTTTTTTAAATTGCACGAAAATTAAGCATGACATCAAATCAGAAATCCCAGCATTTGTTACTGCTTGATTTCATCTTAAAATGATATATCACAATTTGAAATTGGATAAAATTTGAATTTTTTATTAATAGGTGCATTTAATTTTTTAATTTTCTGGTCAGTTTACTAGTTTATATGAGGACGATAAAGGCAGAAAATATTTATTGGCCTTATAAATAAAATGGATTAAAAATATGCTGATAATTTGGGTATCAAGACCTTCAACATGATAAAAACATAATCGTGGAATATCGTCGTAAGTTATTAATTTTAATTTTTTAATTATTTGAATATTTAAATTTTTTTTAAATTATTGATAAACAGTATATTAATTTGTTTGCATTTGTATTGGTGTGTGTGTGTAGTACATAAATTATATATTAAATTATTTATGCTCTTTATTATACAGTATATAAAAATTTGTATTCAAATATAACAAAAGTGGTTTTTGTACAGTGTAATTTTGGGTCTCTGATCCAAGTTTGAGGCAACCTTATTTTATAGACAATGATTCTCAGAAGGTTTAATAATTTATTGTATTTATATTTGTATTTGTCTTTCTATATTTATATTTGTATTTGCACTTGCATGTTTGTGTTTGTATAACAAGTAATGATTTACATATATAGAGCAGTGCAATGCAAATTTTAAGACTGATTATCAAATGTACAGAAAAGTTGTAGTTGATAAAGCAATCACAAAATTTACTGGGCATAATACTATGTGAAAATATAAACACTTAAAACAAATAAAGAGATATTTCAAATGGTGTGTGTGTAGTGGTAACTACAATGGTTATGCATATACCACATGGAATTGTATGCAGGCAAAGAATCAAATTCTGATACTCATGCTATGGAGTCAGTAGTTTTGCCACATCTTGCATCACATTATTTTCAAGTCTATAGCTAGCAAATGAGCTATATGCAAATAAATTATATCTCTGTGGGACAATAAATATAACAAGATGGCATCACTTGTGTGCATAAATAATATGGACATCACTGATCTACACAAAAAATATAAAATGAAGAGATGAAGCTCATTTTATCAATGATACAGATAGTAGCCTACAATTTCTAGTTTTAGATAGACAAGAAGCTAATTGCTATGATGACAAATGCATATTCACCTTCTGGAAATGATTTGTTTTGTATTTTTTATTAGGATCAATCTTTTTCTTATAGATGCCTTTGAGATTTGTTAATTTTTGGGGTACAAGATAAAAATGAAGAATTCGTATGCGAATAGTTTTGGAGATTCTGAAGCTATGGATTATCTCAGATAAGAAGTATTATATATGGTTTGAAATATAATTTTGTGAGGATTACAAAGAAATTATCAATGAAGATGTAATTTAGTTAAATTAACAGCTGGACAATATGTATGCCCTTAATTATGTCTGTTCCTTTATATAATATCACAAATTGGTTTAACTCCAAAGGCTAGAATGTGGTTTTGTGATACCCCACTTACAATCGGTATCTTATGCTATTTTTTTAAGATATATATATTTGATTTATATATATCTTTCAAAAATTGATTTTTTTATAAGCATTATTTACAATAAATGTTAAATTATTTGTATGAAATATTTCAAAAATATAACCAGAAAGTGAAATAAAATTACTTTTGTTTATCTGGATTCAATTGATAGCTTACTTATAATCAATTAATTGCTTTCTTATTGTTGCCATTAGTTATAATAAATTTTATTGTAATGTATATATAAATGTTTTGAATCCTTAGACATGGCACAATCCATCCTTGCTCGTATATGCCACTATGCACAAATTGGCCGGTTTGAAAGGTTTTCTAAATAAAAATCTAAAGCTTTGTAAATATGAAGCCAATTGCAAGGCCAACTTCAAGGCTTATGTCAAGGATTTTCACAAATTAGGATATAATTACATGTTAATGGACACCGTGAAGAAATTCTTCAAGTGGCCATATAATACTTCGCAACAGGCAGACACAAAACCTTGGATAAGCTTTTTGTATATAGCTCAGGTGTCTCATAAATGAAAAACATACATTCCAGTACATGTATATAATGTTAGCTTAAGAACTCCAAATTTAAAGACTTTTGAATAATATTAAAGATATCCTGCCTGTAGAGCAAACGCCACAAATTGTGTATAAAATTAGATGCAGCAATGCTGCTTTATGTATTGTGAGAAATCTCAGGCAAATATTGCTACTAGAATCATACAACATAGATATCTATATAATTGCACTAAGAGTAGTTGTGACTACAGGTCTGTTTTTCTGGAGCATGAACTGGAATATAGCCATATCTTTTACCATGTAAATATGGACATTGTATGTTCTTAGTGTGATAATCGCAAGTGCAAAATATAAGAAGGCATGGTTTATTTCCAACAACCCTCATGTTATTAACAAAAAAGATACCAGCACTGTGTTGTCGAAAAAATGGAATGCAAATTAGTTATTTACATAATTTTGACCTCTTTTAAATGCTACACAACCCCTCTGCAATTTATGAGAGCTATGAGTCTGACCTTGGCAGTCAAAGGCATACCCAACTAGTAAATATCTTAATATTCATGGTACATTGTATTTACAAGTCAGTTTTTAATTATTTAAGGGAGTCAAATATGATTTTTTAGAATATTATTCATTTACAAAATGAAATTAAAAGGAAATAAAGTTCAATTTATTGAGTTTTAGTATAAAATAAAGATTTTATAAAACGGAAAGGTTGAGCATTTTTGTAAATTCTCACCAGATGAAAAATAGAATATATCAGGATTTTAAAGGCTTACATTTTTTTTAAAGATTGTAATAGCAAATAATCAATTGTTAATCACAGTAGTGGGTATAAATTGATGATGATCACAGTGGCAAATCATCACGTAAAAGTCTGCTGCTAACTGTAATAAGATGTATATTTATCATGTCTGCATGTTCACTTTTTCATATTCACTCAAAAATTAATAAAAAAAACTTATTGGTTTGTATCTTACTTATTCTTTCTTAATAAAGTGGTTAAGAAAGTGTCAGATTTTTTTTTACAGACTAAGATTTCTGACACAATTCAATAACATTTACCCACAATAGTTTATTGGTTCAAGTCTTCTGTCATACAGAGAAGATATTATCTCATTTTGTTTATAAGCTTTGAATTCAATATAAGACATGAATCTTGTATTAACATTGCATTGTATAAGTAATATAAAATATGTTTATGTATTAGCTATTAAGATCATACCTGATTTAGTTTAACAATTTACATTAATTTGAATTTCTGTATATTTAACATCTTTGCTACCTGTACATAAGAGGTTTATGAGGATTGGCTATCTTAATATATATCTGAGCACTTATAGCATATATGTGTAGAGATGGTAATCTGGACCAACTGATGATTGCTGGTTTAGCATGAAATACGTATATTGGTGATTATTTATCTTTTCAACATATATGTGTTCAAGTGTATCAGTGTTATGAGATAGTGTGGAGAGTGGTGGGTTGTGTGAAAGTCTGTGCTCACATACCCTATATATTGCATATATAGACACAGGTATATAATAAGCCTGTGTGTTTCAGTTATAAGGGGTTTAGCTTATGCTGCTTTGTTCATACTTTGATTATTTCACAGGTAGTGTTCCTGAAATAATTTAATCATAGGTGACATTGATATTTCTATATTATTTACCATAGTGCAGAAGTGCAGTACTTTTCAACATGCTTATATTGTATATAATTAAGAGAGTAAACTACTTTCCTTAGGTTATGAATAATGTATGTTAAACAAAGCATCAAGAATAGAATTATTGATCTTTTATTTAACATAGAGAATGTTATTTATTCATAGATTGAGTGAAAGTCATTTACTCTTTAATTGCATATATTAGGCTATGCTAATTTCATGTTCATATTGTGTGTTTATATATATAAAACATGTTTTGTTATGAATGTAATATGCATATATACATTTAAGATTATAATATAAAATTAGAAGAAATTATAATATTGTTTTTAATAATAAATTTAGTTGAGAGCACATTTACATAAATATTTACAGTGTGTGCATGTTTATTCATTTATATTCATTCAAAAATTAATAATAAAAAACTTACTGTACTATATCCTTTTTTTTTTTTTAAAAAAAAAAGATCAGTGAACTGTAGACTTTTCTTATAGATGGCGCAGTACAATGATGTCTATCATATACATTTTATTGGTTCATATTTTTTATTCATAAATTCATTGCCTGACCAAAAACTTATTTTTTAACATAGTTATATCTTGAACTATTTCAGGAATCCAAACAATTTTGACATAAATATGCTTATTTTTATTATTATTTCTTAAATAGATTATACATTTCTTTTGAACATATAGCCTACTTCTGAACATAATTATTTTTTTTACTACAAATCAGTAACTTTCATTTTATCACTTATTAAGGAAAGTATAAATTCTTTTAAATTACATTTAGAAAACATTTTATCAAATAAAATATACTTTTATATCAAAATTTTGAGAAAAAGAAATATAGAAAATATACCTGTGCTTTCAACTTGTTTGATATGATGAAAATGTGGTCAATTAATGAAATTGTGTTAGACTTAGCAAGAATGCTTTAAGATAAAAAAATGATTACCGATATACTGTTTGTGATAAATATTTATAAAATTTGCTAAATTTATAAAATTTAATGTTTTTATTATTTGCATTTTTTTTGGGATAGTATATATGTGTCATTTTATGGCTTTATTATATATGTACATTGGACAGTATGAAAATTTAAAAATAGGAAATGTCATTTTATAGTACCAGAAATTAGTCTCGGTATTGGGATATTATTAGAGCACTAAATTATATCATCTGATATTCTTTGAATATTCAGATTTACATTGAATCACTTTACAATAGAGTGAAGAGAACTATTCATTATAGGATGGTGGTGGTGTTAATGTGTCAGAATACATGATTTCATATTTACAGAACTAAATCATTTCATACCGTGTGGAAATTTTATGAATATGCAAAATACCAGTTATATTATTGACAGGATTGAATGGTGACTTAATTGCACCTAATAATACACATATCCAAGCTATTAGATTTTTATTCCCACCCACACCCACAAAAAAAAAAAATTGAGGGAAATTAAAATTTGTAAATAGTGCATAATTATTTTATCCATATTTGTTGTTTTTTTTATAAAACAGAACATTGCTAATTTGTTATACATTGGGAATTCTCATGTATATATCATGCATTTCACATAATGTTACAAGTCTTGTATCTAATTTTCTTTTTTATTGACAGATTGTGAACCATAAAGTGATTATGCAATCATGAAATAAATGCTATGCATATTACTCATTTCCTTATAAAAATGGAAAATGTTTATATTGCCTTTAATTCTTTTCTGACTTCTATGAAGAAGATATTTAATTTGTGTTCGAGAATAGTTGTGATTATTCTTAATGAAATTGAAAATAAATCTGAAAATTTTGAGCAAAATCATTGAAATAATTGAAGTCAGTTTTGATTAAAAAACTTTAATATGGATTCAAGCATTAGTATTTTTTATTTAGTATCTAAACTAAAAGATACAAATATATTATTATTATTAGGTTCCATTAAGTCGATATCTATTCTTGTCAGCTATATAAATATCATGTCTCCAGAATTCTAGCCTGTCAAAGATTTATTCATTAATGTGGTTTTTGGGAATTTACCCACTTCACTGCCCGTCATTCTCCTTTTCTTTCACCGCCAACCTTTCTAAGCATTATATACTTTTCCCATAATATATTTGAATTCTTTATTGCTCAGGAACTCATAAGAAGTTGTAGAATTAGAAATGAGAGAGCTACGCTCTGATCCATATATGTTGATTCTGGACTCCTCTATACTGCAGATATTTTTTCTAATGTGTATATATTAGAAGAAAAAATAATAGATTTTTGTTTGTTGTCATCAATGAAATATTAAATAAATAGTTAGAGTAGGATTAAAATGACCGGAAAGTATTTGCTTATAATTACTAATAATGTTAATTATTATAAATAATAAAAAATTGCATTAAAAATTAGCAATAGAAAAAGGGTAAAAAAAAATTGAAAAGTAGATGAATTATTATTTTCATTCTGCTGGCTATGTATTCATATGCAGATGAAAATATAAATTTCAGTTATATTATTGTATTTAACTGTCAGATTTTGAATTTATGATGCACAAGAAAGAAATGTTATTATATGTATTATCCTGAATTGAACCGTATGCTTGCCTAATGATTTTTTTTTTTTTTAATGTTTTTGTCTCAATTTATCAAAAGTTATTGATAAGTATTTCATTAATGTTATGTTTGACGAAATTAATTTAATAAAAAAGTTTATTAGTGAAAATTGGGGAAATACATATATTTAAATTTTTATAATTACAGTCATTAAATTTTGTTCAGTATTTTATAACGTTAAGCTGGGTACGTCCTAAGTAGCTGTGCTAATCAGTAATTCTACTCCCTCTTCATTTAAACACCTGCTTACGGAAAAATAACCACCTTCTTGGATAATACTGTTCCGTATATGAGAATTAGAATTGTAATAAAAGTAAGTTTAGTTGACATAAGAGGGTGGAGTTTTATGGTCATGTGATTTTTGGGACATTTTGACAGGTGCAAGACCGCCCACAGCAGGGAAGGCCATATGTCTATATTGATTGGCTAATTATTTTAACATCATGTTGGAAGAGTAAACCACTTTTGCGGATTTACACAATGTTTAAATGTTGTAATTTGCTCAGCTTCTTTAAAGCCTGTCATGGGGCTTTTAATCTGGAGCAACTTCATCTTCTGCGGTGTTGATCTGCAGCCATATTGTTTTTTTTTTCGGTAGTGAACTTCCTCTGGTCATAAAAATACTCCTGTGACAAACTTGGAGTTATTACAAAAGATTGTTGCATTTAAATGACTTTTTTTTCTTTCTATTACTTCTTTCAATGTCAAGTACTGTCAATTTCAAAATCTAAATGAGCAAAAGCCACAATTTTAATATTAATACTGTTTCTTCAGTATTTACTTGCCTGGGAATATACACGCAAACACACGCTCATATATATAGAAACCGTAAATAAATTACATAATTTCAATGTCATCTCGATACATGTACCGATATTGTCTTAGTTTACTCTTAAAAGATGTGATACGTATCTATTTACAAATTAAGCTATAATTTTGCAATAATAACAAACTATCAATTTGAAATAATGACCTTTATGCCCAGTATGTTTAATGTCGGTGCCTAAAGTCATCGGATCGATTCCAGCGCTGGCATTTCCGGCGCTGCTCGAACTTCTTATGATCTTCCGAGCAATTAAGCCGTTCAAATATTATTATTGACTTTTAGCATTTCCATTTATTAGTATATTATTTTTTAATTAAAGTTGTTTGTAGCTATATTGGCAGATAGAGGGGGGAGGTTAAAACATTTTAGTATGCATTAGTTACGAAACAAATAGTCACCACATGAAAACGAGACTTCATCTTCCTCATCTGCACTGATTATTGATCGAATGCATTGTAAATATGATATGACTACTTTTATTTCAAATCATTTTGTAGCACAAACAACTTCTGTTGAAGATAGTTGAAATGATATTTTTCGTGTGTGCAATGTTTACAAACATCTTAACAAAAACTAGCCCTACTTTCCTCTTTCAGATTTTCCTACACCTTAGTGTATAATGAAGATCAAACTGATTGTCAACTTTTAGGGTGGATGAATTTCAATATCATGCGTTTACTTTAGATACTAAGCAAGGAAGTACATTCGATTCAGGTAGATTGTGAATAGAAACAACTTATGGTAAGATTTATTTTGAGAAAAATTGTTGTAACTTACCTGCTGATTTACTAATTTTGGTTAATCTCTCCCATTGTCATACAAACCAAGTCTCCTGGAAACTATATCCCTACAAGCAGAAAGTTACACTGTTCTACTGCATTTTAATATAATGAATATCTTGAAAAGAATATTAATAGAATCTATTTAATTCCCTCTTGTTATAGCAAGTTAAACAAGTTCATAACGACAGCTTTCAGAAATTCTATTCCTCTTGAATATTAATAATAATTCATTACAAATTGGATCAAAATGGCAAATTATCTACCAATGATCCAGAAATTATTATCAAACTTGTAAAATTACTGGATAAAGTCAGAAGAGAAAAGTGGAGAGAGACCATAGAGAAGCAAAACTTAACAAGATTTAGTAATAAGATCTGAGTATTTTTATGAAAGCTTAATGGATGTAAAAGTACTTGTAAAAGGACTACTACATTTACTTATAATTAAGTTATCACACATCTTCTAAATCCAAAATTGTTAGAGGAAATGTAATGAGATCAGAATTGCGAGCTTCTGATTCACAATGCTCTAGTGATATCTATCCGATAAAATCTATAGATGTTGATGCACTTAAATGTGCCTTGGATTGTCTTAAATGAGGAAAGATACCAGGAACAATTTCTGAAAAAATGAAGCCCCAAAGCTATTCATTCAGAAATTATTTCAAAGATTTGACATAAGAGCAAATTATAGCACTTTGAAAACTTAATAAATCAAGCACTGCTTAAATAAAAAAATCATCCAATATAATTATTATATGTTCCCTACAAACTTATTGAAAGAATCATGTTATCAAAAATCTTGCAAATGGCTGAATCATTTACCTGTTGAGCAGGTTAGATTTAGACCAGGAAGAAGTTGCTGCGAGCAAGTTTTGTCTTTAATAATAACTCATATTGAAAAATCCTTTTAAAATAATATATGATTCTGTTTGGGAAAATGGTCTTATAAAAGTTTCTAAAATTCTTAAATATAGAGAAACCTTTAATTTATCTGACAAAATACTCTTCAACAGAAAAATGATAATTAAAATAGGTACATAAATTTATAGAATGGTTTTCCTTAGGATTTTGTTTTTTCACTTATTGAATATATTCATTAGTGATCTGTCCAAAACAAAATTCTGATTGCTTGTAAGATATCCTATTCTAAAATTGAAAAGTCTAACAATAAAAGAGAAATACTTTTTAATGACTGGACTTGTATTCCTAATCCAATGAAGACAGTATACTCAATTATTCATCTATGCAAGGGGAATCATCTTGTAATCTTAATACAACTTTTTGCATTAATAGACTGAAACAAAATTTCTATCACATACTACTTAGGAATAACCTTGGATTGTGACTAATTTATTTTCTTCATTTATGCATTCATAAAATTATAAAAAAATCAAACAAATCCTCCTTTACTTTTTCAATACTTATCTTATTAATTAAAATTAATCCATTTGACAGTTTCGATTGCCCTGCAATATTTCTCAGAACTGTATAATAAGGAGTTCTGAGGAAGATTGCTGGGTAAGTGAATCTGTCAGATGTATTAATTTCAATTTTACTAAAATTAGCATTGAAAAAATAAACAGAAAGGTGAATTTGTTTGTTAAGGAGAAACTCTGAGGAAGATTGCTAGGCAATCAAAATTGTCAGATGGAAATTTTAATAAAATAAGCATTCAAATATCAGCCTAGATAAAATAATTGCTTATTTACTCATAAAATAAGCATTGAAAAAGTAAAAAGGTGGACTTGTTTGATTTTTTTAGATCAAAAATAATTTGAAGGAATAACTTCCATGGAAAGCCAGTTGAACTATTTGGGATTGTGATGCAAATACCTTAAGAACAATTTTTTTTTAGCAATAGCATGTTATGCTGGGGAATAGGGTGCTCTTCTTTGGAGTAACTTCTGGATACTTAAATAAATATTACCATGAGATATATTACTGACACACTCAGGTTTTTTTGTTTGATAATGGTTTTCTATTCTTTAACATATTTCTCCAACAAAGTTGCTTCACAGAAAATGTATAAAAAACTGTTAAGCAGATTAGATATACCAATAAATCAAAACATAGTTTTATTCCCTATGACCCATTTCAAATCAAGATCCCTCCTTTGGTTGTTAAACCAAGAATAATCTACAATTGAATTATTGTAATTATAAAAAAATAAGCAACTTTCCTTAGACGAATGTAAATTAAAGTTATACATTCTGACATTGCTCATAAGAAAAGTTGTAAATTGAATGAAAATTAATAAAATGGAAGCTAAGTTGCTCAAAGCTAATATTGAGCAATATTTTAAAGAATTAACTAGCATAGGTTTCGCGTATAAGGACCTTACATGAAATGATAAAAAATTTTATAACAAGAACAAACCGTGGATACTACTGCTATATATCCTCAAATAGAGAAAAATATGAACAAAACTTGCTCACAAATGCACCAAGTAAGCTTCTGTATTTCTCCCTCAACCAACAGATTAATAAATAATTCCAAGGAACTTCAGATATTGAATACAAAATGACATCCCCCCAAGCAGGATGCAGTGTTATATATTATGATGAATCATATGCATCTCTTTCTTCTCAGATTTCACAACACAGATATCTCTATAGATGAGCCACAGACAATCCCAAGCCTAAGTCAATTTTCTCTGGGTACCAAAACATCACAGGTCATACATTTGATAATAGCATGCATTGAACAAAATAAGTCTAAGCAGAAGGTCAAAAAAGCTTGGCATATAGCTAACAACCATAATGCCATAAATTGGAAGGAATATTGCTTCCCTCTTTCTAAGAAATGCCTATCTGATTTTCATACAGTTTAACAACCATAATGCCATAAATTGGAAGGAATATTGCTTCCCTCTTTCTAAGAAATGCCTATCTGATTTTCATACAGTTTGAATAATGTATTGCCTATATATACACACTTATACAATACTAACTTTATAATGCTATGACTATGAGGACATTTAATGCTCTTGAAAGCATTTAACTTCCATTTTATTAATTTTCATTCAGTTTATAGCTTTTCTTATGAGCATGTCAGTACATATAACTTTAATTGAATTATTCCATAAAAAATGTAATTTTTATGATATAAATAAATTTATTTTTCCAGATGCAACAATAAAGCCATTGGGATTTGATCTTTCTGGATGCAACTGGAGTATCATCAATAGATTCAGGACACTTTATGACTGTTGCACTTATTGCTTCATAAATGGAATTCATCATTCACTGGTGAATGTAAATGTAAGCAAACAAACTATGAACCACATAGGTTACTACTATTTAATTTATGGCTACACTGGCCAAATTAAAGGATTTAATAAATCCACTGGGGATTCTATTTCCTAATTGGAATCTCTTAGGTTCCTTTATGTGTTTTGTTAATAGTTAAGCAATCAAAAAAATCCATATGCTAAATAAAAAAACAACCTAAAAAAGTTTTTTAGTTTTAACATATGATCCTATTATTACCAAGTTTACAATCATTGTCTGTGCATTGCTTTTATGGAAAGTGCATGTCTCCTTTTCATAGAATAAATTTGACCTAATGACAGTTTTGTATAACATTAATTTATTTGAAATAGTTGGTTGTTGTGTACTTGGGCTCATGTAGCCACTTGCCAAACTAATGAAATATAACGTTACTGGGCCGATACTTTTTTGCTTTCTGTTCTCCGACAATTTTTCAAAGTATTTTTAAATAATTTACGAACCAACATTATTTTCTAAATTACATCTTTTAATTACATTATACATTTCAGTGTGTAGCACTGTCATGTGCAGGGAGAGGTTTTGATGGTTTTGCCGATCCAAAGGATCGGCCAACACATGCGCTTGTCTGAGCAAACCAAACTTTCAGCACATAGTACTGGAATGTGCGGGGTGGGGGTGGTGGTGGTGGTGGTTTTGCCAATCTGAAGGATCGGCCAATACATGTGCTACTCTGAGCAAATGTTACTCTTGTAGCTGTTCTCCCACAAACATGCATTTTCGCATGACTTATGTGAAATGGTTATGGGACTTACCCTTTTGCAATTGTTTACACCTTTCAAGATATGTAGGGAAATGTAGTGATGGGCTTACAATTATTAGTATGTAATAGTATGTGAGATATGTAAGATCATTAACTTCGAATGCACATTAAAACACTTATGGCCAGTTGAATTTCATACACTCTCACTTTGTGCGGTAGCAATCTGTGAAGTGTGCGCTATTTCCTTAGTGATGCGGAGCACATCAGCAGGCTATAATATTTGTGTGCAACACCATCTAGATCTGCTAACGGATAATATGAACAGAACTGTTATGTAGGCTGTAAGTTGGGCCATGTAAACGGCATATTTCTGCGCTTTTGCAGAGAAACAATGCCATCAAGCGGCCACATTGTCCCAAGTACACAACTACCAAATAGTTATATTAACATGATGCAATAATCTATTGTTAAATTTTTTTAAATTATTTTTAAACTTCTTTTTAGCACATTGACATGTGTAATACACCTTAACAAATAAATTAGGTTAATATTTCTATCTAAAAAAGTGATCAAGATTTCAAAATTGATACATTTGTTTTAATATGAAGACCATCCAAGCTAAAAAATTTATGTTCCACCAGTGGCTTATAAGATCATCATCATTTTTAAAATATTATTTTATAGGTTGCATTAAAAATATTTTGTAGACATTTTTGAATTGGCAAGAAATCATCAGTATAGTTTAAACATGGAACCAAGGAAGTAAAGTTTGTGCTTTTAGTTGGTTCAAATTTAAACTCCATAATCAAATATATATTACCTAATTTTGAAAATGACTTTAAATTATTCTAAAGATTGTAAAAATGTAAAGCAAAGTTAAATCCATACATCCTTGTTCAATACTAGTTTTAATTTTAAATATCTCTGTTTTTTTATTATATCAGTAATAATGATTTCTTTCACAGTATTATGTAGCAATAGATGGTATAAGTAAACTTCTAGAGAAACATGCTATTATTAACATTGCCAAAACACTTATAATACTTGGACTAAATCAGTAAAAGCTATATATAAAGTACTTTTTTTCTCATGATTCTTTTCTTGTATTTGCCAGGCAACAAAAATCATATTTACAGTTCTTTTTGATTTTGTAAAACTACATTGAATCTGCTAACCACTCGTGCATAAGAAGAAACAAAGCTAGTTCCTAAAACTTCTGAAATTAGCATTGCTGTAGTTTTTAGCAATGATGTTCCTTAATAATTATTGCAGTCTTTTTTCTTTATAAATTAATCAATAGAAATACCCTTGAGAACTTTATATTTTAATAAATTTTTTTAATAATTTTGAATCTAATGTGCCATTATCATATTTTAAAAAATTTCCAGGCATCCTATAAATATTTGCAGTCATATTGTTTTTTGAGATTATAAAGATTGGTTTAATATTATCCAGAATACTGCTTAAATTGTCCTAGAAAAATGATAGGATAGATTTATCATTAAATGCAATTGTCTGAATTCTTATATCATTATTCAAAAGATGAATTAAATATTTTATATTTGCAGAAATAAATTTGCTGTTAATTTAAGGAAGAGATCCTTTGATCTCACCTTGAGGCCTTAAAGGAACTGAACAGGTCAAATTCTTAGCGGCCATTCCATACATTATCATTATTGCAGCTGTTATTACAATGTAATTAGTTATATAATAAATGAATTTTGATACACTGTTAAGCAATATGTATCAGAAAGCATGATGAGTTTATTGGCTTTTTACCTCTGAGTTTATGATCAGGAAATGCCATAACCTTTTTCTAAGTTGCTTGCTAATTCTTAACTGAAAAATCAATTTAGTTTTTTTAAAGAGAAAGATGAAAAACCTTTTTTAAAAGATGTTTATAAACATGACATATAAATGAAATTATGACTCTTAATTACATGAGGTTCAAGGCAACGGTAGGCAACTAATAATGCTAAGAATCCCCCGATTGTAAACTCAGGTTGTCATTCGATGATCACCTTTTATTTAATAAAGATTAAATAAATAGAAAGGAAGCACCATCTATTATTAAATGGGAAATTGTTGAACTTTAGGAAATTAGAATAAAGATGAAGAAACAATTGATTTGAAAGTGGACATGCACTTCATTATAAAAGGACCAGCTTTAGAAACCTAAGTAAAATGGGATTCATTGTAAATCAAAAGTGAAAGAAAGAACAACATTATGGAGAATTGATGGTATATTAGATAGAGTGACAAGATTAGTTATTCAAATTTAATGAGAGATTCTAAATCCAAATAATTTATGTTCCAACAAGGGGGATTTTTATATAGATATACAAAATGCTTTTGATCATAACAAACAATATTTAAAATTGTCACGGGATAATACTATTAGAATTGAAAAACTTTTGAAAGATGAAATGCTGTGGGTTAATTTGGCTATGGGGGCAGAATTGAGAGAACCCATACATCTAGATTGTATTTATGGAAAAGAAAAATTATAAATTTTTACTTTGAGAAAAAATGCTAAAAGAAGTGAATATGGAAAGATCTGACATCAAAAGTGGATTTTATTTTAATGTATTACAATTTATAAACATAGCGCCATAAAAATAAATGCTTATTTACATACGTTTAAGTTTCATTTGAGAGTGACGTTTAGTAAATTCTAGATAATTTCGTTGACATCATTCATTCAAACATCGTAAACAGTAATTTAAAGTGAGTGGTCTATCTTCACGCTTTCATTTCCAGTACTTAAGATTTACCCATATATAAGCATTTGGGTTTGAAAGAATAAGTGATTCATTTTATTCTTTCATAAATACTATATCTTGTGTTGGGAATGAAAGTATTCATTTATTATTAACACTCATAAAAAAGCGCATGCACAATAGCTTGAAAGGCTGATCGTTAATGTATTTAATAGAAAATATAATTTCCAAGATTGTAGTGGTATTAAAAGATTTTCCTTATGATTATTGATTAGTAAAATGCATTTAAATACAAAATTAGAAAACATTGACAATTGATATCTCCTAATTTTCACAAACATCTCTAATGAATTTAAATTAGAACTTGATAATTATTTAAAACTATTAACAGACTTTGAAATCAATAAGAAAATAACTGACAAGAACTATATGATAAAGATAGCTGATACAAACAAGCAGCAATTCACAAGTAATTTTCAACTGACATAAGAGAATATATAAATAAAAATATATGAAAATATTTTTAAATGATCCATTAAAAAGAATTGAATATCTGGAATTGTAAAATGGTATGAAAAATATTAATAATAATATAAGAAAATATAATATTGAATTGGCAAGGAAAACTATAGAAGAAAATAAAAGTTTAAAAGTATAAAACATCTTAATATTAGAAGGAAAGTTATTTCAATAATAAGAAGAAAAGATGGGATTATTACCGAAAAGGGAGATGACGTCTCAAAATATGTTTTACACAAGTAGTATAGTAATAAAAACAAGAAAGCAAAGTAATCATTACAATTAATATAATCACCCGATCACCATTTCTCTGGCTTGTACTGAATGGCATTACTGTATGGAGAGTTTTGCTTATTTAAATACTATTAATACAACCTCCAAATTATCAAGTACTTTAAATAAAAAAGTGAAGCATGCAATTAAATCTAAGGGAAAAAAAATCTTCAGGAAATGATGGAATTATTATTGATATATTAAAAAAAGCAAGTGAAAAAATAGAAAGAAATGTTGATAAAGTTGTATACCAAATATGTAAATGATGATGTACCAGGTAATTGAAAGAATGTAGTAGTAATATTGATATTAAAAAAAAGTGAAGAAAATATTAGAAATTACAGATGTGTTCACTTTCTATCAATTCTGTTATATGAAAAAACATTTTATTCTTTAAATATTTCCCACTAATTAAAGCTTTGATTCATTAAAATATAAACCTATGATATTGTTATATTCTGAATAATATTTATGAAAATATAGTAGCAGTCATTAGATTATATGGGGATATTAAGACAATATTGAGAATGGATTATATGATACATCAGGACTGGGCAATTGTTTTGGATCGGGGACCACAGTTGGCGGAGGGTGGCATCAGGGGCCACTTTGTGGAAGTGAAGATTAGCGGAGGGCCACACGTTTTTTATGACACAATAAACACATTGCTTTATTTATGACACAATAAACACACTGCTTTATTCCCTGTATTACTAAAGAAATATTTGTTTGTCCATTCTTCATTAAACACACAACATTCATCACCAATTTTACATTTTTTCAGAGGGTTCATAGTTTCACTAAAGTTAGAAATGTATATATTTGCTAATGCAAAGATAAAATTGAAATTAACCAGATCAACTGGAAAAGCACTGCACATCATATCTATACTGCTCATGTATATTGACTTGGCCATTCTAGTGGAAAATACAAGACGAATCTTCAGTCACGCATGGGAAGGAAATCTCAGTTCAAGGCGAATTTTTCTGCTTCTCTTGGCGGCCACATAAAATCTCTTAGCAGGCCACATGTGGCCCTCGGGCTACTATTTTCCCACCCCTGTTTTAGATGACTCCATATCTTCAAATCCTTTTACAGTATTTTTACAAGTATTTCATAGATTAAAATGAGAAGTAAAAGTAAATGAAGATTATTGGAAATCATTTAGATTTTGCAAATGATGTAGTTGTTTTGGCAAATAATGCTTCAGAACTTCAAAAAATGTTGCATGAATTATCAGATGAAATCAAAAAAGTAGAGATAATGATAAAGGCTAAAAAAGATTAAGTTAATATTCAATGGAATTTCTCAGAAGAACAAAGTAAAGATTGATAATCATGAATTATAAAAACAAAACAATTTAAATATCTTAATATAAATGGAAACATATAAAACTCAGTGTACTGCAGTATGTGCACAGCTTTATATTATCATTTTCAACTATTATCAACCAACTGCAATATTATGGTATCGCTAAATTTAATCAAGTTTCTACAATAACTTCTCCACATCCAGTAAATTTCTTTCTCACCCATTCATTTCCCACATGGTCTTTTTCTAGTTTTTTTTTTTTTTTTACAATCTATCGAGATCCAGTTTGAAATTTCATCAGTTCATCTATTCTCATCTGTTTAGCATCATGCTGTGCAACTCCATTTCAAGTTATTTTGTGGTAAATAATTTGCATGAAGAAATATATAAAAACTTTTTTCTTAAATTGTAAAGGTTTGAAATAAATCTCTTGTATTTGTAAAATATTATAGCAATCCCTTAGCCAATTCCTAGTCTCTGCTAGCAAAATTTAATAAAAAAATTCACAGTAAAAATCATAAAATTTAGCATGCATTTTAAAGACAGTAAATGTTAATGAAATCAGCCAAAATTTATAATGGATCCAATATAGCCCAAACTGTAACTTTTATTATTACTTTTAGGTGCAGTGCTCTCAGATCCAAGGCTCCTCACTGACAAAGGCCACAAGCCAGAAACTAGTCTAGGGATATTGGATGAGTAGGTACTAGATAGGGATTTTATGCACAAGCCTTCTGGCATCCATTGATTACTCTGGCTTGCACTGAGTGGCACTACTGTATGGAGAGTTTTGCCTGTTTTAATAACAGTTATGAGCAAGCATAAGAAATGGTGATCATGTGATGTTTGGTGGTTTAATACTTTTAAAGAACTATGTTAATTGAGCACAGTAAAATAATTATATGTATTTTTTAATGTTATTTAAAAGCTATATATTTATCTAGTAATAGATATAAATATTTTAGAACGAGATTGAAGTGAACTTTTTTCACATTTAAAATTAACAATAAATTTTAGTAATACAGTAGCTGAATAGAATTCTTTATTATTGTTGAATAGAAAGAATAATTCAATTGTTTTTTCTTATTGGGGATTATGTATCTTTTCGCATGTGTGCAATCATGTGTATCTGTTGCTTGAGATGGAGTGGAGGATGAATAGATTGAAAAATCCTGAATTTAAACCCCTCTTAGTAACATATACAAGAAATATTCAGTATAACCAAATTACATTCTGCTTTAGAATTAACTTATGTTAGATAAAGAAATAAAAATTGCAAAAATACAAGCAAATTAGTTTTACAATTCATTTAGAAAAAAAATAGCACTCTTAAAATAAAAAAAAGTATTATTTGTAGTAAACAGATATTTCAAAATAATTTTATAGAAGTTTTGATATTTATACAGATATGATAAATCACTATAAGCTGATTTCAGGATAAAATTTGAAAGTTTATAAATTGAACACTGATTTACTTTGGCATTCCTCCATTGATGTTTTTATGCCTTAGGGTTATTTGTTTTGGTAGTTGAATATCATATTATTGCTTGGGCCAGGATGATGAAATAGCCAGAAAATTCTTGATGGTTATATATAAATCTCCAGAGTTGAAGCATTAGAGTCCATGTTCTAAGCAGTTTCGTATTTTGTGTATGGGCTTGACACCTGATTTACATTATTGGAGTTAAAAGTTAATAAGTTAATTTCCATGTCTTTTACTGAATTATAAATAAATGAGGAATAATATAATGTGTATGAACAATCAGATTTATGGATATATAATTTCAATAATTATATTTTAGTATTAACCATGTAGGGAAAATTTATATTTTTTAAAATTGTTGTTAAATGTGAATGTTGTTCAGTGTATTTACAGAATGTATATGTATCAATGTTTTGAATGTTTGAAAAAGAAAAGATTATTCAATATTAAAATCTTTACAACTTATAGAGCATACTTGCAAACACTACGGACAGAATCATAGTCCTTGTAATCTGCAGGTTGTGTTGTGAGATTTAAATAAGGTGGACATTATGTAACTGACCAATTTAAATATTCCACTTTTTGGATAATGAAATGCTATTTTCTTTTTTGTTGATAGTGTGGGAGTTATTAGAGATGAACCTCACCCCCCTTTATTTTGCTTTTTCGTCATCATGTTCACAACATAAATTGCAAATACCAGCTATAATTGCTTCATAATATCTTGTAAATGAATAAAATAATGCCCCATGTTATGTAAAGAAATAATTTTAATAAATGGTTATTTACAAAGTTCTCACGACCACCATTTCCTATGCTTACAGAGGCTATTAAAACGTAGCAAACTCTCCATACAGTACTACAATCCAGTGCAAGCCTTAATAATCAATAGAGGTATGAAGGTTTGTGCATGAAATCCCTATCTAGTGCATACTCATCCAATATCCCCAGACTAGTTTTTAGTTTATGGTTTTCATCATTGAGGAACCTTGGATCTGAAAACATTGCATCTAGATCTTAGGCTCCTTCAGAAGCCGTCTTTTATTTACTTAGTTAACTGTAAAGCAAAGAGATTAAGATGAAAACCCAATAATGTTTCAATCCAATCTCATTCATTTGTATATTTTCAGATAGTTCTTAAACCCAGTTCAATATCTATACATTTTGTGTCTTTGGTTTTTAAAAACATCAGAATCACAATAATCTTATGGGATTGTGTAAGCATAAGAAATAGTGATCATGTGATATTGTAGTAGTTTTATACCAACCATTCCCATAGGGTTCAAGAACTATCTGAAAATATATAAGTGAATGAGATTGGATTGAAACATTACTGTTTTCATCTTGGTCTCATAGCTTTATAGTTAACTAAATAAGTAAAATGTGACTGCTGTAGGGTTGCATTCGATCCTAAGTTCTATGTGCAGTGCTCTCAATCCAAAGCTATTCGCTAATGAAATCCACAAGCTAAAAACTCATTCAGGGATATTGGATGAGTAGTCACTAGTTAGGGATTATATGCAAAACCTTCCTGCCACCATTGATTACTGAATGGCACTATTGTTTGGGTGTTTGCTACGTGTTTACAAAGTTATTGTAATCTTTTTTTTTAATTAATTATCTTATCTGGGAGCTTATTCATATAAAAATATTTGCTTTTATTTTATGTTTTAGATCAAAAATATAAATTGTTTCGCATTAATAATTTGTTGAGCACAACACATAATTATCAAAAAATCTAAGCTTAATGTATACTCAAGTAATTAAATTATAGGTAAATATTTTCATTTAAATTCATAAATTTCTAGAATCTAATAGAACATAGCAAATTTTCTATTCATATTTTATTGTTAATGAAGATAATTGTATTAAGTTTGAATTTAGGAATTATGGTAACTGTTCTTTTTTTTTGATTTCTTTTTTTTTTTTTTATTAAATAATTTTTTTTTCATTTTATTATATAAATTTTCTTGAATATAGATTAATATTTTGGTTTATTTATTTAAGCATGAAAAGTAATAGGAGACTTACATGAAACAGACTTTGAAGTGATATTAAGTGATTGTGTGAGTTAGTTTGGGTTATGAATGGGAATATATAATTCAGGATGATATGGATTAAGAAAATAAAATCTGACATTACATTCTAATAAGCGAGGTAATTTATACTAGTTAATGAAAATGAACCAGAGAAATGGATGTGAAACCTATTTTTTGATTTCTAATTTTTACTTTGTTTCGCTTGAACAGCAGCCACATTGCATTTTTGAACAATTGGTATAAGACACAATTTTTAAGACAACTTTTAGAATTGTACAAAAATCATGTAATTTATGTTATTAGAAAGATAAAATACCAAGGAATATAATAAAGTTGGAAAAAAAATAGTCATTATACATTTGAAAAAAAAAAATTTTAATATATTTTTAAATTATTATTTTTATGTTTCTTCAGAATTTCTCAATTTTAATAGATACATTTTTTTATAACAGACTTATTCCTTATAAAATTTCTAATAAAATGATATATAACATGATTTACCTATGAGAAACCATTAGTTCATAACATTAAAACATAGTCATTGATGTTTTTCATTTTTTCAAGAAACCCATAACAGATTTTTTTTGGGAGTGGTCTGTAAAATGAATGAAGAGAAAATAAGTTAAACTAAATAGTTTTGTAGCTGTAAATGGTCCAAATTTTCTACAAGGTGAAGTTAATAAAAAAAGAAGTATGAATTTAGTGCAATATAGAATGTTATTAATAAGCAAGCTCTTTTTATTACCTATCTTACTTATACAATATGAAAAGATTTCATTTTGTTAGGTAAAGTGTAAAATCAAGTCATTACTGCAAAATGATTATTTATAAATAGTAAAATGTTACTGAAACCATGTAGCAAAATAAATATATAAATAAAAAATGCAAATATAACTTACCCAACAGAACTATTCATGAATCATTCTCTTCTGATCAGAAAGTCAAAACATATATACAAAAAGTTGTTTGGATGGAGCTGGTACATCAATCAATAATCCCGAAGAAACTAAATGAGGTGGAGTATTAATTATTTGTTGAACTATTTTCATCATCTAATATTAAGAACTGAATGTTTTAAACTTTATTTAAATCTTCTATATACATTTAACTATTAGTAATAACACCTGCATTAATATCTACATAACATTTCAAGTGATATTAATCTTTTTTCATATGTTGATGATCTGGCCAATAACAGTATTAGCATGAGAGTTAAACCTGAACCTTTAGCTTTTTGAATATTGAATTTTAAGTTAACACTCTACCAACTGGGCCGTCATATACTGACTGTAGCCATTGTCAGAAGAACTGGGTTAGAGCATTACCATAAAATTCAATAACCAATAATCTAAAGATCCAGGTTCAATTTTTATGCTTGTACTGTCACTGCTCAAGCCAGCAATATTTGAAGAATATTTCCTTAATTACTAACTTGTGTGCTATTTTAACAGTTGAATGTATTTAGAAGGTTTAAATAAAGTTTAAATTGTCCTAAAGGCATTCAATTTTTAATCTTAGATGTGGAAATAGTCCAACAAATAATTAATAATAAAGGAGGTGGAGTTTGAAGAGGTGAATTGTCTATCTCAATTTTATTTGATAAACAATAAAGCAGGCTCTCTGAATATGATCATCACTCTAACAGCCAAAATATACTCTTTTTTTAGGCAGACAACAAAACTTTAAATGTGGTAAAACTATTGAAAGTACTGCTTGAGTGTCCAAATATTGGCTAGCATAAGAAGTTGTATATTTATTTATGTACAACTCCATATCTTGCACATATCCATTATAGCTATCTGCTCCAACCCATTGTTTGAACTCTGACTTTACTAGTTTTGAATGTTCATATTGTATTGTGTTATGACTAATAAATTTAATGATTATCGTATTATATTATGATCAATAAATTTAACGATTGCTCAATCAACTATTAGTTCTTAGTGTATCTAATATGCAGCTTTGAATTTTTGGTATCTGGTATTTTTTTATTATTATTGAAATGCAGGCATAGTAATAAATTATGAAACCTATTGTGTGACTTCACACATTTTTTTCAATTCAGCTTTTTTTAAAAGTTGTTTTATTAGCATATTTATTTATCCTAATAATTTCATCACAAATAGTAAATAAAAAATATAAAATCTACTATTCATGTGTAATGAAGAAACTTCAGGTTTGCAAACATTGTAAAAGGCTTACATTCACTTGATCTCCATTACCTTTGGTGACATTTTCAGAAGTTGTCAGGATGATATACCCTGTATATCACTAGTTTCTGATAAGTACAAATCTTATACTTCGTTTTTTCATGGCTAAAGAAATTAGTTTATCTTTCAAAAGTAAATTTTAGAACTCCTAATTAATAAAATATCTTTGAAGTCCAAACATAGAAATTAGAAAAGAAACACTGAAATTCAAATTTGTGTCACAATCTATATTTTGCCATCTAAAAAGTTAATGAAGTCTTTTCTTTGTAAAGTCTAATAAACGTAGAGGGGAAAAAATTAAATACAGCTATTTAAATAAAAATTGTAAAAAATTCAGATTTTTTCGTAGGAAAATATATTTAATCAAGAAGATAACATAAAGATGAAAAGAATGACATATCTCAAGCATATATATTCCTTATGGTTTTGCCACAGTTTTGAAATAAAGACAAATAAGTTTTAAACTTTAAAAAATAGTAATTCTAACAATTGGGATAATTGGGTTAAACTTTATAATGGCCAACTGGAAGACAATAGTGAAGTGGATTGAATGAACCAGATGATTAAACTATTCAAAACCTACTGACTACAAAAACTATTATTTTAATTTCTACTCATTGCCTAACATATATTTGTATTTCTTGTATATATAAATATCCATAGTGCAATCTAAATTTAATCAACTTGCCCTACTACGGCTTTCATTTATTGGAAGGCAAGTTTCATCTTTCATTGATCTCTTTTTTGCATCTCCATCTGCCTTTAAAACTTCAATCCATCTATCCAGCATTTCATTTTTAGACCATGCTTATGTGATTGTCAAATTATAGAAATTTATACCATTCTATAAGTTTACAATTTAAACAACAGAATCTTATAGAAGACTTTTCTAACATAATCATTGCAAATCATTATTATTGTCAGTTGCAGTGCCTTTCTCCATTGGAAACTTGGTTACCATGTTAAACAATTTTTTTTTAAACAATTGCTGCTCAACTGATTAACAAGTTATCTTTCAAATAACCTCGTAAAACAACATATTGAATACATAGATACAATCCTGCAAACCATATCCCAATTGAATTATACTAAAGCTCTTATGTAAGCTGCAAAATGAAGCAAATCATCACACTTAACAAACAATGCAATAAATTAAAAATAAATAATGCCAATTTTTTCAAAGCTCATAACCACTGTAAATTATCAAGGTCAACTCCATCTCAATGCTTCGGCATTTCTTTTTTATCAAAAGATGACACTCTTTTCTGGCACCAGTACTGACATGGAAGTTTTCGAGCACCTAAAATCTAGTCTCAAATTGACTGATCACTATTTGCCCAATATCTACTACAGTATCTTATCTCAACTAACGTCTACAGACAGCTTGACTATATCATAATTTTTTTTTTATATATAAATGCTATAATTAACTCTCAAGCAATCTTAACAACCCAATCTTTCTACCAACATAATATTTTGCCTTTGAGAAAAATCAAATGCAATATATTCCTCTCTAAATAACTTGCAGCTTATTACTCTTAAGGATATTGATCAAAAAATCTTTGCAAGTATAATTAAAAAAAAAACCAATGGAATTATTTTGCCAAAATGATCAACTTCTTATTATGCAGTAAGGATTGCTGTGCCTCTTAAGCTATTCTTCAGTATAAGAATCAATCTTGTTTTGTGAAAGAAAATAAACTTTGAGATAACTTTGCATACCAAGTTGACTTTAAGGCAGTTTTTGATCTAATCAATTGGGAATATATTTTCACTGCTCTATACAAACATCTGTCTGAACACAATAATCTGATGATCACCATCCAGAACTATTTTACTAGCAGATAAATTAAAATGATTATATGTGACTGTCAACATCTTTCAAACCTAGTCTTGATTCTACAGTGCTCACTTCTTGTGTCATTGGGATTTGCATTTTATGTAGATCCCTTTATTAAGAAAATTGAACAATGCACTAAAGGACTTTTTGTTCTCTATCATCCAAGCAATATCCTTATTTGCAGATGCTTTCAAAAAATTGCCATCATTCACAATATTTTAAATAAATTCCAAGCATTAAGTGCTTCTGCAATACAACTTTGCAAGTCTTTGTAGTAACTACCTATAGGTCATAAGCTACCATCTTTCTTCATGGGTAGCCCCTCATTTTTTCTTTATATCCCCAATTAATCTGTCTAAAATGCATGTAAGCCACCAATTAGACATTCTCATCATGAACACATTCAGTATGGAAAATGAATGCATTTTGCCCAAAAATGTAATATCCCATTAAGGAAGTTTGTATAGTGACTGCTATTCTTAGTAAAATACTTGCCTACTATAGCCCATGCAGCTTTTAAATAAGATTTATTATAAACTTTTATCTGTAATAAAAACATACATCTGGGATTTGATTCAAGTTTTCTATCCATGAGAACAGTGTGCTTTCTTATGTGCAAAATAGAGCTCAATTTGATATGTCCCAAATCTTTTGTAACTTATATTAAAACCAAAATGTATATTATATTTACTCATTCAATATTTAGTGACATCTTCCCTCAAATACCATTGCTTATTTCTTATGTGAAACACTTTTTTTTTCTCAGATCATGCCATTAAGCATGCTGATTTATTAGACCAGTATAGCATCAAATCTCTTTTTGACATTTCATTTAAAGATTTAAATAAATTGACTTATTCATCCAGACATCTGTGAATAAGATTGCCAGTTTCTAAGATTCTAACCAATTTGCAAAACCTTTGTGACTTTAATTCATGTTTAAATTTCTTTTTATATATTACAGGATACACTTCCAATCGCATTGTTTCTTAATGACCGATTCAAGTAAAACCTTGAACCCACATGTTTTGTGCAATAATTGTAATAGTACTCTTATACTCAAGCAACTACTTAATACTGTATATGTATAATATTTCCAGTCTTGTAAAGCATTTATAATTATTCACACACTAAGAGCCATGTAGCTTGCACATTGTTCCTTAATATTTGACTATAAGAAGTACAATGTCCTCAAAAGAAATAACAATGAATGGTTCAACTCATACCTATACTCTCAAATTTTTATCCAGGAACATCATGATCAAAACTTGCAATCAACCTCAGTTGTCTTCTCTCATAGCTTAAACCTTTACTTCCATTAACACTCCCCATCAGATTTTATTCCTGAAAATAATTATCTGAACTCTTCTTCAGTTTAGTCATCATGATTCTCTTGGATTATGACACTCTTTAAATTTGGCTTAAACATCATTGAAGTTAAACAACTTATCATACCTTTATACTATTAGTTTCATCAAACGTTTGCTCATATTTTTATCCTATTGTAAATATATATTTATATATAATTTGTTAATAATAAAGTTTTATGTATATATATATATATAAAAGAGTTAAAGTGTATGATATAAAGTATAAGACAAGAATACATCTTTGAAATGTGAGATTATTTTTCTAAATGCTAATTTTGCCATAATAATTTTTATTTTAATTTATCTTTAGCATCTTGTAGTATGTATGACCTGATGTAAGTAACAAACTTTTTATGTAATTTAGTTTCTGTCCATCTATTCAAATGTTTAAACTTTGGTCATGACTTTTGATTTTTAATATTTATATTATGCCATATTTTTGGCTGTATTATTAATTTTACTTAATATAATTTATAAACCTTTTTCTGAGCCTTAATTAATAGTGAGTTCATCTGCATATTTGATAAAATATTTTTTTCTATTATATTTTTCTTTTATATTTTTCAATAGCTTTAATTATCATTCTGCTTGCAAACACATTGAAAGACAGGAAGGGATACCCATCTCTAACTTTCTTACCAATAGATAATGAGTTATGTAGACCATTGATTAATTTACATATAAGTTCATAAGCCACAAAAATATATTGACCAATTTTTTTGAATATTGGGAAAAATGTATTCCGCTAAACATCACATGATCACAATTTCACTGATGAAAGTCACAAGCTAGAAACTAGTCTGGGGATATGGGATTTTATGCACAAGCCTTCTGGCATCCATTGATTACTCTGGCTTGCACTGAGTGGCACTACTGTATGGAGAGTTTTGCCTGTTTTAAAAGTTTACTTTATGATATTTTAACAAATATCTTCCCATCTTTAATTAGTATGGTAAAAAAAGTTGTTTACCCTCTTCTATCATTTTTCCACAAGGAACCAAGAATACCTGTTGCATCTCTTATACCTGTTTTTGCCAGAATTCTATCTTCAATCCATCATCTTTTAGAACTTTAAAAGCATGTGATAGCAGAATAATAATATAGTTTTGATAATATCACACTTGATCTTTGCTCTGTGTGGTTGCAATGATAAAATTGTAGACTGCAGCTTGAACCTCTGAGAATATGATGAAGCTCATGGATTATACCCTGCTTTGTTTTGAAAAATATTCTTTATTAAAGAATTGTTTTTGTATAGTTTCTCCTGCCATTTTTATTAACTCAATGGATAGATTATCTATCCTGATGTCCTTGCATTAAATATTTCCTAGAATTTTTTCCAAATTTCCTTCTCATCTCTAATTAAGTTTTCATCTATACTTGCTTTGTACAGTTCCACCTTATATTTTTTCATATTATTTAATTCTTTTCAGAATCTTTAAGGAGCTGACTTACAATTATCCTGAATTATATACCCTTGTATACCTTTTTTTTTTAATAATAATTTTTTAATGACTGTCTGTGCAGTCTTGTCTTGCATATTTTTCGATTTTCTGTTTTTTTACTATCCATCTTTCATCACATTCTCTTTTCCACCAATTCTTTGTAGCCTTTCTGTATTCTCAATTTTTTTCTTAAATTTTTTAATGCACTTCTATCTCTTCTTCTATTTTAATTATTATCTGTATTGTTATCCAAGGTTTTTCTTTTTTTGTCATTATTTTGCTCTGCTTAGCTATATTTTTAGCTGCCTTTTCACTTTTTTTTAAATATCCTGCTGTCATTGTTCTGTATTCTAGGGATATTTCAGCAAGTCTATGTATCTTATGAACATCTTTTCTTGTTTTTTTTTTGCCTTTCAGCACTTATAGATTTCAAATAATTTTTTGGTCTTTTTCCAACAAAATTGGGCATGTTATTGTGACTAGATTATGTTCAATATCTGCATCTATTTCTGGATAAGAAAAAAATTCTTTATTTGGGTTTTATATCTTTGACTAAAATATTTTTTAACTTGATTTTTATATCTTTGATCCTCAAAATATAAACTGTTTGATTTAATTATTTACTTCTTAAGCTTATTTATATATATTTGTCTCTTTTCAGAACATAATACCACTTGTTTATGATGAGCATTTCTTTTCATTGATAGAACCATATGTCTTTGACTATTTCTTTTTTATATTCAAGCTATATCTACCAATAACATTTATTCTCTTACCCAATCCATCTATTGTATTCTACTTAATCATCAAAATCACGTTCTCTACTAGCTTTATTGAATTTATATTATGCTCATTCTGACCATATATCTTTTTCTATTTCTTGGTCCTCATAAATAATTGTGTGCATATGCATAGGTACCAAGTGGTATCTGATATTACTATCTATTACAATTCTGTGTCTACATATGTTTACTTTTTTAAGTGCAACATCAGTATTATTATTAAACTGTAGATGGTATGCCATTATGTCCATTCTCTTGTCTAGAATGAATTATATAATATTCGTCACTTTTTTATTTCTCTTTCTTTTTTATTTCATGTAGGTCATTATGTTGCTTAAGTTTTCCAGATTTAATTATTATTCTGACATTTTAAATAATATGTTCATTCAAATATTTTATAAAAATCCTGAGAAGCTTTGTTCATTTATTTTGGTCTGATACCCATTGATACCAAAGTCCTCTATTTGCTAATACTTTGAGTTTCTGTATATTAGAAAAGAATAGCTTGACACTCATTTAATGAGACTACTCGAAGATTGCTCTTTCCTAGTATACACTTTAGTTTAAATAAAGGTATATACTCTTAACCATTTCTTTAATCATACTATCATTGTGCACTTGGGGCTTTTATAGGATTAGCTGCATCACAGGTTTTTCCATCTTTATGTGACAATATGGGGGCTATTGCTCCAGGACTCCTTATTCATTGGCTACATTATATCTTCAACTAAGTACCAATCAAATGATATCTGAATACATGATGTTTATATATATATATACAAAATGCAATGGAATATTATAAACTATTTAACTAGGTTGCTGATAAATTATTTCATCAAAATATAATTTCTGTTTTTGTTATCCGAACTATCAGCAACATAGTTATTGGCAGTTCAAGCAGAGTTTTCAGATTCTGTAGCTTTTTCTTACTTCTTAACACTTCTCAATCTTTATAAGGAATTCTTCAAAGATTAAAAAGAGGAAAGGTAGAAAGAAAAGAAAGTTATGGTTTTTTTTCAACCTGCCACTACTATCACCTTTTTTTTTTCTATTTTGCTTTCCATGTGTCTGTCTTGACAATATATATATATATTTTGACCAATTGTTTTTTTAAATTATACTTTGAGCATTATGTTTTCATCAAATAAATATTCAATATTTAAAACAATGCTAAAATTTAACAATCCTTTGGATGACTCTAGATAAATATAATAGCTATGAGTTTAACCATGTATTGTTTTAAGTAACATGAGAAGAGTGTTTATGTATGATTAAATACAACTTTTATATAATAACAATAATAATTGTATTATAGGTTTTATGATCTGCTATTCCAGGTGATAGTTAAAATAATACATTACTAATCCATGCACCTGGATCTTAAAAAGACAGCTGATATCATAAACAAACCAACTAACCGATTTATTAACAGATAAATATAATAATAAATATATGATAAATTAGAAAATAAAAATATCAAGCTTCAAACCAGGATGAAGTTTAATGCTTTATACATGGTATTTTTTTTATTTTAATATTTAACTATAAATGCTAATGAAAATATTGAAATCAAATGAGATCTCATTCTTTCCAAGATGTATAAGGAAATGTGGATTAAAATACATATACATGATATTAGAGTTTCCATATAATTCCAACATAATGATCACAGTCAAACAGAAATATTACATAATGTTTAAAATCTCTGGCTGGAAATCTTGCAAAAATAAACTTAATCACCATGTTCATAGATTTAGTGTTCATGTATGTATTCTCAGCTGTCTCAAATTAGCTTTAACATATATTTATTATTTTACTACATAAAACAATTTCTGGAAATTTAAGGTTAAAATGGCTTTATGATTCACATTGTCTAACTGTCACAGCCTAACATGACTTTCAAATAATTCTAGGTTGACTAGACTATTTCCATTATATTCAGTAAGTGTCTATGCATTTTTGATATAACTTCTCCAAATATTATTTCTTTATCATGAATATTATTATAAATTTGTGTTTAAAGATAGTTCATCAAGCATTGTTGGCCGAGTGGTCAGCACAGCTGCCTTTCAAGCAGTTGTCCTGGGTTTGCGGGTTCGCTTCCCAGCCGATGCTTTGACACATGAAAAAAAAAAAAGATAGTTATTACAAGGAATATAAAAAAAGAAACAATTCCTGCAATTCTAGCATTAGGAGGTTTGATTTTGGTTCTATAATAAAATATGTATGAGTTGAAAACTCCATTCTTCAGTATAGTGTTTGCATCTTAATTATTGATAGTACAATGGGCATATCTGAAAATCCACCAAAGAAGTTCAATAAACACTAAACACCAGATTTGTTCAAAGAAATACGAGATCCAGAATTCTTACCAAATTTATTGTGTAATTAATAAAAGTGACCATTTACATCTCACTATCCAATAAAAGCAGAAATAAATTGGTAATGTCAATTTTTAGTAAGAAACTTGCAGTATAAAAAGCCAAAAATACAGATGAGAAAAATTTCAGATATTTTAATAGTTTTTAATAGTTATAGATCTTTTAAACAGATAACAATTTTATATTTATTGCCAAGCAGTGGAATTCTGTTTTAATAGATCTTCAATGATTTCTTAGCATAAAATTGGTAATATTGTGTATATTTTTCTTAAAAACTGCACAATGATATTTTACAGTACATATAATCAAGGTCTGTTTGAAGAGTTCAATTTTAGATAAACTTTTAGAGATTACATTTTTCAAAGTGGTTTGGTCACAACTTTCCAAAAAAAAAAAAAAAATCAATTATACTTCTCAATCTCAAAGATAAGTTGACAATTAATAAGTGGATAATTCACAGATCCTTCATTTAAATAATGGAATGATCACCAACTATGGATTGAGAATGCAGTCTAATAATATGAAAATTTACAAGTTAAACATTACTAGCAGCCAAAACAGTATTCTATAAAGGACATCAATTGCTTTAAATTAGACACATTTACTATGTATTGTCTTGTCAACAACATTATTTTATGTACTGTTGTCTAACATTGTCTTTATACTTTAGATTGTGGGTTTTTAGCCTTTTAAAAACAGTTGATATTCTCTGTGAGCCAGTAAATGCTCTTTCTAGTTTTTTTCAATCTTCATTATAATCAACAATACAAATTATGCAGCTTATTATATTTTTTATTTCCATAATGGATTAAAATTCTGCTTCTTTAAAAAGATTAAACATGTTGGTATTTAGCATTAATCTGCAATATCTTCAACCGATTAAATTATTATGATATATTATTGTAATTCCTTAAAGTGATAATCTGCAATTAGTCTTCACTCAGAATCCAGGAAAAAAAGACTCATAACCGTAGGTTCTTTTTACGTTAGCCTATAATGCTCTATAACATCTAATTTTAGTTGTCATGACTCTCCATTCACACTCCATAAATATTCCTGCAATCTCTTGGGAATTTTCTATATTGGAAAAGTGGCTTGATCGATAAGAAGTGAAGTCATTGAAAAAAAAAAGAATCATCAGTCAATAGAGCTCACAATGTGAAGATTTGATTAGTATGAACAATTTTTATATTGGCATTTAATATCTGAAATAATCCCATTATCTTAATAGATTAATCATTAGTATTAATTATATCTACCAGCATAATTTCTGATTTAAACACTTTTCTATTGATCTCCAAATGTACCTACATGGCAGTGTCTGTATTAAACAAGATGTGGTGCTGAGCCATTCTTTTAATTGTTCTACAATCAATTAAATACTGTATATAAAAATGATATACCATGATAAATCTTGGTTTCCATCATATCACATACATTCAAAGCATTATAAAAAATAAGATTTAATTCATGTTATTACAATCTTTAACATTCAAAGAAACAAATTTCATAAGCCATAATTTTGAATTAATAATTAGTCTCTTTTGAGGTTTCCTTTTAGTCATATTTGAAGAGCCCTCTCCAGGATTTGAAACCTCAGGTTAAATCTCATTAATTTGTTTAGTTTGCTTTTTGAAAGAGATTTACAAATCAATTTCAGTTCATCTATTTGGTCTTACAGGTTTAACTTTTTTTTTTTAGTTAACTTGGCGAAGAATGGATTTATAATTATTACTTTTTTAGCATGTGGGGTTACAACTCTTGATTAATTTTTTTTTAACCAAAAAGTAGGCAATATACGCAGTTACTTATTAAAATAAAATGTGACCTCTGCATTAAGTAAGGAGTAACAGTTGGCTGCAAAGTAATGGAGCTCATTATAGCTAATATAAAATTTATGAGTATTGGAGAGAATATCAAAGGTAGCTTTAAGAATAACCAAACATTATTGATAAAAAATCTATAGCTGATAATAAAATAACCATTTTAATCAAACTAATAAAGCTAGTATTGTTCAAAGCATGCAAATATTCAGCAAAAAGCTGGTTTAAATTTTTGTGAACTAAAGTGTCCCGAATTGATGTCTAAAAAGATATAAATAAACAATTTGCAAAATTGAATGGTATTATTGGAAGATGATATGGTTCTTATAGCTGAAGATGAAAAATGTCTTCAGAATATGTTGAATAAACTGGAGGAAGGATGTATGGAATATGGAATGAAAATTCACATTGTGAAGACCACGTGCGTATGGATAGGGAGTAATGCAAAGAGTCTGCAAGTTGGAATTTGTGATAATATAGTTCAACAGGCAAAGGGATTTAAATATTTGGGTAGTTAATTGAGTGAGGAAATAGGTGAAGAAGTTAAAAAAAGTATAGCATTAGCAAGGGAGGAATTTACTTAGAGAAAGAACATATTTTGTGAATTTCTGAAGAGAAAATTAAGGAAATAATTAATTAAATGCTATGTGTGGAGTGTACTATTGTATGGTTGTGAAATATGGACACTGAGTTATAAAATTATAAATGGATTGAAAGCCTTTGAGATGTGGTCATGGAGAAGGATGGAAAAAATTAATTGGATGAATAAAATAACAAATGAAGTTTTGAAAAGATTTAATGAAAAAAAAAAAAAGATTGATTGTTGAAATTGGAAATAGAAAGAGAAACTGGACTGGACATATTAAGAAGAAGTGTAGTTTAATGAAAGATGTTTTAAAAAGAAGATGAGTGGAAACAAGAAGAAAGGATGGAAAATATTGACATTGCTGGATGATATGAGATGGGAAGAATTATTTGGAATTGAAGACCAGGTCAATGAAGAGAACAAAAGAAATGGATGAATTGGTAATGTGATTGCTCTCTGGATTTGTCCATGGGACAATTGATTGATTGATTGATTGATTGAAAGACAATTTGATGCTCAGGTGTCATTTGGCATCCCTAAAACAACTGACTATATGATTAACGAAATCTTATTATATTTTCCACTAAAGCCCAATATAAAAATGATAGATTTAGTATTCTGATTTGCTGAGAACTAATACATTAAATTAGGTAAATTTGATAAATTTCCTTTTGTACATCTTTCCTTACTATTCTTCACTCTATCAAAGATAATTTTTTTTTTTTTTTTTGAATATTCACGTAATTAGACATTCAATTCTTTACTGAAAAAATACTTAGTAGTATATCTCTCCTTTAATAAAAAAAAAAAAAATTTACTTTTTCTGCATTTTAAACACTCTTAACTATGAACTTGATTTTCTAAAAAACAAACAAACCAAGGTACATTTCTTTATATTGCTCTAATACTTTTAGAAAGTTTAAAGCTCAAATTCTTAGAGAGGGTTTGTGTAATTAAACGCTAATAATTTATCTTTTCCAATTAATTTTTTTGCTTTATGACATTTAACACAAGAAACTACCTATCTCTTGAGAATTCTCAAAACAATTTATGGAGTCTGCCCATGAAGAATGTCGTAGTTTATTTGGTCCCTTGCCAAATATTTTCTTTCAAGGAATGCCAAACATCATATTATGCAATTTTTAAATATCTTCAGAATTCTTTTATTAGCCTTTTATATATTTTTTAATTTTACAAGAGTATTATTTCATTGTGTTAAGACAAATATACAATAAAATATTTTCACCAAATGAATTTAATATTTTTATATAAAGTGGGGGGTGGGGCGGATCTCGTGTATCAAAATATCAATACACCTGGGTCTTGTTTTATGTGGATTTATTTAATGCAATTTTGAAGTTATGCGATTCATGTTTCTTCTTAATATCTTTGTATGCGGTTTTCTTTTATGCGATAAAAGTTATTAGATCAGAAGTCGAGCTCCGATAATGCGCTATTACTTTAAATATTATAAATTTCACACACTCACGTCATATTTAAAGTAATAGCGCATTATCAGAGTTTGACTTCCATCTAATAATTTCAATATTTTCAGCGCTTTATAATAGTACTGTAATATATTTTATGCAATAAAGAAGTTCATAATTCACTTAAAATCAGGATTTCCCCATTTTATATACACACATTAAATTTTACAAGAATATAATGTAAATCTGTTCAAACGTTATAGATGAAAAATACTATGTATGCTGTTGTTTTTGCATTTTAAATCACGGTCTATTTTTGCTTTTTAAAAAAAGAGTACATAACAATTAATCATTTAGTGTCTGCAAGTTTATTTTTAAAAGGTGAGTTATAGCAGTGGGCACAATTAAATTTGACAATTATAATCTGATTTTTAATTGTAATTAACAATTTAAAAATTACATAACATGATCTGAAATTAATGTGATTTGAAGCGATGACATTTGATTTTTAAACGGAATTGAAAATTAAAAAATTAAAGACAAAAATAATTTAATTTTTAATTGTTTTAATTAAATTTTGCCCAACAATGGTGAGTCAGTGTCTGTTTATTATCGTAAGTCTAAGTTCTTATTTTTATTTTAAACTTTTAGTTTACCCTGTTGGAGAGGAAAAAACACCCAAGAAAATGAATTTCTTTGGAAACAAAAATTTCAATTTTAGATTGCTTAGCGAAATGGGAAGGATCAACAGCGATTGGCAAATGTTTTAGTTGTATTTCCTCTTGACTTCGTTTTAGGGGAAGCTACAGTACCTCACATCACATCATGACGAATCTGATGTCTCAAATAGCGATAATTATTAAAATATCGTACATGTATGAAAAAAATGTAAATTATGCATAAAAATATAGTTTTGAATAAAATTAAATACTGTAGTTAATAAAAAAAGTAAAAAAAGTTTGTCTTTTATCAATTTTTTTTAAATTTGAAATTTTTTATTGTCATATTTTATTTTATTTCTTTTTTTTTTTTTTTATGCGAATTTTAAAGTAATTTTACATTGTTGCTTTGCTTTTATGCGATTTTCAAAAATTATAGTAACCTATCCCCCATTTTTCAAGGTAAGTTAAGTCTATTTTTGTGTGATTTCTTTTGTGCGTGTTTTCTGAGGAACCTACCTACCGCATAAAACGAGACCCAGATGTAAAAGCCAAGGATTTTATTTTCTTGAGAAATAATTTTAATTTTCAAGTATTTCTTTCAATTTTATTTTAATCATGAGAAAAATTTTAAAGTCTTGGGAAGTTTTTTTTTAAAAAAATATTTACTTATAAATAGTAATACTTATCCTGCTGAATAGTTTAAACAGTCAGTGAGAGATTAAAATATTTCTAAGTGACTTGCATAAATATTATGTTGAATGACCTCAGTACACTGTATTTAGTTTTCATTATTACTGATGATTAAAAAAACACAAATAGTTAGTTTTAAAACTAGAAATATGTGTATATATTTTATTTTGAAGTCCTTCTCAACAAGTATTCTTTTAAATTTATTTTCCCATTAGATGAAACTTGTAAGTTCTGTGGCAAAAGAATATTCTATGGTTTCTACAGATGCAATTTTTTTTTTGACATCCTTTTTTTGACTGGCATTCTTATTATTGTTTTTATTATTATTCCAAAAAGGTAAACAAAATAGGATTGTTATGACTAATGAGTTTGTTCATTTGTGTTGAAAATCTTTATTAATAAACAATGTGGTTTTTGTAATTTTTGATGAAGAATGTATCACACATTTGAAATTTTTAATACCTTATAAATCGCAATCTAACAATATGGCTATTGTATAAAACAAAGAAACATTAAAATAATATAAAACACTATTGCCAATCGCTTTCAACTCGTTTGTGTTATTATTAAGGCTGTCTAAAAATCGACTGCACATTTCATTATATCGACCAGGAACATAATAATTTTTTATAGCTTATCACTCCTTGATCTTATGTTTTTTATCATGTGTTTCATACATTAAACACTAAACTCTCGTACACAACACACATAAATAAATAAATAAATAAATAAATGATTTATTTGATAAATATAGAAAACTGAATAAATTGTATCATCCTCCATTGCCTTCTTATACATTTATTTATGTTGTTGAATTTGATATTTAATATTTGTCTTTGTTATTTTTTATTCTCAGCCAACGAATTGCATTTTTGGCTTTTGATACTTCTAAGAGAAAAGAAATCACTATGAAAGTTCAGATGCTTAGAATTCATGAAATAGTTCTAAATTATTAAAATTGACTTTCTTCAGATTTATTCAAACATTCTTAATTACTTCTGATAATAATCTGGAAGTGGTTATTTATCTACTTATTTTTATTCAGAATTAGTTCTATTGAAAAACAATTTTCTATTATATTTCTATATTGTCCATAAAGAATATAAAAGTTGGCACTGGATTTGCAAACTGCCCACAATGCCATGACATTGGTCAACCTCTTTTTTATACATATACAAATATAAAAAACAGTTGCTTAATTTATGTATTTATTTACTGATGTTATTTATTGATAAGTTTATACATTATTATGAAATCAATCTGTTGCTTCATTTCTCAATGCCATAAAAGATCTCAGTTAAATGCTGTTCTTGTACAAAAATTTGATCTTTACTTATTCATAAATTTAATATTAATCACATACATAGTATTTTTACTAACATATATGAGTTTTTTCTACAGTACAGGCTTTTTCATACCTGCACTCCACTATGTAATATATAGGGGATTTGAACTTGACTTTCACGTGATCCTCAACTATCCATGCTATCTCATATTGCTGATACACTTGATCACATACACACATCGAAAAGATAAACAATCACCAATATATACCAGCATTTGTCAGTTGGTTTAGCATGAAATATGTATATTGGTGATTGTTTATCTTTTCAACGTGTGTGATCAAAACCAGGAACAAAATATCAAAAGAAATTGATTTTCCAAGAGTTTTACACAAAATAATTAATAAACTAATAATCAGCTTTTTAAGCTAATGCACATGCACTTTGTGGATCTTAATAATAAATGAATACTCTCATTTTCCAATACAAGATAAAGTCTTTGTGAAAGAATAGAATGAATCCACCTATTCTTTCAACCCAAACTTTTAAGTATGGGCAAATGTTAAGTACTGGAAATGAGAGCGTGGAGATATTAAACAATCACTTTAAATTACTTTTACTATGTCTGAATGAATGACGCCTGTGAAATTTACTAGAATTTACGATACGTCATTCTTAAATGAAATTAAACATATGTAAATGAGATATTTATTTTATATAGGCATCATTCATTCAGACATAGTAAAAGTAAATATAAAGTGATTGTTTAATATTTTCATGCTCTCATTTCCAGGACTTAAGATTTGCCCATACTAATAGGTGGATTCATTCTATTCTTTCACAAAGACTATCTTGTATTGGAAAATGAGAGTATTCATTTATTGTTAAGATCCACAAAGCGCATGTGCATTAGCTTAAAAGCTGATTATTAGTTTATTACAATTCAAAAACATCATGTTATATAAAATAAATATCTCATTTACAAAATAATTAAATAAACTTTTTATAGATTATTATTGAAGTAAGCATTACCATAACATGAATTCTAACAGATTTATTAAAAATAAATTTAGTTAAAATAAATTAGTTTCTTTATCTTTTTAAAAGTAAAGTAAAATTGACTTAAATTAATGATAAATGCAGACAATTTTATCATTTGTTTTATAAAAATATTTTAAAATTGATTTTTTTTTTATTATAAAGATTATTTATAGCATGTATTAAAATGTCTGTATAAAAATAGTCATAAAATTGCAAAAATGAAGAAATAAAATTACTTTGTTAACTGGATTCAATTGTTTGCTTTCTTATAATCAATTATTATAATGAAATAAATTTGCTTTTTATTATTGCTGTCATTAGTTACATTAAATTTTTTAATATTTGTTTTAAAAAGTAATAAAAAAAAGTGGTCATTCACTCTACCCAAAAAGAGGACAAAAATTTTAAACTACACAAGCAAAATTCAAACTAATTTGATTTTTGTAAAGCAGTACATATTTAGGAAGGTATTGAGAGGGACACCTGTTTAGTTTAAAAAAAATACATTTGAGAATTGATAGCGGTAACATATAGCAAGCCATTGTTGGTTAAAATAGACTCTAGCTATACTTTCAATTTAAGAGCAACAATAGTCAAAAATTTTAGAATATAATTATTATCATGATAGGTATTTAAATACAAGCATTCTTATGTATTTTCAACAATAGAATATATTCTCAATTTCTTCTAAACTTAAAAGAAAAACATTATTGTTACAGCTTAATTAAATATAATCACAAGTGAATGAAATATAAATATTGCATATCATTTGAATATGCAGTACATTGCCTGAATCCATTATTGATATCTACAAAATAATGATCAGCTAAAAACAAAAATCTATAAAAGCTAAAGTTTTATTTAAAAAAAAAGATTTCTTATTCTAGCTTTATTAATTTAATGATTGTTTATTCAGCTAAAATAAACTTCTGATTGCTTAGCATGATTCTCCAAAATAAAAATTTATCTTTGGTGAATAAAAGGCTATTATTCTCTTCAGAAATATCTCAGAAATAAAAAAAGTTTATTCAGTTTAAATCATCAAAGTGTAACTTTTTTTGGTTGTACATACATATAGTGATAAAAAATTGAGTCATTATTTTGAAGTTTGATAAAAAAGTGGGGATGGGCATCGTTTGGTTGCAAATTTGAAAATAGAATTTGTATTGACTATTTTTATCCAAAAAAAGTAGTTGCAAATAATAATAATACTTGAATTTTTTAAAATGCTTTTATATTAACTTGTTTTTTTTCCATATGTCAAAGCATTGGCCAGGAAGCGAACTCAGGCCAGCTGCTTGGAAGGCAGCTATGTTATCCATAAAGCCACTATATTAACGTGTTTCTGTCAGGATATCCACATTTTTGCATATTTAACAATTAAGAAAAATTTGGTTCTTGATTAGAACTTGAACTTACAACCTTACTTTTCCCAGGCAAGGTCATCAACAACTGAGCCAACAGTAATATGGTTAATATTATATTACTTACTTAATTAAAAGTAAATATTTCCTACTATAATTTGAATTATTCTTCTGAAATAATTAATATTTCATAAATATTTTGTAAAAAAAAAAATGTGTAAAAAAAGGTTAGAGAAATATATGTTTTTTTTTTTATATTTCTAAATTCAAAATGAGTACAACTGTCAAAATCATTGACAGCAGGTGGAAAAAACAAGAAACATAAAAAAAAAAAAGACATATGAAGAAAATTATTTTATTTAAATTGAAATTATATGTTTTATTTATAAAACTATAAAATAAAGTAATATTTTAAAAAATATTTTTTTAAAACAATGTTTTTATGTAAATAGCCCACTAAAAAGTAAAAAAATAATAAAGTAATATCCAATTCATAAAAGCATTTGAGGCTCAAATCATAAAAATAAAAAAATAAAAACATCAAATGCTTATATAAAATGGATTACTTTATTATTTTTTACTTTTTAATGGGCTATTTAGATAAAAGCATTGTTTTAAAAAAATATTTTTGAAAATATTTTATTTTATTTATAAAAATAGTGCTCTTTACAATAAATAAATGTTGACTTTTATATAATTTTTTTTAAAATTTACAACTTTTTTTTTAATACTATTATTTGTATGAAACTTAGATACTGTTTTAATATGCACTTTGGGACACTTTTTCACACAAAAAGGGGAGGGGAATTGGTACAAACAAATGATAAAAGATTTTAGATATTGTATAAAAAATATGTATAAAAGTGTTCCAGATATTTTGTTCAAGATATGTTATCAAAATAATGATAAAATATTTAAAATTGTTTATAATAATGCTAAAATATCTTAATCTGTTTATAGTAGCAAAATTGGACAAAATATCCAAAAAATGTTATATGTACTTTTGATAAAATATCTAAAATTATTTATCACTTGCTTGTGTCACCAGTAAGTACTTCAATGGTTCCCACTTTTGAAAAAAACATCCCAAGGCACATACTAATAGAGTATCTTTCCATTTCTCTCTTTTTTTGCAATCAGAATAATATTAAAACAATTTGTTTAACTTATTAAAAATTAATATTCTAATATTTCCCCCCCATAAAGTGATAATATATTGCATCACTATTGTCACAGTATTACTGCAATTGTTCTAATTTTTTTCTCTCAAATGAAACTGGAAGATAATTTTATAATATTCATTATATTAATATAAATTATGTAAGTAAAAATTTGAATATAAAAATAAGTCAATTATACCAAATATTTATTTTATAATTAATATTGGCATAGTAAATTTTATAATGTTAACTTCAGTTTTATTTTATTATATATATGCATACATACACATAAAGAAAACGTTGTAGTTAAATTTTTGTGTATTTTGAATTCAATACCAAAACCAAATACTTCTTTATTAAGCATTAAAACATGTCTAGCTGATTATGAAATTCAAAGTATTGTAATAATTATTATTTCAAATGCAAATGTTATGGTTTTATTTTTTAAATATATAATTCTCGGTAGAATCAGAGAATCCGAATTTGTGCAAGCTCTTGTCTTTGCCTAAACTATGTTTGTGTTTCATTCCTTAACTACCTGTACAGCAATTTTGATTTTCATCTTTTTTCTCCCGTATTTTGTAATCGTTTGCTATTTGTCTTTTAATCTTTTTTTTACCTCTGTAAATAACATAATCGTACACTTTACCAGCGGCTGTTAATCAATGATGGTGATAACGATATAGTTTTTTTTCTCATATATCAAAGCGTCGGTTGGGAAGCGAACCCGGGACAACTGCTTGTAAGGCAGCTATGCTAACCACTCGGCCACCAACGTATGACGATATAGTTTTTTTTTTTTTCAAGAAAAAAAAAACATAGCTTATTATTTGATAACTTAGTTATATTGTTTTTATTTTGTAAAGAAAAGCTCTCTCTATATAACACATGGTTATTGCTTGTATTCAGGAAATAATTGTATAATTATTGTTAAAAAAAAAAGCGTGTCACAAAAAATGTATTTTTTCAGCAAATTTTGCATCATAAGACACTTCAAAATATTTTATTAAATTAAAAAAAAAAAGATAATAGTATATGAACTTTTTTTAGGGATTGAATGTATTTCAATTTTGCTTCAGCCAAAGTATATTTCTCATTAGAGAGAAAAAAATTGACATGTATAAATCATTGGGTATGTTTTTTTTTCACAAGTTATTGCAGACATTTATTAAAGACTATATATATATTAACATCAACATATGAAAAAGTCTTCTGCTGAATAAAAAAATGTCTGACCAGATTTGTTGACCATATCTTTTCCAAGCTAATTAGATGTAATTTGAAAGAAATTTTAGCTTACATAATTTTGTTTTTCACCCAATCAAAGAGTGATCAGCTAGGATATGAACTATTTACTAACAAAGCTAACAAGATCATAGCAATACTTATTTTGCAAGATATAAAATAACAATATATATAGAGGGAATTATATGTGTGTACTTGGAAACTTTTTCGCAAAGAAAAATCTAAGAAAAAAAAAAAAGGGAATTAGATAGCATTCTAATTCTTATCCCATTTGTTAGTGAAGTAGGCTCAGAAGGATCAATCAGAGAACTATTTTAATCATTCTGTTCACAAAATTGTACACAAAGGATTTAGAAAGAAAAAATTAGAACTCAGTGTATGCACCTGACAGTGGAAATAAAAAGAAGAACCCCTCCCCAAATTTGAGACACATTGTCATTCTGAGTGTCAGCTGCTGGGACCAGACTCTTGTTTTGAAAACAGACAAATCAGAGACAAATCTTTGTCATTTAAGAGTTGCACAAGACAAAGCCAGCTGGAGAAAAGGGTTTGTTTCTCTATTCAGGCCTGGCTCTTAGCCAATTTAAAATAAAACTTTATCAAATATAGATATAATTTCAAATAAAAGTAGTGCTGAATTGATGCAGTCGATTGGCAAATGGTTGTCATGAGTTAAACCTGTTTATCACTATTTATGTACATTACATATAAGGCTTTTAAAAAAGATGCAACAGTTGGCTTTTAGTGGCTTTAAGTTGTAGAAATGTTTTTTAGTTTTAAAGGCATTTATTTATATTAATTTCAGATGTTCCAGTTGATATTTTTTTAAATAAAAATACTGGAATTTTTATATGAATTAAAGGTTTTTTTCATTTACTTTTAATTTCGCTTTTCCGATAACGTCAATTTCTCTTTTCCGATAATGTCAATTTCTCTTTAAACAGTGAAAAGAGATAAATACTGTACCAGCAAATGTGAATTTAAATAAATAAACAAAAATTGTAGAAATGTAAGCAAGTTTTGCGTTGTGTTCATTTTAAACAGGTCTTAACAACATTTGCTTTATGTATTATATAGGGGCTTGAACTCAGACTTTCACACGACCCTCAACTATACACGATATCTCATACTGCTGACACATTTGATTACACACATGTTGAAAAGATAAATAAATAAATAACGTGTGTGATCAAGTGGGATAGCAGTATGAGGTAGCGTATATAGTTAAGGGTCGTGTGAAAGTCTGAGTTCAAACCCGCTATAGATTACATATTTGAGTGCAGGTATGAAAAAACCTGTACTGCAGAAAAAATTCATAAATTTATGTATGTATGTAGTATCAGGGATAATTTACAATTACCTCACTCTCATTTTAAAATTTAATAAAACAAGCAAATTATATATATAAAAGATAATGAAAAAATGGATGCATTTCTAGGCCACTGTCGTTAGGTAACAGAATTAATTAAATAATTGGTTGGTATTTCACACTTATTTGGAACTACTGCTACTTTTTTTTTTTAATAAAATAAGGGCCATGGAATGTAGCCCAACTTTCCATGGTTATGAATCCCATGCAATAAACGAATCAAGTTTTTTTTGCCATGCATGATTTAGAGTATTGACAGAATGGTGAATTATGTTGCAAAATATCCATTTTTGATTAAATTTTTATTAGTCACTCTTAATATTCCTGAAAAATATTGGAGTTTTATTCTATCCCTGATTATCAGGAATAATGTAGGTCTTTGCAGTTGCACAATGATTAAATGTCAGACTACAATGTGGGATTCTAGGATTAATTCCGATGTTATATTTCTAGTGTTCAAACTTTTTATGAATTCTGTAACAATAAAGCTATTCAGATATATATATATTAGGAATAATGTATGTATATAAAGTTTATATTTTATTATTAATTAGTTTCAATCTTCTACATTTTTTCCTTCTATAAATTTAATAGCAAAACTTTACTTTTGAAAAACACCGAGGAGATTAATCTATAATGAAAAACTCTTTATATAAAACATTTTATAATATCAGAATCATTATTTTTTAATGAAACTATGACAATTTATAATTTCATTATAAAATAATGATTCTGATATTATAAAATGTTTTATATAAAGAGTTTTTCATTATAGAATCATTATTTTATAATGAAACTATGACAAATTAGTTAAGCGTTGTTAGCCGAGAAGTCAGCGTAGTCGCCTTGCAAGCAAGTAGTTGTTTGCAGACGGTTGTGGGTTCGCCTCCCGACCGATGCTTTGACATATGGGGGGGGGGAACTATGACAATTTATCACCGATTGTGATTGTTTATTTCTTAATTATATTGCTCTTTGCCAAGATTTTGTTCAGAGTCATAAATCTGCTTTCCATCAGACTGTTTATTATACATATATAAATATTTGAAAACCAGACACTCTTCACAAACCTGGGAGCTTTAATTGTAAGTATAGGGAATTTGAACTTAGATTTTCAAGCACCCTTCAACTATCTACACTATCTCATACAACTGATACACATGACTACACACATGTAGAAAAGATAAATAATCACCAATATACGTATTTCGTGCTAAACCAGCAATCATCAATTGGTCCAGATTATCATCTCCCACACATTTATATATAATCAGTGCTCAGTTAATATGTGTGGGAGATGATAAAATATATATATAATCAGTGCTCACTTAACTGAGCACTGATTATATATATGTGTGGGAGATGATAATCTGGACCAACTGATGAGGGCTGGTTTAGCACGAAATACGTTTATTAGTGATTATTTATCTTTTCTACATGTGTGTGATCATGTGTATCAGTTGTATCAGATAGTGTGGATATTTGAAGGGTGCTTGAAAATCTAAGTTCAAATCCCCTATACTTATATACATATATATGTATATTTCGATGAAATATTTTACATTATTTGTATGTAGATCGATTTTTCTCTAATATATATATATATTTACTTTAGGCAAGAAAAAAAAAAACAACTTCAAATCTCCTATCTGAATTCTCATTATCTTCGAAAATAAATATATAAAAGCAATTTCTATTTTTAATCTGTGCTACTTTTTTAAAAAAAACTTAAAATAAAATGTGACCAAAAACATTTTATTTTTTATTACTCCACAATTTCTAACATTGTATAATTTTATCTAATTGTATTCACAATAACATCTTTATTAAGTATAATAACTACTCTTTCTTATTGCATTACCAAATGTATACCATATAATACTAAATAATCCATGTACTTTACTACTGTTACACATTGCTTTATTTACCACCCTCTTTTACAGTTTATAGTTTCGATTGCCCCAGCGATCTTCTTCAGAACTACAACATAATACAAACATATGAATATAAATATACATGAATATATAATTTACATTCTATATATACATCTTATAATCATCATCTATTTATTACCTTTTAAATATATAATTTTTTACCCTTTTTTACATTCTATTTTTATTAATTAAAAACTTCCTATACATATATATTCTATTTTTATTCTTTATTTTATTTTATTCTTATAATATTTAACTCTTAACTTAATATCTTTTACATTTTATATTATTATTATTATTATTATTATTATTATTATTATTATTATTATTATTATTATTATTATTATTATTATTATTATTATTATTATTATTATTATTATTCATTTTACTAATAATCATTATTTATAATTTATTCATTCAATAATTTATAATCTATTTTAATTTATAATATTATTATTTTAAACACATAAATTATAAATAATGATTGTTAGTAATACGAATAATAATAATGTAAAATATAAAAGATATTAAGTTAGAGTTAAATATTATAAGAATAAAATAAAATATAGAGTAAAAATAGAATATATATGTATAGGAAGTTTTTAATTAATAAATATAGAATGTAAAAAAATGGTAAAAAATTATATAATATTTAAAAGGTAATAAATAGATGATGATTATAAGATGTATATATAGAATGTAAATTATATGTTCATGTATATTTATATTCACATGTTTGTATTATGTTGTAGTTCTGAAGAAGATCGCTGGGGTAATCGAAACTGTAAACTGTAAAAGAGGGTGGTAAATAAAGCATTGTGTAACAGTAGTAAAGTGCATGGATGATTTAGTATTATATTTTAACATCTTTATTAAAGATAATTATTCATTTAAAGCTATTTGAAAATTATTGGGCCAACTTATTTCCAGAAAACAGGAAAAGAGAAACAAAGAAAACAAAAGTTAAATAAGAATTTTGCAATGAATACGTAAATCATTCTGCAAACACAAATTTATCACGTTAGTCCTAGCAATATGTGTTATAGCTACATACATTTTCAATTAAGGTCATGGCTGCAATTAATATGACCATAAACTTAGAAACAGAAATGGATATCTTAAATCGATTGGAAAGAAGAGAAGGAAATCATGGCATCTGTTCTTCGATGGGTTTATCAATGTTTACCGTAGTGACTATTTTTAAAAGCAAAGACAAAGTAGAACAAAGTGCTCAAGCCATTGAAGTGTATCAAAACTTTCCAAAATCATGAAATCACAACATTCTATATTAAAAAAAATTTCAAGAAGCCCATCAACCATCCTTTTTAAACTATTTCTCTTGATCATCAGCCATCATCTGATGCATTCCTCCAAAAAAAAAAAAAAACCCCCAAGATCATCTAAGAATTTAGAAGGCAATAATGGTTCTCAGAATAAGCAATTCAGGAAATGAGATAATTGTGATTGATGAATGGATCATTGTTAAGATCTTTTATACAGATTTAAGTTGCATTCTCATACATACATATTTTAAGTGTATATTTGCGTAATACACATAATGTATGTTAAGGGAGTTTTTAAATTACTTTATTTATTAGATTAAGGTGTTTATTCACAACTTATAATGTAATTTTTAACTGGAGTAATTAGCCAAATTTTCCTCCATAGAAAACCAGTATAACTACTTGTTCTTTATATGGCATTTTTTCTTAATGGTGAGTTTTGGGGGACCAATTGCCCTCACTGAGTGGGGGTGAAGGTACTACTAAGTGATATGCTTTTACATCAGTAAAAGTGATTTTACTAAATGAAAAATAGGTATTGAAATGTGGGCAAGCAAGATTTTAAGCGGGAATGTAAACAAGATCTTTTGTGTCCTACTAATCGAAAACCAAACAAATCATTATTAACATATACAATTTTCAAATATAAATAATTTATAAATAAATTTGCTTTATATCTTATAAAATTAATGTTTATTTGATTTTATTATGATTTAAAAAATTAAATTAATTATAAAAATCAAATAAACTATACAGGTATTTACATTCATATCGGCCATTCAAACCAATTGTGCAAACGCTTTGCGAGTGTTAAATAATAAATGAATGCCTTCTGATCAATACAAGATATAGAATTTATGCAGGAATAAAAAGGATCCTCTTATTCCTATGACTCAAATATTTATATATGAGCAAATCTGAAGAACTTGCACAGAAGGTGTGACGATAGAACGGTCACTTTTAAATCACCATATACAATGTCTGAACGAATGACGCGATGAAATTTCCTAGAATTTACTAAACATCATTCCAACTGAAACTTAATCATATATATAAGTAAGCATTTTTTTTTTTTTTATAGCGTCTGCATATAATTGTAATTTACATTCATATCGGCCATTCAAACCAATTGTGCAAACGCTTTGCGAGTGTTAAATAATAAATGAATGCCTTCTGATCAATACAAGATATAGAATTTATGCAGGAATAAAAAGGATCCTCTTATTCCTACGACTCAAATATTTATATATGAGCAAATCTGAAGTACTTGCACAGAAGGCGTGACGATAGAACGGTCACTTTTAAATCACCATATACAATGTCTGAACGAATGACGCGATGAAATTTCCTAGAATTTACTAAACGTCATTCCAACTGAAAATTAATCATATATATAAGTAAGCATTTATTTTTATAGCGTCTGCATATAATTGTAATTTACATTCATATCGGCCATTCAAACCAATTGTGCAAACGCTTTGCGAGTGTTAAATAATAAATGAATGCCTTCTGATCAATACAAGATATAGAATTTATGCAGGAATAAAAAGGATCCTCTTATTCCTACGACTCAAATATTTATATATGAGCAAATCTGAAGTACTTGCACAGAAGGCGTGACGATAGAACGGTCACTTTTAAATCACCATATACAATGTCTGAATGAATGATGTGATGAAATTTCCTAGAATTTACTAAACATCATTCCAACTGAAACTTAATCATATATATAAGTAAGCATTTTTTTTTTTATAGCGTCTGCATATAATTGTAATTTACATTCAAACCAATTGTGCAAACGCTTTGCGGGTGTTAAATAATAAATGAATGCCTTCTGATCAATACAAGATATAGAATTTATGCAGGAATAAAAAGGATCCTCTTATTCCTATGACTCAAATATTTATATATGAGCAAATCTGAAGTACTTGCACAGAAGGCGTGACGATAGAACGGTCACTTTTAAATCACCATATACAATGTCTGAACGAATGACGCGATGAAATTTCCTAGAATTTACTAAACGTCATTCCAACTGAAACTTAATCATATATATAAGTAAGCATTTATTTTTATAGCGTCTGCATATAATTGTAATTTACATTCATATCGGCCATTCAAACCAATTGTGCAAACGCTTTGCGAGTGTTAAATAATAAATGAATGCCTTCTGATCAATACAAGATATAGAATTTATGCAGGAATAAAAAGGATCCTCTTATTCCTACGACTCAAATATTTATATATGAGCAAATCTGAAGTACTTGCACAGAAGGCATGACGATAGAACGGTCACTTTTAAATCACCATATACAATGTCTGAACGAATGACGCGATGAAATTTCCTAGAATTTACTAAACGTCATTCCAACTGAAACTTAATCATATATATAAGTAAGCATTTATTTTTATAGCGTCTGCATATAATTGTAATTTACATTCATATCGGCCATTCAAACCAATTGTGCAAACGCTTTGCAGTGTTAAATAATAAATGAATGCCTTCTGATCAATACAAGATATAGAATTTATGCAGGAATAAAAAGGATCCTCTTATTCCTATACTCACTTCAGATTTGCTATATATAAATATTTGAGTCGTAGGAATAAGAGGATCCTTTTTATTCCTGCATAAATTCTATATCTTGTATTGATCAGAAGGCATTCATTTATTATTTAACACTCGCAAAGCGTTTGCACAATTGGTTTGAATGGCCGATATGAATGTAAATTACAATTATATGCAGACGCTATAAAAATAAATGCTTACTTATATATATATGATTAAGTTTCAGTTGGAATGACGTTTAGTAAATTCTAGGAAATTTCATCGCGTCATTCGTTCAGACATTGTATATGGTGATTTAAAAGTGACCGTTCTATCGTCACGCCTTCTGTGCAAGTACTTCAGATTTGCTCATATATAAATATTTGAGTCGTAGGAATAAGAGGATCCTTTTTATTCCTGCATAAATTCTATATCTTGTATTGATCAGAAGGCATTCATTTATTATTTAACACTCGCAAAGCGTTTGCACAATTGGTTTGAATGGCCGATATGAATGTAAATTACAATTATATGCAGACGCTATAAAAACGCTCTTCCGATATATATATGATTAAGTTTCAGTTGGAATGACGTTTAGTAAATTCTAGGAAATTTCATCGCGTCATTCGTTCAGACATTGTATATGGTGATTTAAAAGTGACCGTTCTATCGTCACGCCTTCTGTGCAAGTACTTCAGATTTGCTCATATATAAATATTTGAGTCGTAGGAATAAGAGGATCTTTTTTATTCCTGCATAAATTCTATATCTTGTATTGATCAGAAGGTATTCATTTATTATTTAACACTCGCAAAGCGTTTGCACAATTGGTTTGAATGGCCGATATGAATGTAAATTACAATTATATGCAGACGCTATAAAAATAAATGCTTACTTATATACAGGTATTATAAATTATAAACATCACTGCTCATATTAGTGTTTGTCTAGCAACGATAAAGTTTCTACTATACAGTGAGATATTTAATAGTTCAACATAAAAATAAAAAGAACATTATGAAATTACAAATATTTTTTTTTCTCATGTGTCATAGCATCAGCCGGGAAGCGAACCCACTAACCCGAGATAACTGCTTGTAAAGCAGACATCGCTGATCTCTCGACCACTATGCTTGACAATTACAAATATTTTGTATCAGTTATAAAATAAGTAGCAATTTTTAATGTATTCCATGTCAATGACCAATCAGATTAGTTGTAAGTGGTAACAGTTATAGCAAATCGGGTTTGTTTTTATGATCATACAGTTTATATATGAAGATATCATGCATAATTTAGAATGAAACATCTAATGTTGTTTTTGCATTGACATTTCAATATTAAAAGATTTGTTAGAATATTTTAACAATATTATTATAATTGAATTTAAGAATTTTAAATAAATATTAATATATATATATATTTGCATAATGTCTTCATTAAAACTATATTTTAATGATAATAATTTAGTGATACAAACACATAAATATAAGAAAAACATTTTATGAATTTTATTTTTAATATTATTTTTCCTAAATTATTACATTTTCTTTTTCAGATACTCAATAGGAAAACATTTTATTGCAAGCTTTTAGTAAGTTTTTTTTTAAAATCATTATTTTTGCTAATGATTATTATTAATATAAGATTTTATAGTAAACATATAAATGTCATCATTAATTATATAGATATTAAAGATCATTTGTTTTATATTTCGTTTCTTTTAATTAAATATCAAACTTTAAATTAATTTTAACTTGGTAAAGTTTACTAAAATAAAGCACGATATAATGTGCACGCATATTAAAATATACACAGAATATATATTTCTCTGCATATATAGCATATTTTTTTTATTAGATAGTACTTCATACTGAGTGCTTAATAGTATAGTTCAAATACTATAAAAAGTTGAAATGAACAAAATATTAATTGTGAAAAAATGTAGTTTGATTTGTCCCTGTAAAAAATAATAATTAAATAAATAAATGAACCCAGAGTATATCTGTCTTTTATTTTGCTGCCTGGCTTTATAATAAAAGATAAATGCAGCACTAAATTGCATTGCATATTATTTGCAAATTAAAATATTCCTCACCATCTGATGATGATAATCTTGATATAACGAATTAGTCATTAAGTAAGTCGAGGCTACTTTAACACATTGACTGTTCAATAAGATATCTTGTACTAAGCATTTCTCCCCCAAAATTTTAACCTTTTTTAAATTTTATTAATAATAATTTTTATCCTTTATTACTACTTACAAACATACTCTCTACAAATTAATGCAAAATAATAACTAATATGCATGTTATACCAGTATTTTCACTTGAGATATTTTGTCATGGTACATGATCAAAAAAAGATGTTTACCCTTATTTATTTTTTTATTCATAGACAAATAATACATATATTTTTAAAGTAACTTATTAAATTGCATAAAAATTATTTGCATTGAATATTTTTATTACAAAACTATAATGCTCTAAATTCCTCAAACTAATGGAGGTTTATTTTATTGCATTTCTGAACATTTCCAAATTGTTTATGATATTATAAACTAATAATTTATTTACTTACTTATTAATATTTATAAATTTGTTATAATCATTTGTTCCTGCTGAACATTTTAAAAATGTCTATTAGAGTAAATAAATAATTGATTTCTTCATTTAAAATCAGAATGGAAATTAGCAAATTAGCTTCCAGTTTTGAACATTTTGAAACTGTTCATGCTATAGTAAATAAATAATTTATTTATAATGTTCATAAATATAAGTATAAGGGATTTGAACTCAGATTTTTAAGCACGCTTCAATTATCCACACTATTTCATACAACTGATATACATGACCACACACATGCAGAAAAGACAAATAATCACCAATATTCATATTTCATGCTAAACTAGCACTCATCAGTTGGTCCAGGTTGTCATCTCCCACATATATATATATATAATCAGTGCTCAGTTTATATTAAGATAGTAAATCTTCATACTTTAGTGGACAGGTTTCAATCTACTCCAACCTCCAACTTTTCAGCCATCCATATCATTGAAAATCTGATGATGAAAACCCAAATCCCATGCTGATGCCAATATTATTCATAAATATATAATTTATTTATGTATAAATGAGAATAATATTTTATATTGGTATTTTTTAAAGAATAACTGTTTTGAATTATTTTTACTAACAAAAGTTTGTTGTTATTTTGAGGTCATTTTTAACCATTTCAAAAGTATCCATGTTAAAATAAATACGATAGAGAAAAATTCTATTGCCATAAAAGGTGGTGATTTTAGAACAATTAGTTTAATTTCATTCACTGTTAAGATGTTGTTGAGAAACTTTAATAAAATCATTCTAATCAATTAAAGATTTTTTTTATTAAAAGTACAGTGTGGATTTAGTAAAGAAAAAATGCCAAGAAATCTAACTGATCTACTGAAGGCAGTTATTAAAAAAAATACGTAGAAAAGGGTGGAGAGATTAGCATTTGCTTTATTGATTTACAAAAGAGTTTTGGCAGGAAGAATTTGGTTATTTTGATTGATATTGTAATTAATAATAGCATAGATTGAAAAGAGAGATTGTTCTAAAAGTTGTATACAAATTAAAAGATATTATAAGATTTAATAAATGCCATTATTCAGTTTGAAGCAGTCAATCTTAGCTTAAGATTGTGCTTCATGGTTCCATCTACTAACATGTGTTTAAACCCTAGATCCCATCCCACTTCTTTTGTCGTGTATATATATATATATTTTATGTATACATTTAAGATGCGCACCTAAATTATAAAATTTTAACTTTTAAATTAACATTTTTATTATTATTAATTTTATGATTATTAATTCTTTTATTAAAATATATAGGTGCGGCTCAAATATATATATATATATAGGAGCAAAATACTAACAAAAGATTGATGTTTTAAATATTTTATTATACGTCATTTTTTAAACTTTTCTTTTTAAATTGCTTGTTTTTTTTATTTTAAACTGTATATTTTGTAAAATCCAATATGGAAGATGCTACAGTTAATTGTCTAAAAATAATTAAAGGGTTGGAAGCACTATTGTTTTAATCTGGGGAAGGTATTTTTAATTAAAGTTTTTACTTAAAATAAAATGGGATTAAGATTAAAGATTTTCTTTTATAAACATTTTGTCAAATCTATTTCTAATCTGGAAATAGATTTGAATTTATTTTTGGACATTATCTTACTGTTGCATTTTCAAAAACAACCGATAAAGAAAAAGTATAAAATGGCTGAATTTTGAGTCACCGAGAAGATTAGCTACTATTGAGAGAACTGATTGTAAACATATTACATGTTGCTTGAAACTTAAAATGATGTAGTAGTAAATCCACCATGCTTCTTGGACCTGTTGGGTCATCATCTTCTGCTGCCGTACCATTCTGCTGCCCAAGAGTGAAGTAAAAGCCTGACCTAAGAATTGTAGAATGCTAATAGAAGCTTGCTGCCACCGAAGAACTTTCATTTCAATTGCCGTGCACGTGCAATATTTTAAATTGAACTCTTAAAACTGCAAGGTAACTTTTCAAGCCGTCACCTCAAACTAAATCTAGCCTAAATAATCTATCAAGATTTCTTCTAATGTATTATTTAACTTTGTTTTTGTTTTAATATGTAATTTGCTCTTAAGTAATTCCTATAAATTTAATTCTCTCTTATATGCTCTTAACTTTCCTTAACTTTGGTGCGGTCATTTATTTATATGTATTTATTATTTGATTTATATATCTGCTTGCTTATTAATATGCCAATTTCCAGCAACCTGGCGAACTTAATTTCTAAAATCCTTTTTGTTTTTCAATTAAATCTCCATTAATTAAGGTTTTTAATGTTCCCTCAATATATTATATGATATATGTTCACCAGTTTGTTTTTTTTCGAATCAACATTTTATGTTGGTTTATTATAAAAATATATTTCTTCAACTCTGGATTTTCTACCCGGGGTAAATCCAGAACTTAAGCTAATTAACGCTTTGAAATCTTTTAAAATGTTGTTTTTTATTAAATTCTGAAAGAGTGACCCATTAATTATTTTCTATATAACTGTTTTTTTTATTTACTCTTAAAATATAAGCTTAAATATTCCAGTTACTATAAAAACCATGAAGGTGGGATTGAATTATTTTAAATAGTAGAAAAGGGATGGGGGTAAATATTAATGTTTTCTTTTACTAAGTAAAATCTTAACGTATATTTTATTTAGGGAAAATCTCTCTCTCTATATATATATATATAATTGCATAGCATATTATCTATAAATTATGGCATTCAAACTAGGGTCATCTATTTTAAAGCAGTAAATTATATTTCATGTCATTAGTGACATTTATCCATACTGCGTTACTGATATTCGGCATATCTTCATATAGATATTACGTGTTTCTAATCTTAATCTGGGGGTTGCGACAAGTTCGAACCCATAGATTTCTTCTCGTTCCATAGATAGTTGAGCTATCCAGAAACCACATTTATGTCATATAAAAATGCCTCTGGCAGTGATCCCGTAAGTTTGGCACACGCTATGCATATCTACTTTGGGGCTTCGAAGGGTTTTCGTCCGGAAGCACTACCTTTTCCTCTTAGTCCTTGCCATTATGTCAGTACTGCCCAAACTTCATAGTATTATTACTATTTCTTTTGCTTATGACCTAATTTTAGTGCTGTAATAATATTAAAATTGCGCTCTGCTCAATATATATATAAATGCCGAATATTATTAACTTTATTAATTTATAATTTATTTCAGTCTTATACAATCCCACCATCGTAACTTATTTCTGTATTTAAGAGTATCTATGCCTTGGGGAAAAATAAAGCGTTTTTCTTGTAAATGTTAATGAAAATAATTTTCAATAAATTGTCAAATGTATTTTATGTATTTTCACGACCGTAATGGCAGGAAAATAGTTTGTATTTATATCTGTAATGAATCTCAGAATGCTCCCCGAAGTTATAATGTTAGTCACCATGTTTCAGAACCATAAATCAAAGCGTTAATGGCAATATTATGTAATTCTCTCTAATAGTTGATTGGCATCTTAATACTGGACCCACCAAAGATGTGTGCTTATTTATAATATATTATTTAGCTAAAAAAGAGCATATGAGAAATAATAGCGCGAATGACACTATGTAATCATCTACTGCTTGTTCATTCACACACACACTAATGTATATAATTAAGTCATTATGTAAATAATTTGTCATTACATTAAACTATATTTTTATTGGCTAACTTATTTGAGTAGTTTGAATTCCTTTTTCTCCACTTCCACATATTACAGCCATGCTTATATATATTTTAGTTTAGTCATAGTTAATAGATGTCTCATTGTTTTGCTCAGCTTTGCTAGTCGGCCAGATTAAAATTAATTCTCATGTGCCATCACTATTATGTTATTCATTAGGTGTTAGATCTGGAGCTTTGAGAGTGGGTTCGAATCCAGGCTGGTCCCTGACCTAAATCTCGGGTTTGACTGGGTTTGAAGTACATTTTGTGAGTTCCAGCTCATGTTAGATGGATAAACATGTTTTGACTGGTACAAGTTGAAATATATAAAGGAAAAAGTGTAATATTTTTATTGTTTTAGTAAATATGTATTTTAATGAATTAGAAAATGAGTATCATTTTGAGGAACATGGAGTTAACACTGATTAACCTAAGGTCATTACAACAGCTTTACTGGTGGTACAATACTTGCAGATAGAAAATGTGAATTTAACAGAAAGATGTGTTAGATAGATGAAATTTGTGAATAAATTCAGATTAAGAATAAATAATATTTACTAAAGCTGTAAACCTTAAGAATATGTGCATAAAATGCGAAGGTAGGGACCTCTACATGTCTTAACCACAAGCTTATACTTTGGAAAAGCATAAGCTGGTGGTTAAAACCTGTAGAGGTCCCTACCTTCGCATTTTCACGCGCATTTTCGAAAAGCGTAAGCTTGTGGTTAAGACCTGTAGAGATCCCTACCTTTCATATGCATATTCTTGAGGTTTACAACCTTAGTAAATATTACTTATGTAATCAATGTGCATTTAAATAAATTTATAATTAAGAATAAATGTAAATAAAACTATTAAGTAATTTGAAAATCAATAGCGAGAATAAAAATTTAAGGATCATAGTTGTATAGGAAATTAGTGCTTTTAACTAGTGATAAAGAAATTAAAGTGAAAAGTAAGTTTAAAATGTGACTTTAAAATTATAAAGGATTTTGTTAAAGTGTTGTTTTATATAAAACAGAGATTTGGAAAGTTAGAAAAAAAAAAACCCAGAAGAAAAGATGGAAGGCTGTAGAAATAATGATATGAATAAGAATAGAAAAAGTAAATTGGAAGAACAATTACTAAAATATCAGAAGTGGTGAAAACAATAAATAAAAATAAAATTATTTATCACAAAGAAAAAATTACAAGAAGAATTATATTAAATATATAGATTTAGAAATAGAAAAATTAGCAGAATATGTTGTAAAATAGGTTAAAGGTAATACAAATTTTTGATGAACAAAACAAGTGATAGAAGCATTTGGGGAAAGTTATGGATATTGACATTTGAATCTTTCTTTGTACATGACTGATAATGCTAAAAAATAATTCATTTATAAATAAAACATTTTTAGTGAATATTTTAAAATTGTTTTATAATAGATCAAATAAACCTTATATTTATTTATTTATTTATAACAAGAGGCAGAGATTAGTAAGCTGTCTCTTAATCAATTTTCATTATGTCAAAATGTTTCATGTTTGATTAAATATATTTAATTACAGGTTATATTGCATATATTTATTTTACATTCAAATATCAGCCTTTCAAGCTAATTGTGCATGCGCTTTGCGAGTGTTAATAATAAATGAATACTTTCCCTTCCAATACAAGATATAGTATTTATGCAGGAATAAAATGAATCCACTTATTCCTACAACTCAAATGCTTATATATGAGCAAATCTGAAGTACTGGCAAGGAAAGCGTGAGGACAGACCACTCACTTTAAATTACTATTTACGATGTCTGAATGAATGACGTCGGTGAAATTGTCTAGAATTTACTAAACGTCACTCTAACTGAAACTTAATCATATGTAAATAAGCATTTATTTTTATATAGCGCTGTGTTTACAATTGTATTACATTCAAATATCAGCCTTTCAAGCTAATTGTGCACGCGCTTTGCGAGTGTTAATAATAAATGAATACTTTCCTTTCCAATACAAGATATAGTATTTATGCAGGAATAAAATGAATCCACCTATTCCTACAACTCAAATGCTTATATATGAGCAAATCTGAAGTACTGGCAAGGAAAGCGTGAGGACAGACCACTCACTTTAAATTACTATTTACGATGTCTGAATGAATGACGTCGGTGAAATTGTCTAGAATTTACTAAATGTCACTCTAACTGAAACTTAATCATATGTAAATAAGCATTTATTTTTATATAGTGCTGTGTTTACAATTGTATTACATTCAAATATCAGCCTTTCAAGCTAATTGTGCACGCGCTTTGCGAGTGTTAATAATAAATGAATACTTTCCTTTCCAATACAAGATATAGTATTTATGCAGGAATAAAATGAATCCACTTATTCCTACAACTCAAATGCTTATATATGAGCAAATCTGAAGTACTGGCAAGGAAAGCGTGAGGACAGACCACTCACTTTAAATTACTATTTACGATGTCTGAATGAATGACGTCGGTGAAATTGTCTAGAATTTACTAAATGTCACTCTAACTGAAACTTAATCATATGTAAATAAGCATTTATTTTTATATAGTGCTGTGTTTACAATTGTATTACATTCAAATATCATCCGAATTCATTTATTATTAACACTCGCAAAGCGCGTGCACAATTAGCTTGAAAGGCTGATATTTGAATGTAATACAATTGTAAACACAGCGCTATATAAAAATAAATGCTTATTTATATATTTATTTTGTAATTTCTTAGGAATGATCTATAGGCATGGTCAGCCTGTAGCCCATGGGATATACTTGGCACACTTAATTTGATTATAGAAGAATAATAACTTCTTATTAAAATTTTATGTTTCATTCTTATCCATTAATATATACTTTCTCTACAATTCATAAATAGTTTCTTTCTATTTTTTTTTGCTATATAAAACTTATATGAATTTTCATTAATAATAATTTTGTTTTTGATATACTTTTTCATTCAATGGTGATCAACACTTTGTGGGACTATTGCTCAAAAAAGGTTGACTTGTTTTTTTCTAAATATTACAAGTTTTAAATCAGTTTTGAAAATTCAAAATTGTTAGCAGTAGAATAAATAAATCGTTTATTTAATTTTTTTAATAAATAAATCAGATTGGAGATGAGGGAACCTTATCATATAAGGGTTTCAATATTAGTTAGGAAGCTATCAGTGACCTCTCTGAATATTTTTTTTTCATATTCCAAATAATGAGAAAGCCTGTACAAATTATTTTAAAGCAAAATTAAGGTTTTATTACAAATCGGGATTTAGATATATTAATATACTTAACTGAATTTGTATTTAGGAATAATTTATTCAGATACTTCATATTAGTCAATGTGTTACATATTATAAGTTTTTGTAACTACTTTAGATTACACTTGTAATTATGACTATGAACATTATTATTATTTAATGAGCTTGAAGTGGATCTTATTAAAATATCAAATCATTTTAAGAAGTTATAATTGATATAACGTAGATGATCTTTTGAATTGATAAGATTATCATATTGTAAATGTTAAAGAAATTAAATACTCAACCATTTAACTTATGTTACATTTGCCGTATTTATGAAGCCATCTACAAATTATACCAAAGATCATTATAATAAAAATGGAAACCAAAATTGAAGCTACTACACATCTTAAAGTTTTTATTTCATACATTGCACATTTTATACTGTTTATAATAATGTTTTTCTGCATACTGTTATGTAACACCTATGATAATGTGAATAACCTTGTATAGATAATTAGTTATTTGAAGTTATTACTGACTAACTAATTCAAATGCTTTGGCCAAGTCAATAAAAAACAATATATAAATCACATTATACTTATGACAACTTCTGCTTGACTATTAAAACTGTATTTTTGATTCTCTAAAATCATTAACAAAATTTTCCTAATGACTAGAAGCAAACTGTCAATAATTTTTTTGAATGCTTAGAAATCTGCACACTATTAACAAGATTGCAAAAGAAAGCAGTATTAGATTCAGAGATTATTTTAAAAATATCATTGTAATATTGTTTAATGAATCACTTTACAAATTTCTTGTAATTATTTGTCGTTTTAAAATTAAAATGACTGATCTTTACTATTTATTGTCTTTTCTATTCATTATTTTTTAAATTATAACTAAATAGAAACCTTCTTAAAAAGATTCCAACAGTATGAAGCTGCAATATCTGCCACATTTTGTTCCAAGCTCGCCTCATATACATAGTACAGCAAATTTTATTGATAAACTTTAATTACAATAGAATATGTATTGTTTATTGAAGTGCAAGTGTATAGCACTCTTCCAACACACACACACACACATTCATATATAAAACAGCTGCTTTTTATGTCTATATATAAGTATAGGGGTATGTATATGCATATATATAAATTAAGATTATAGTATAGACAAAAAAAATTTAAAAATGTATTTATTAGTAATAAATCACTAGAGCCCACTTACATATTATTTACTGAATTTCCATTCATTTTTTCATATTCATTCAAAAAAAAAGAAAGACATAATACACCATATTTTAATTTTATATATATATAAAAGGAATAATGAAGTGTTTATCAGAATTAAACATGCTCTGGATGAAAACTTTTCTTCAATAACTTTTTTTCTCTATAGAAAAGTAATAGCAGTCTCAGAAGACTGGCCTTTCTGGCTGTTTTGATGCTTTTAAATCTATATTGGCTTTTAAATGTATAATCACCCCTACTGCTATTACTGGTTCATATTCTCAGTTAAAACTTTTCAATTTTTAAGGTTTCTGACTCAATACAAAAATGTTTTGCAATACTTATTTTCTAAATAATATTTTAATTTGCGAAGCACAGATAGTTGAAAATTGAAATAAATTGAGATACTGCCAAATCTCTTTGCGCTTGTTATAATACTTATCTGTCAGCCAATCAGATGTCATGATAGCTGTCCAAATGACAAACAAACCTTAAACACATGACAAAGATTTTATGAGAAAAGGGCGGCCACTATCTCAATTTATTTCAATACTTATTTTCTGTCAAATCAATAACTTTCATTTTATCATTTAATGAAGATATTTTATGAATTTTATTACATTTCATAAAACTTTTAGATTTATGCTTACAAAATCTTTTATTATATGAAATACCACACCACATGAAAACAAAGAATAAAATTATATGCTTTCATCTTATCTGAAATACTGTTATTAATACACATGATTATGTCCAGCACTCAAGATTTTCTGCCTTACCATAAAATTTATTAAATGTGTGAATTTTGTTTGTTTAGTTTATTTTTATTTAGTTACATTTTTTTCGATAATATAAATTGGTATAGTGTATATTGATTGATACAGTATATATCACACCATTACTATATTGAAACAATGATTTTTTTAAATTGCTCCAGAAATTCAATTAGTACTCCCAATCTTTCTTTTTTTATGATTGCAAAAAATTATTCATTCAAGAAAGTGGATAGGATATCTGTCCGAATCTTAATGAGTCAACAGGATGAAAATATCATTATTATCATTCACTAATAATAGGATTACAATGTTGTTTTTCAATTCCATTCATTACTCTAATATTTTTGAATTAAATGATTCTCAGCTATAGTACTTAGAGTTTCTATCATTTTCGGCTTTTTTTAAACTCTCTTACTTATCTACAGCAATATTTTGTCAGTGATTCATTATACAAATTGGAACTAAAATAACATTGACTTATTACAGAGAAAGTACTAGAAATGACCAACAATGCCATTGATTGATAGGTTCTTTGATTTCAGGATATTTGGAACCATCTTCTCATTGTCATTAACCATGGCCCAAAAAATTTTTTTTTCTTTTCATGGTTATTTAAATATTTTTGATTATTTTTACAAAATTTTAAATAGTACATGATTTTATTCAAATATGTTTTATTTTAAAAAATACAAAGTTAAAGAATTTGCCAAACTTCATAGTAGAAATTTTTTGTGATATTTTAATAATTATAAGTCAAATTTTAAATTTTAGAACAGAATTACATATTGTTTGTTTCTTGTATTGGCTTTGTGATAGTTGTCCAATAAGAAAATAATATTGTTCTTATTACACATTTCACTTTATTATTATCATCATCATCATCATCATCATCATCATTATCCTCCTCCTGCTCCTCCTCCTCATCTTCCTCTTCTTCTATCTTTTTCTTCATCATCATCATCATTTGTAAAGTTCAAATATATTTTTTAGGATGTTCTTAGGTTGTAAATCTATATTTTTAATAAATCAACTACAATTTATTGATTCATAATATAAAATAAAGCTTTTAATTCTGAAGTAAAATATTGAACTAAACCCAAACTATCCACTCTGAGATGATGCACAGAACATAGAAGGGTTAAAACAAATGTTCCTTTTATAAATTATTGTATGAATATATGCATTTCACTAAATACAGTATGCTATTTAAAATATAGTTTTTTCCTGGTAGTTTATAAACATGTACATGTATGGATTATCTGAGAAAGAATAAGAAGCATCAAATAAAATTAATAAAATTATATATTAGCAAAATTTTACTACTATGTACGATACAAAAGGTCATTGTATATAACAATAAATTATACATTTTAATGATTGCTTCATAATGTATTCAATTTTAATAATATCATATTTGAAATAAGGTAATAAAATTTTTTAGAATGTAAGTACTATTAAGCTTAGTATATTCTTATATATCACAATATTTTGAGAAGTAATCAACTCATAATACTACAGATAGGCATATGTTATATTGTTTATATGTCATATGTGCATGCGTAAATATATTTTTTATTATTTATACATTAATAATAATTTAAAATATTGTATTTGGTAATTTTAATATTGTGTAAAATAATTTTAAATTTAATTATTAAAAAGGTAATAATAATATTGTATTATTAATCTTTTGAAATGTATAAAGCACTATAAATAGTCACTAAAAATTAAAATCATATATCACATGAGTGTTTGAAACTACCCTAGCGCCTCCTGAGGAGTGCCAAAGCATGAAACATTGGTCTGAGGCTAGGATGTAGTTTCTACATAGAGATTGTAAAATGCTTTCTCTTGCTGACATTTAGCATAGCTCATTGTTTTTTTTATAAAACACTTGATAAAAAATTGTTAATTTATATATACCCATTGAGAATATTTTTAGAAGTAACTAATTTGGACAACTACACAAGGAGATTTTATCATCTGCATGTGAAAAAAATGGGATGTTTTTGGAAATTGTCTACAGTGCCAGAAATTGGCTATAGTTAAAATATTTGAGATGGATTTTACTGTGATAGCAGGTTAGAATATACAAGATGCCTGCCTAGATTTGTGATTAAATCTTATATACCAGGATGAATTAAAAACAAAATATAATTCGCACTCTCTACAGCAACTTAACTGATATGCAAATGGAATTAAGTGCAAAGCAATCAAAAGCAATAGATGTTTTAAATGGGGTTTAAATATTTCAATCAAGATTAAAAAATTTGCAGTCAACAAACAGGAAAAATGTTAGAACTGTAAGATAACTAATCCAGGAATATTTCTATTGATAAGTAGAAGCATGTTTAAATACATTAAGTTTTATGTTAAGGATATCTCTATTGTGATTAATTCCTGGTAATTTGATATATATAAACTTTAATGTAAAGTGTTGAGTCTATGTAAGGTAATACTGAATAAACCATTTGAGATTGTTGGACAATATTAACGACTTAAATGATTTTCTGAATTTTATCTTATATACATGGAATGCATAAATGTCAGATGCTTGTTATAACTGATCAGAATCTTATTATAAATAATAATAAGGAAACTGAAACAATTTGAATTCATGGATTTATATACTATTTATTTATGAAGATATTAAGTTTAGAATGTAAGTGTATATAATATATTTGTATAAAATCAGTAGTAATAACAGGCATGTGGATATTAAATTATTCCAAATTTGAAGTTATATTATGTGTATATTGTTCTGTCTTAAATATATAAAGAATGCAGGTATGAAATCCCTGATTATTTGTTCTCTTATTATGATGTGTATGCTTGTAGATGTGCATTCCTGATTTATGTCGAATAATGGCATTCTTGCTCTTCATTTATATATATTTTGACATTCCATATATTTCAGGAGAGATTTTTAGGTATGATGATTAGTTTTCTGTTTTTTAATATAAATTTGTATAAGAACGTTTTATGAGCTTTTATATTTATGCATCCACTTGAAGGTAGATAAATCTTTTGTTGTTGCAGAATAATATTAAGTATCGTAGTTTCATCTGCCTGATTACATTTAAATATTGTGGCTTGTATTGGCATATTCTACACACGTATATTATATTTGCTTCTTATTCAAACAGGCAAAATTCTCTATACATATTGCCACTCAGTGCAAGCCAGAGTAATCAATGATGAATGCCAGAAGGCTTGTGCATAAAATCCTCATCTAGTACCTACTCATCCAATATCCCCAGACTAGTTTCTGGCTTGTGGCCTTCGTCAGTGAGGAGGCTTGGATCTGAGAGCACTGCACCTAGATGGGCATTTTATGCATAAGCCTTCTGGTATCCATTGATTACCCTGGCTTGCACTGAGTGGCAATACATATAGAGAGTTTTGCCTGTTTGAATAACAGTTAAGAGCAAGCATAAGAAATAGGGATCACGTGATGTTTATATTTGCTTCTTCATAGTGAACTTGAATGAATGGTGTTACAGTAATAAGTTATAATGTTACAGTCAGTAATAAAGTTGCTTTATTGAAGTCAACATGTATAATATGAGAAAATGTTTTGATCATGGGTGTCAAACTTTGTCTGAGGATATTGTCTTCAAGCTTAATATTTGAATTAAATGAATTTGTGGCCATTTATGTTATAGAATACATTAAAATATAATAAGCCATATTATAGAGCTCAAACAAAATTGAGAAATATTGTCATTATAGAAATTAAATTACATAATAGTAAAATTAATATTAAGTATGCAGTTTATGGAAATAATTAATAGAATCACTTAGGTAAAGTTATATAGTGACCAATTGTAAAATGTGATATTTTGTCTTATAATTTACGAGTATATTTATTCTAATTTTAGCTCCCCAAATTTAATTTTGTTTTATAATTTGCTGGGTACTTGTGCCTATTATTTTTATTCATTAAGTTTTTCTAACATTGGTACTATTTTAATGTGAAAAGCAAACTATTTCTTTCTTTTAGTTGTTAGTTTATTATTTTGGTTATTACTTGTTAGTTTACTATTTTGGTTATGTGTAAACTAATAACTATATATTATATACTTATGGTTGTGTAATTCATTTTTAAGAGAAATATACTTTTAGTGGTTTCACTTTTCATCACTCACTCAGATTTCTGATCATTACAATATATATTCACATTTATTATAAAAGGAGCTTGCCATGAAAAATAAGATTGTTGTTATTGATAGTGGTATTGTTTAAGTGTTGTCTGCCTTCATGTATTTATATATAACTATATATAAAAGATTTGTTGTTAATGATTTCTTTGAATTTTTTTCTTCTAGCAATTAAGTCCAACAACTTTCAAATGCTGCTTTTATGAGCAATTTATTTGTTTTCTTGATGACATATAATAAGGTCTTTGGATATTTTACATGGGTAGTTTATGTTAGTAACTTTTTTTAAGACATGGATTTGACTCTTACAGTGAAGTTTTTCATGTTTTATATTGAAATTGTGATTAAACTTATTTGTTTAGATACTATTATAAAAATGATATGTTGGTGGATTAAAAATGTATTGGCAATAAATGTTCATAGATTTACAGATTAGTTATTGTATTGTCTCTTTACTGTTTCCATCTATTTTTTTCTTCCTGTTTTAACATTTTTATTACAGTGCAACAGAACTATATTTTGATAACTTCTTTTATAATCATCCTGAGACTCTCTAAAACTTTTCAATTTTTTATTCATTTGTGTTTATTCTTAAGGCATACATTCATCTAATTCTATATTATTAAATGAGTGTTCTAAAATAGAATTGTTATCTACAGTTTTTTAACAGCGCTTCATCTAATAGACTTTAAAAACTTCTTTTCTGGTTATGAATGCACCACATCTCTCTCTAAATTTTATTTGGATTATTTAATACCAATATTTGAGTAATAGTTACCATGTTTTCCTGAAAATAAGATCGAGTCTTATATTAATTCTTGTTAAAAGACATCATAAGGTTTATTTTAGATGATGACATTTTTTCATGTACAAAAATCTACATTTATTCAAGTACAAAAATATACATTTAGTCAAATAATTCTTCTCATTACAGAAGGCTGTAAGATTCTTACCCTAGAAGTCCCCAACAATTTCTTTCTGGTACTTGCTGGAATGGCTAGCTCTTTTTTTTTGCACTCATCTATCCATCATAATATTATTCCATTTAAATTCACCAATAAATCAAGTGTTAATTGAAGACTTATGCAACAGGAGTGGTAAGAAAAATGATTAGAGTTAATAATGGTTTCTCCATACAAAAACATAAAAAAAAATGCGGTTTACAAAAATTCAGAAAATGCTTCTGTATTTCATAGTGCACATTAAGTATGTCCATCCATTATTAAGTGCACACATTGTAAACACTTTCTAAATTACTCATAATAACCCTGCTTGGGTATTCTTTAAAAAAAATTTTTTTTAAGAGAAAGATTGATGATTTAACTTAAGCTAAATTTTGATTATCAAAATCACTTGTTATTTTAATCAAGTCTTTTAGGAGGAAAAAATGTTTAAGAAATCAAACTAATTTTTTTTTATTTTGAATATTTAAAAGCCACCTTGATGAAACTCTAAAACTAAATCAAACATTCTAAATCAAATTATTAAATATATATAAATACCTAAAAAGACATAAATGAAATTATAAATTGTTCACTATACTGACTTGTCGTAGATAAACTGTTTCTTTATAAAGGTAGAATTATGTTTGCCAAAAATGGTTGACAGAAAATATAAAAGAACCATATAATTTATATTATCATTTATTTAAAGCATTAATGTCAACAATACTGTTTATTTATACATTCATTACTTTATAAATCAATTTGCCCATCATATATTTCAACGGGAAAGAAAATTCATCTATCTGGCTGATGATGAAGGCTTGTGCATAAAATCCCCATCTAGTGCCTACTCATTCAATATCCCCAGACTAGTTTCTGGCTTGTGGCCTTCATCAGTGAGGAGTTTTGGATTTGAGAGCACTGCACCTAGATCTTCTGGCATCCATTGATTACTCTGGCTTACACTGAGTGGCAGTACTGTATGGAGAGTTTTGACTTTTAATAACAGTTATAAGGAAGCATAAGAAATAGTGATCATGTGATGTTTATTGGATTAAAACCAATCCTGCCTAATAGGATAATGGTGGCTATGGTTATTAAAGAACCAAAGACACCAAAATGTATAGGTACTGAACTGAGTTCAGACTTATATGACTATATAAGCTAATGATCTTGGATTGAAAATGTTGGGTTTTCAATTTAAGACTCTGTAGTTTTGTAGTTAAGTAGAGATAAATGATAGCTGCTGGAAGGTTGCATTATATCCTAAGATCGAGGTGCAGTGCTTTCAGATCCAAGGCTCCTCACTGACGAAGGCCACAAGCCAGAAACTAGTCTGGGGATATTGGATGAGTAGGCAATAAATGGGGATTTTATGCACAAGCCTTCTGGCATCCATTGATTACTCTGGCTTGCACTGAGTCGCAATATGTATAGAGAGTTTTGCCTGTTTTAATAACAGTTATAAGCAAGCATAAGAAATGATGATTATATGTATATGAAGGTTGTTGCAATGTAGATTCTGCAAATGGCTGCACAGCAATTTTTTTTTTTAAATTCCTTCTAGCAATATGTTCACATTTATTCAACTTAGTTTATCCATTGTAATATATAGAAATTATATCTTCCATCAAATTAATAAAGTAATAAAAAAACCAATTGAAGCGATTAGGAAAGAATTATTATAGAAATATGTATATATTATTTTGAAGAATTTTAGAAGAGGGATCATGAAGCTAATTTTAAATATGAGATGAGTAGTTTAATTTTTAAATCCAAATATAGCTATAGTAACCTGGTTATGACTTCCATATTCATAGTCATTGCTTGAGAGAACGTGATGCTTTTGTGAGGGTGAGGAGGGGGGGGTAATATAAATTTAAATTCGAATAAAATGTTTAATAAAAATAAAATAATTGATTAATGGTAAGACAAGTAATGTTTTGATTTGAAAATATATATATATATATTCAAATAAAATACATTAATGTAAAAAAAAGGGTAAATAAATATTGATTAAATAGAAAATAGCTTTTACTTTTGTGAAAGGAATCGACAAAACTTTTCTTTTAATATAACAAAAGTGTAAAATTGATGTTTAGATTTAAATTATACATCTTTAGTATAAATGACAGTGCACTTTAAAGCTGTGATTAAATCAATAATTAACAAATCTGTTTTGTTCTTAGAAACTAAAACTTGAAATATTTTAAAATCTTTAATTTAAACAAAATTAAAGCTTAAACTTTAAGGACTTGAGAAGAGGGAATATTTAAATATACTCTAACAAATAGAGCAAAGTGAAAAAGAAATAAAAATAGGTTTTTTTTTAAAAGAAAAAAAAAACTACTCTATTACTCATCCTCACAAAAAGATTGACAAACAAGTAAATCACTCTGGAGTAAGAATAATAGATTGGATTATTGCTCCTAATGAAATATAATGTTTTATTTAATATAATCGTCATTGTAGTAGATTGAGTTCAAGGTATATTTTGTGATCATTGTCTATAGAAAAAAATAAATATATATATAGTCTCGCTAAAAACAGTAAATGAATATACTTAAATTAAGAGCAAATTTCATCATAATCATCATCTTTATCCAGTATTGATCCTCTGCAGCATAAAGATGTCTTACAAGTTTATTCAATTTTGTTGAATTCATAGCTTTTTTTCTGAACACCATTCCAACACATATTTTTATCTTTTGATATTACACGCGTGTGTGTATTTTTAAGAACTTTTATGATCTTTTGGGATCTAATTTAAGGTTTTAACTATGTATTTATTGATAGCTCTTCTAACATGTCCACAGCCAGATTAATTTTGACTTCTTAATTCTTTCAATGATATTTGTTTTTATTTTCACCCACATATTTTATTTTTTATCCCTCATTATTACTTTTACAATGCACATCTACTTTGTCATATGGTCTGAAGTGTTGGTCTTCTGTCAAGTGTCCAAATCTCAGAGCTACAAATAGGATTATAAAACACATTTATTAAAACCCTTTCTTTTCAAATACATTATAAGCATATTTACTTCTAATATTAAGTTATATTTATTCAAGTTTAATTCTGTAATTAACATCACCTATTATATTTTATTTACATTAATAATCTAAGTAATATTTACTAAGGCTGTAACCTCAAGCATGTGTGCATAAAAATGCGATAGTAGGGACCTCTACAGGTCTTAACCACAAGCTTACGTTTTGGAAGAAAAGAGGGGAACCCTTCTATACTTCAACCTACTTTCTATATAAATAGGTGAAGCTGAAGCGGTTAGATCTGAGAGCATGAAGCTATTCAATATTTCACTGATTAAGTCCACATTTCTTATTACACATTAATACTCGCGAAATCTTTTAATAATCTAACCAAGTTATATGTAGTTGTGAAGTTTTCTAACTCTTTACTATCATTATTTAATTTTTCATTTTTTGAAAAACAATTGGATGTTTGTCATTTTTAGCCTTTATCTTTATTCGTTCTTGCTTGCTTTCTAAAGATCTAAAGTATTATTTTCAAAAACATTACCATTAACTTCAAAATCTAAATGAATTAAATATATTTATTTTTATTTTCCATTTTAATTTATAAAATACTGCCTATAAAAAATTGCTGTGAAAAGTTTTGGAGATATAGAATCATCTGTTAAACACTTCATCAATGTTAATTTTCTTATTAAGTTCTGAATATCTTGGATTTAAGTCTTGTTATTTCAAAGCTTTAATCACCGTGGCAATGCGTATAAAGACAAATGTCCTTTCGTAATCTAGAAATTCCTATGCAAAATGGCAATTTGAAATCATTAGTCTTTTTTATAACATTTCTCAATACTTACCTTTGATCTATTGTGTTGTATAACTTTAAATCCAATTTGATCTTTGGCTAATATGAATCCAAAGTGCTCTACTGATAAATTGTAAGTAAGGATCTTGTATAAAACAGATAAGGTTGTCATTTCTAATATATATATATAAAATCACTCGACATGGTTAAGAACTCCAGCATTGCCCTCTGTGAAATAAATATATTAAGAGTCTGTATTTCAAAATAGCCAGTCTCAAAATGATATCTACGGATGAGTGCTGGTTTTGCACAAAATATGTATATAGGGGTTCATTTATCTTTTTCCTATGTATGTGGTCATGTGTGTTGTTTGTTTGAGATGGAGTAAAGGATGAATATAGACTGAAAATTCTTAATAGGAAACAGTCAGGACATGGAATGAATAGGTTAATTATATATACTCTGAATTATGTGTAAGAAATTTGAGTACCAAAAATGCATTAAATTGAATTAAAAACTACAAGCATTGTTTATTTTAAATATTATATACTTCATAAACCATATATACATAAATATATGCAAATTTCTTACATATATATATATTTAATCATTTTTAAATATCGGTATTATTGCTTCATTCTTCCAGTCATCTGGTTCATGTTTATTATTAAAACAGGCAAAACTCACTATACATGTTGCCACACTGCAAGCTAGAGTAATCAATGGATACCAGAAGACTTGTGCATAAAATCTCCATCTAGTGCCTACTCATCCAATATCCCCAGTCTAGTTTCTGGCTTGTGACCTTTGTCAGTGAGAAGCCTTGGATCTGAGAGCACTGCATCTAGATCTTAGGATCTAAAGCAACCTTCCAGCAGCCACCTTTTATCTCCACTTAATAACAAAACTATGAGTCTTAAATTGAAAACACCATAATATTTTCAATCCAAGCTTATCAGCTTATATAGTCATATAGGTCTAAACTCAGTTCAGTATCCATACATTATGGTGTCTTTGGTGGCTGCTGGAGCGTTCCATTAGATCCTAAGATCTAGGTGCATTGCTTTCAGATACAAGGCTCCTCACTGATGAAGGCCACAAGCCAGAAACTAGTCTGTGGATATTGGATGAGTAGGCACTAGATGGGGATTTTATGCACAAGCCTTTTGACATCCATTGATTTACTCTAGCTTGCAGTGTGGCAATATCTGTAGTGAGGTTTGCCTGTTTTAATAACAGTTATAAGCAAGCATAAGAAGTGTTGATCATGTGATGTTCATTGGCTTATATGTTTATTAGTTATACACATTTATTAGTTAAGTATTTTTTATTTATTGTTTTTTTTAAAAGATGTCTGCAATGATTTTATTATTTTCTGGAGTTTTTTTGCTTCATGGATTTAATTGTACATCTCACTTTTTTATTTAAATATTTAGCATTTCAAAAAGATGTTATAAATGTAGTAGCTACATTGTTTTCTTGTTTCTTTATTAATTAATTTTTTGTAGAACTATTTCACACACTTTATACTGTTATAATTCAATAAATAGGGAAGGTCCACTATACAGGAAAGATTAAAAGTTATAATTCTTTTTACTGCAAAGCCCTGCTTTCAACCTGACCAGTCATATTCATAGCGTAAAGACAGGTATATGGGAGAATGAACATGTAGATTAATTAATATACAAGTCTGTACATTTATATATACCACTTGCGTGATACTGCAATAAATGAATCCTTTTTATCACATGGATGTTGTTTATAATAAACCACACTTCTTTGTATTTTCTCTTTCAATTATTATGCTCAGCATAAACAACATTAATATGAAGCAGATTGAAATTATGACTTGACTTGATTTTATGTTAGTCTGTTTTAGCATGTTTGATCCTACAGACCAGACTCTCCCAATAATCACAAAATTAATTGCAATGAACCCACATGCAACACAATTTACTATGGTGCACTGACAACATCACTAGATTAGTGCAGCACATATATATATATACAAATGCACTAAAACAGACTAACATAAAATTAGTAGTTTTAGAGCATGAGATAGAGTCGAGTCATAACTTTGATATGCTTCACATTATTGTTTGTGCTGAGAATAATGATTGAAAGACAAAATACAAAGAGACATGGTTTATAGCAAACAACATCCCTGTGATTAATAAAAAAGACTCATGCGTCGCATTATCATGCAAGTGGTATATATAAATGTATAGACTTACATATTAATTAATCTACATGTTAGTTCTTCCACATATCTGTTTTTGTGCTATGAATATGACTGTCCTGATCAAAAGCAGTGCTAAGCAGTAAAAATAATTATAATGTTTAATCTTTCCTGTATAGTGGATCTTCCGTATTTATTGAATTACAAATGAATAAGGAAAAATTAACCTATTGAGTTTCATACTGTTATATTTCTAACCAATTAATTCAATTAAATTTTTTTCTATTATCATTAGCTCTTTTTAATATCATTTTACAGAATTCCAAATATTTGCTCCTTTTAAATTGATCATTTTAAATTATATATACATTGTACATTGACTTCTCTCTCTCTCGAAAGTTTATTTAGGTGTGGCTGCTTTTTTTGTGCTGGGTATTTGTGAAATCATTAGTACAATATTCTTTATTTTTTAGTTGAAGTGGTTCACATTTAAGTAGTTATCCAAGTCTGTTAATATTTGGCAAGTTGTAGCTTAAATTCATTGGAATATTACTGAAGGTTAAGTATGTTAACTATTAATACTGTCTTTCTTAATAGTGTTTCTTTCTCCAGCCTTGCATTATCTTGTTACTTAATGATCATTTGTTCTTTATTAAATCTAGTAACTCATTACAGACTTAAAATGCATTTTTTTGTAAATCAAAATATTTTTAAATTCTGCTATATCATCATTTAAATGTTTCCATTTTCATTTTTACCTTGTCTTTTTCTCAAAAAACAAAACAAAACACACACGCACACACACAAAACAAAAACAAACAAAATAAAATCAAAATAATATATAGGTTTCTTTTTATGAACATCTCATAAATCAGTTCTTGTTTATTTTTAATTTCATAATCAAATTTATCTACAATACTTACACCTTTCAATCATTTTCCCATTTTATATTTTAATTTTAAAATATTGCTTAGTCTGAAGGAAAAGTATTCTGTATATCTATATAAGAATTTTCGGTGCTCTTTTGGTACATGATCTCCGCCTTTTTAAATTTCAGAAACGACCAAAAACGCTATCTGACACATCTAAGTGATAAAAAAATACATGAAAATGCAAAACATTTAGAACTCGGTCATGTGATTATTTTGAAAAAAAAAAAGAAGCCAAAACGTAAATATTTACAACTCTGGGTATGTGACTATAATATCAGTTAAAAGCAACACACAGAAATCTGGTCAAGCAAAACTTTACAAAATAGATCTGAATTCTCTATATCTTTATCAGTAATAACTGAAACACAGGCTTGTTATATACCTGTGGCTATATATATGTAATATAGGGTATATGAGCACAGCCTTTCACATCACCCACCTCTCTCCACTCTATCTAATAACACTGATACACCCAAACACATATATGCTGAAAAGATAAATAATCACCAATACGTATTTCATGCTAAACCAGCAATCATCAGTTGGTCCAGACTATCATCTTTACACACATATATAGTATAAGTGCTCAGATACTATGAGGATAGTCTATCTTAATATATATCTGAGCACTTATACTATATATGTGTGTAAAGATGATAGTCTGGACCAACTGATGATTGCTGGTTTAGCATGAAATACATATATTGGTGATTATTTATCTTTTCAGCATATATGTGTTTGGGTGTATCAGTGTTATTAGATAGAGTGGAGAGAGGTGGGTGGTGTGAAAGTCTGTGCTCATATACCCTATATTACATATATATAGCCACAGGTATATAACAAGCCTGTGTTTCAGTTATTACATTATAGATATGTCTGCCCATCCTTGCATATGTATTAAATGGATTATGTCCTGTACATGTGGGGTTCAGATTGACCTTAGGTCAACTTGGGTGTGACAATAATCTCGGCCTCAGGGTGGCCTTTGAGCATTCCATCATCAGATTTTCAATTGGATGGACGGTTGAAGAGTTGGAGTGTGGAGTGGATTGAAGCCTGTCCATTAAACTATGAGGATAGTCTATCTTAATATATATCTGAGCACTTATACTATATATGTGTGTAAAGATGATAGTCTGGACCAACTGATGATTGCTGGTTTAGCATGAAATACGTATATTGGTGATTATTTATTTTTTCAGCATATATGTGTTTGGGTGTATCAGTGTTATTAGATAGAGTGGAGAGAGGTGGGTGGTGTGAAAGTCTGTGCTCATATACCCTATATTATCTTTATCAGTGAGAATAAACTTGAATGATCTGCATTTGGTGTCTTTTATTAATTTGAATAACGTATGTTGCTATTATCCGAAATACCATAAATTTTGACTATTGTTTTTCCATTTATTTATTTTAAATGATATTCATTCCATTTAACACTTTCAATATTTGGCCACTATTAAAATAAATTACCTTATGTTTAAATTCAACAAAATTCCATTTAATATCAACCATTTCTTCTAATTTATGCATCTTGCTTCATTTGAAAGTGACATTATTTGTAGATAGTCAAATAAAAGATCATTATCATATTCCATAATTTAGTTGTTTCTAACACTATCTTCAGTCATAAACTGCTTCATTAGTTGATGATTTTATAGTTTCTCTGATAGAAGATTATTATTCTATGTCATAATATAAATATAAAAGAAAATGAAGATTCATATATTAATCTTTTCTTCAAGAAAATTCATTTGATATCTCAATTAAAAAACTGTTAAAGTTTTGAGAAGAAAGACTTGGTTTTAAACTCAGAGATAAAAGCCAGTAAACCCATTATTCTGGCCGATGTTGCTTTTTTGGGGGAAAACAAGGAATATTTAATTTATTAGTAATAAAAGAAAATATATTTTTATCCTTATCATGAGCAGTAATCTGCTGCTAAAAAGCAATTTTTATGTAACAAACAAGACTATCTTCTTCAAGCTTTTATGTTGCTTATCAAAAACACTATTTTTCTTCTTAAGATCATTAGTCACCTTCTTTTATCTTCTACCTACTATTTATACTCTACATAATCTATCCCACTATATTTTTATAATTTTTTTCTATCTTAAATTAATAATTATCTTACTTGATCCAGTTTCTCATCTTCACCAAAATTTTATCAAAGAATATTCTTTTTTCACATTTTTTTTTAAACAGTTCTTTCCAATTTAATTTTCCTATTAAGTCAAATTTACATTTGTAAAATGTTTTTTTTTTTCATTTTTTATATTATTCATGTTTTTGCGTATACAGTGCCATAACTAACAATCTCTAATATTCAACAAATCTCCTTTCTTACATCTATTTTTAATGGTAAAATAGAATATCCTTGTTAAAACCTGAATAGCCATTGCAATTCTCATTCTAATTATTTTTGTAGCCACTTTCATTATCAGTTTAAACAAATTTCCAAATGATTTAAAAGCACTGATCAACTTTATAACTTTCTATTCAGTGTTAATCCCTTTTTGTTTTTCATTACCTGTTTAGATTGCTTTATATTATTTACAGCTATCTTCACTCCCAAATTTGTTTATTAGTTTCGTCAATTTTCATAACATTTTATTAATTGCGCTATCTCAGTTCTGCCCTTTGTCAATAGTTCTAGTATAATGGACCTTACTAAATTCAATGATAATTGTACTTTTATCTAAAAAATTTTCATTTAAATGTATGTTAAATGAATAGGAGGTAGCCAATATACTTTTCCCATATCTTCATATATCTACATCTTTTATAAAAACTATTTAATCATTTATATAAATATTTTTTGATTCTTGCATAAATTTCATGAATAAACATTTTTGTTCTTCCAGTCAATATTTTTTTGTCACTGTACCCAATTAAGTAACTTAGTTTATAAGCTTTTTTATGATCATTAATAAAAGTCACTTTTTAATTTTTTTTCTGCATCTAGTAACTGCAGTTGTCATTATTCTAATTGTATTTCATAATCCTCTTTTTTTTTGTAAATCTAGATAGAAATATATTAAGGCTCCCAACATCTTATCCCTTTGTGAAGTTAGACTAATATATATATATATATTGTACTAGCCACTCCACCCTTTTGATTACCGAGGGTGCTACTGTTGACCTAGAATATTTGATTTATGATAATCTGAATTTAAGTGATGAGGAATGTTTCAGTATAAATGCTGCTAGACACACACAGAGAAAGAGATCTTAAATATTAAGACAATTTAGTGACTGAATAAGGAAAAAAATGTCAGCAAAAGAAAATAATTATTAACAATTATTAGATTTATTAAATTCAAGACAAATATTAGTTCTAGAAAAAAAGAAGAAAAGTTTCGATCAAATCCCTTAACCTGAGTGCTCTGAGAGTGTAAGTGAATATTATGATATATCAAAAGCCTCTGCAGACAATTTTGGTTTTCTCACTTAAGTTTATTGGGAATTGCCATGACCTTCATGCCAGCAGTTTATCTACCAAATCCCTTTCTCTTTTCCTTTCTAGTTTCCTTCTCTTTAGGGACATATTCCCATTTGCTACATGCCATATGAATATTCACTATATATCCCTTAATGGAGATCTTTAATAAAGGTTACCTTGAACGGAAATCAACAGACAGTGCAGGGCGATCATTCCTTAGCCTGAGAAAAGACATTGGAACCAAAACAAGGTCGTTCTATGCTCATTAAACACTCATAAAGGCTTGCATTTATTATATGGCTATTAAGGTTATCTCCATGCAAGTAAATAGAAAAGATTATGATTTACGTAATATTAAATATAATAAAAAAATCCACACACTTTATATGGCATAAAAGAAAACAGAATTAAACCATAATCGATAAATTATCATCCAAAAGAGCCATGGTCTGCAGTAAACACAGACACACATTAAACTAAATGGATTTCAAACAAAATGGGACATGTGAGATAAAACTACTGTTATCAGCCAAAGCCTTCAATACAAACAAATAATAATAATAAATAAATGAGTACAAGATAAAGACTTTCAATACACTCTTAGATTCCCAACTTATGGAAATAAACTCTCAAATTAATTATTTACCATTCATATGTCACAATAGTAAATAATAATAATAATAATAATAATAATAATAATAATAATAATAATAATAATAATAATAATAATAATAATAATAATAATAATAATAATAATAATAATAATAATAATAATAATAATAATAATAATAATAATAATAATAATAATAATAATAATAATAATAATAATAATAATAATAATAATAATAATAATAATAATAATAATAATAATAATAATAATAATAATAATAATAATAATAATAATAATAATAATAATAATAATAATAATAATAATAATAATAATAATAATAATAATAATAATAATAATAATAATAATAAATCAACTAAAAATAAAAAGCTTATACAAATAATTCTATCATAAGTTTGTTTTACTTTTCCCATATTTCTGTTAAATAGTAAACTTAGGGAATTAAGCCCTGGTTATGATAATAATAATGTTAGGTTATCTTTGAGGCTTAAATTTTTCCTTGTGATTCATTCCAATGATGTGTGCAAAGTTCAGTTCTAGCAAGAGTACACTGCTATTGTTTTCCTTCCTTTTTTTTTCTTTTTTTGAGATAACCGTGAAGTTGATCGCAGGCTATGAAGGCAAATTTACAGATCAGTCTCAAATACTTTTAAATTAGGGCATGTTAATGATGAAACGATTTGGAGTTCTGAGGTTCATTGTAGATGGGTTTTTAGCATGGCATACCTTTGATATTTTTTCTGCAAGGCTGATAGTTTCTGCATTCTGAATTGTTGGTCTCTAGTCCTCAATAATAAGCAATTGTATCTTTTTTTAGGATATCAGTTTGAAGAATGAAAAAGTCTATGAAAATAACTAGACAACCTCTTTTTTTTTGAATGGTTTCTTTAGCAATTAGAGTCTATCCAAAAAAAATAACAACTGCTTGCAGAAAGCTTCCTTGTGTGTGAGAGAAAAACATTGAAACTGAATGAATTAACAAAAGAAAGCTTTTTGACTTATTGTCTATCTCTCACCAGATCTTAATTAAAACCAAAATCGAACCAGGGCTCTTTTTTAAAAAAAGCATTAATTAAATCTTTAATTAATTAGAAAAACCCCTTTCTTCCAAGTTTTTAGATGGAAGAATTCCACCTTTTAATCCCAATAGAAAAAAAAAATCTCAATCAGAATCTTTTTAGAGCAATCTCTATGATTTCAAAATATAATCAGGTGTGGGCAATATATATACTAAAAAAAAGTTCAAAATTTAAAAATAACAAAATTTTTTAAAAAAAATCCCTTTACATATATATTTTTCTTTTTTCTCTAAATTAAAATAGTTGACTTTTGAAATAGAGAAAGCCTCTGATTCAATATATATATATATTGTAAGATTATCTTAAATCTAACCTTTGTTGCTCTCACCACCAAATCCAGCTTATTTTTTTTGTAACTTTAATTAATAAATGATTAAGCATTTTAACTCATAAAGTAACTAAACCAACACACACACACACACACATATATATATATATATAACAAATGCATATATTTATATTGAGGGAGTATCAAAATAAATCACTTTTGCTTATCTGCTAGAAAAATGAAAACCCCAATTAAAAAATAATAATATTAATCGTACTAATATCAGTGTATTTTACATCGTTTTAAAAGACTTTGACTAAGTAAGCATGGTAATAATCTAATGTTAAACCAAATCGCTAGGTAATCAAATATGGGAGATGAAAAAACAATTCTACTACAAGATTTTGTTTTGCTTATAATTAAGATAATACATGTAACAATAGGCATATATATAGTGATGAAAAAGGAAATAAAATGCAAGCATGCCAAACAACAGAAGCCAAGGACAGTATAAAAACAATCAACTTATTTCTGTCATCTTTCTACTATTTTCGAATAAGGCAGAAGCTGTACAATACAATATAAGGAAATCGAATGTTCGAATCTTTAAGAAAATGGATGGTTCATTTGAACATTTCAGATTATTTGTTGGATTGTTGTAGAGTAAATTGCAAGAAACTGCAATTGATATTTAAATGAAAACAATTCTAATAAATTCAAACATTTGTGTAAAGTAATAGAGTTGATTTAAATAGATATTTTAAACAAAGGAATGCGCTATTCTTCTGATGTGAATAAAAGAACAAATAAGAACATCTTCAGAGTATTCATATATGTTAACGATGGAATAACTCTGTTCTTATAAAAATCATTTAACAACAAACATCGAATTAAAAAGATTTTAATTGTTTATTTGCTGAAAAACGATGTTCACTGGCTAATTCAATAGTGTTGCAGGGCTAGTGTTGTTCAGCCCTGACCAGAGGAAGCACGATGGTTCAGTACTCAAGTGTGTAATGCTTGCCAAAATGTCAAATGCATCATTTAAAATGTCCAGGTGGATGCAGAAAGAAGAACAGCAACAGGAGATGTAAATAACATCATTCTAAATATGTCACTGAGGAGACTCTGCAAGGAATGCATGATCTACCATAGCAGCCTGACTGGAACAATGACAGACTATTTATCTATTAGACAGTAATTGCCTAATTCACAAACCTCACACCAGTTATCCTGAAGAAATGTTAATTTGTTATGTGATATTTTTTATTATTATGTATGTGTACATTGGTAGAATTTTGTATTTTTTTTTAAATTTTACTTCTGTATTTGGAAACTGAAATTTCTGTAACTCAGAAGAGTCCATTATAGCTAAAATTGAGAAAATGCGGAGAAGGTTGTTAGGTTAAATTTTTCTTTTTTTGGTTTATTAAATAAAGTTTAGGTAATTTTCCCACCATAGTGACAGGACATTAGGTATGATTATTATCTTAATCCTTATTACAATATGGAATAAAAGTAAGATTTCTATTTATTAATATTCCATATTAAAGAACATACACTTGCTACAGGAGAGAATTATGTTGTTTATATACATATATATTTGTTGACTAATAACCATTGTTCATATTTGTTTATTCAATATGAATGACTAACATCCCTGCATGAATGGTCTTTTCTGTAAACTTGTACATAGTTAGGGGGGAGTCTTCCAAAGAGATAAAACTGCCACAGTTGAAGTTAAACCAAGAAGCTACTGAATACATCTTTATATATTTTCATTAAATTAGTTAGTTAACTTCATAAACATTGTAACATTAAGTTAATGATTTTTGTTTTTGTTGCTTCCACCCACTTTATATATAATGAGGGTCTGTTCATGTATGCCTATCAGGGGAAGGGTTGGTGTAATGAATATATTTAATTGTTAATATGATAGGGATGCATACTTGACATACATCTGTATATGATTAATTTTTTTGTTAAAATAATTTTTCAATGTTTTTTTTATTTTGTTTGTAAATAAACATTGTTAATTTGATTCTCATTAAATGGTCTCTAGTTTATCAAAATTATTTCTTCACCCACTCATCAATTCAATACTAAACATATGTGTGTGCACACACATCTTATACATTATAATACAGTAATATGATTGAGTTTTCTAATAGATTGGAACCCATATAAGTGTACTGTAATTTCTATCTAAGATTAATTCATCACTGAATAGAGTTGAGTGCAATATTCTTCCTGGTTTGAATTCTTGAGGCATATGTGGAATCTGAAAAAGGGGTAAAGGATGGATGAATTAGCCTAAATTGTGTCTGGATTTAATGTGTAAATCACGAGCTAGCCCATTGGAAGTAGGCATGATCATTGGTTAGTTACTTCATTGCATCAGTCTTGGCATGTTACCCGAAGGCTCCAGATATGACCGTAGTTAGATGCGCCCTCCTCTTCTGGTAGAAAACTTGGACCATCACAATATATATATTATAAGGGACTTCAACTCAGACTTTCAAGCTCCCTACAGCTATCCAATCCATATTATACAACTGATACTCATGACCACATATATGTGAAAAAATGAATGATTAATATATGTATTTCATGCCGATCTAGCACTCATCATTTGGTCCAGATCACTGTCTCTCACACATATATGCAATCATTGCTCAGCTTATATTAAGATAGCAAATCATCAAACTTTAATGGACCAGCTTCATTTTTCTCCACTCTCCAACTATTCAGTCATCCACGTCATTTAAAAGTCCAATGATGACAATAGTATTGGCATTAACAAAGGCTTTGAGCATGACATCATTGGACAATGATATGGATGGCTGGAGAGTGGAAAAGATCGAAGCTTGTCCATTAAAGTTTGATGATTGGCTATGTTAACATAAACTGAGCACTGATTGTATATATGTGTGGAAGATGGTGCTCTGGACCAACCGATGAGCACTAGTTCAGCATGAAACGTATATTGGAGATCATTTATCTTTTTCATTTATATGTGGTCATGTGTATCAGTTGTGTAAGATGGACTGGATAGTTGCTTGATAGTATGAGTTCTTTATAATTACATCAAGTTTGGTATAGACAATATACATATATTTAAATATTATATATAAATATAAGTTTAAAGCTAAATAGTCAAGAAAATAATCAAAATTACCCCAATCACAATTCAACCAGAATAGCCAAAAAAAAAAAAACCCCTCTAAAACACAACCAATGGTTTCACTACTACTAGCAGACTTCTCGAGTGTAAATAACTACTAATAATAACATATTTAAACTAAACATTACCCACAATTCCACTTAATTTCATATACCCTTAATATTAAAATAACATTTAAATAAGTTAATTGCTTCAGAAACATAAATTTTTAATAATAAAGATTCTTTAATTTTTCTTTTTATTTCATTTCTCTCAAAGAAGACAACCTTAGCCTCATCAAAATTAATAGTGTGGCCTGTACCTTAGCCTCATCAAAGTTAATAATGTGGCCTGTATCTTTTTTATGGATATATAAAGTAGAAGTTTTTAACCTTATTTTAGGTACCTTTATTTTTTCATTTAAGCTCAGACTACTCTGACCTATTTATACTTTTTTATATATATTGTGGTTGAATCGACAGTGGCTATCACATATGACCATGTATAAATAATTGAATTTTAAGATATTTTTACATAAAGAGCATTTCCTTATTTTAAAATCTACAAGTTACATATATGAGAGTTAATAAAATCCAGCTAAATATAATTAAATAGAAATATCTAAGAGGGAGTTTGTCTTGTTTTATTGATTTTAAACGTTCTATTCCAAGAAAAAAACTTAAGAAATTTAATAAAATAAAATAATTAATTATTGTCTAGAATAAATATGAAGATATTAGAAGTATAGAAAAACCTTAATATTTGATAGTGTAAATATTACTATAATCCTTTTTTTAAATCCACAAAATTGAAAACATTCTCATGTTTAAAAAAGGTAAATGATTTTTTATTTCAAACTTAGATTCTTATTAAAATTGGGTTAGATTATTGTGAAATGCGATACAGAATTTAACCAAGATATGTTAAATAGATATTAAATCTTGTTTTGATAAGAAGAAAACATACATTTGATTAATTAATACAGTTGCAAATTAGTTGATTAGTGCATATGGACTTAATTATGTAATGTTGGCTTTAATATTTGGTTTTAGTGATGTCATAAAATGAGAAATTATATAAAGAGAGGACAGTCAACATTCTAGCATTTAGTAGTTGTGTATTAAATTCATATAGACTATTTTTCTAAAAGAAATAGTGCCCACAAAGCAAGAAGATTCTGGTAATCCATATAAAAGAAAAGTTATATTGAACGTTGCAGTACGGAAAAGCTGCAACCACTAAAATGATCAGCTAGATTCTTTAATTGCATCATTTGAGCTGATTCTGTCAAGATATAGCTTCCCTTATTTTCTAAAGTGTTGTCTTCAGTTTTGAACCTGCCTGTCCTATGATATGATTGACCAAATATAAGACTTAACTACCAAATCTCAACCTGAAGCTGTAATAAAACTATAATTGTTGCCCAAAGAAGAAACCTCACATAAGAAGAAGGAATTCAGCAGCAAAATGTCTGCTCATTGTGAAAAAATATTTAGATTTTAAACAGTCCAGAGCAGTGGTCAGCAACCTTTTAGATATCGCGGATCAACAGTCAGCAACCTTTTAGATATTGCGGACCACTATCATAATTTTTAAAGGTACGAATTAATACGATCATTGAGTATGATATAATAATAATAAATAATTGTAATATACTGTATATTAAAAATTAATGCAACATTTGCTGTTCTTGGTTTAAAATTATTTTACTAATCCTCGGCTCCAATGATGTCATAAAAGAACTTCTATTTCTAGCCGAAAGCGATACTTGTTTTTAATAGCTGTTATAGTTGAGAACGTTTTTTCATACAAGTAGGTCGTTATGAATGGAGTCATATTTATTAGATATAAATATAAAGAAATACTTAAAATGATTGTAATATTAAACATAAAGTACCAAATAAATTAGAATATTATATTAATATAATTTTTGTGTAAGTTTTTTTGTAATTATTTGTTTTCATTTTGAGTTATTAAAACTAAGTTTGTATTTATATGTTTTATAATTTGTTCAGGAATTATGTTTTATTTTGTTTTTTTGTTAATATAATGTTCATTTTATTTCATAAAAATAAATGAATGTATAAATACATATTTGTTACGTGTTATATGTGTAATTTTCTAATTCGTATCTACAAAAATTATTTAAGATTAATAACGAATTGTATTCTATTCATTAATAATTTTTATAGATGCGTTTTCCTTCAAAACTCAATATTTTTTTTTGACTTTTTGTTCACCCAATTACCTAGGGTGCCCGTAGTCAAATTTCATGCCTATTCAATTAAACAGAATTCGGTATTCTTATTTTGTCACTTTTTCTATGCCGCTGACTGAGTAGGAATTAATTAAACACCTTGAGGTAGATGTTTTGCAAATCACAGTAGTATTTTGTAACAAATCAATTAGCAATTTAATGTTCTTGTTCTATTTTACATATAATAATACAGCTTAGACAAAATTTATTTTTTATTTAAAATTTTATTAAATGAGCTTAATATCTGAATTTCTTTGCGGACCATTAAAATTATGTCACGGACCACCGGTTGCCGACCGCTGGTCCAGAATGTGCATTCCAAGAGACTTCGATTACCCTAAAGTCAAATGTAAATCTGTGAAGTTCTATTAGAATTTCAAATTTCCCTAGGTGAGAATATTTATATTTATTTGTTTAATTGATATTATAATTTTGTATTATTAATCTTACTTATAAAATCAACAAAACATCATGTGATCACCATTTCCAAAGCTTCCTGCATCTATTGATTACTAAGGCTTGCACTGAGTGGCACCACCGTGAGAGTTTGCTACTAATTGCTGAGATATTCTTGACTTCGTTTAAGGAGAAGCCAAAATACATCACATCACATTACTAATCTTATATTTGAAAGTTTATTATTATTTGTGCTATTGCATTAGTATTTATTAATATTTGAAGTGCAATATGTTGTTTCTCTTCTTAACATAATATTTATTTGTAGTTACTAGGACTAGGAGCTTACATTTCAATTTTAGGATAGAACCACACTCATTGATATAGTCTGTTTTTTTTTTTTTACAAGAATAAAAAAAGGTTAATGTAGATTTTAGGATGTTTATAGTAATAAAATCAAGAGATACAATATGTATATGTAATACAGAGAGCATACCAATAACTCAAACAAGCTCTTAATTAATAAGTGCAGTATGAGAAAATATTTAAAATCTCTATCCAGAACACTCCCATCTCCAGACCAACTGGTTTCGAGCTTATGGCTCATGTCAGTGGAGAGCTAGAATATTCGGACACTAAATCTAAAATATCAACTTAAAACCCAGCACTTATTTAATACATAATATTTAAGAACCTCTCCACTGATGTGAGCCATAAGCTCGAAACCAGTTGGTCTAGAGATGGGAGTGATCTGGATAGAGATTTTAAATATTTTCTCATACCACACTTATTAATTAAGAGCTTGTTTGAGCTATTAGTACACTCTGTATTGCATTTTTGTAAATACAAATTTATAAAAGTAATGCCACATTATATATGACTTGCTTTTTTGATTATTATAATATGTATATGTTAATTTTGTAATCATTTTAAAATTAATACGAGCTAGGTTACTATTTAATTTATAAAATCAAATGATTATTTTGGACCATGTTCAAAACATTTTAACAATCATATTAATTTATTTTGCTAATGTTTTAAGCTTTTGTACTTCTATTATACATTATTTGAATTATACAAAGTTTCATGGTGTGCCTGTGATGATCAGATTTAATTTTTTATTAAAATATGGTAGACTATAATTAATTTCTATCCCATATAAAGCTAGTATTATGCTTAATAATTCAAATTCACACTTGTCAGTAATCTATCACTTCCTTTGTTTTGCTGTAATATTTTATATAAATACAATTTGTACACAGACTTTGAAGCACCCTTCGTCCATTGATTCTATCTCATACAATTGAACCACATGACCCTACACATGTGAGAAAGATAAATGATCTCCACTATACATATTTCATGCTAAATTAGCAATCATAAGTTGGTCCAGATCATTATGTCCCATGCACATATATAATCAGTGCTCACTTTATATTAAGATAACAAATCTTCAAATTTTATTGGGTGACTGAAGAGTTGGAGGGTGGAGTAGATTGTATCTTAATATAAACCAAGCAATGATTATGTATATGTGTGGGAGATAATGATCTGGACCAACTGATGAGTGCTAGTTCAGCATGAAATACATATATTGGAGATCTTATCTTTTTTACATGGGTGTTGTCATGTGTATCTGTTGTATGAAATAGAGTCGATGTCTGAAGGGTGCTTGAAAGTATGTGTTCAAATCCTCTACAATCACATCTAATTACCAAGTATATTAAATTATACTTGTATTTGAATATATACCTGGGTCTCATTTTATGCGGTAGATAGGTTCCTCAGAAAACGTGCACAAAAGAAATCACACAAAAATAGACTTAATTTACATTGAAAAATGGGGGATACGTACTGCAATTTTCCAAAAATCGCATAAAAGCAAAGGAACAATGTAAAATTACTTTAAAATTTGCATAAAAAAAAAAAATTATGACTAATAAAAAATTTCGAATTTGAAAAAAATTGATACAAGACAAACTTTTTTTACTTTTTTATTAACTACAGTATTTAATTTTATTCAAAACAATATATTTTTATGCGTAATTTACATTTTTTTCATACATGTAGGGTATTTTAATCATTAACGCTTTTCGAGACTTCAGATTCATCATGATGTGATGTGATATGAGGTATTGTAGCTTCTCCTTAAATGAGGTCAAGAGGAAATACAACTAAAACCTTTTCCATTCGCTATTGATCCTTCTCATTTAGCTAAGCGATCTAAAACTGAAATTTTTGTTTACAAAGAAATTCATTTTCTTGGATGTTTTTTTCTCTCCGCTAGAATAAACTAAAAGTTTAAAATAAAAATAAGAACTTAAGACTTATAATAAAAAGACAATGACTTACCACTGTTGGGCAAAATTTAATTAAAACTAACAATTAAAAATTAAATTCTTATTTTTGTCTTTAATTTTTTAATTTTCAATTCCATTTAAAAATCAAATTTCATTGTTTCACATCACCTCGTTACATAATTTTTAAATTGTTAATTACAATTAAAAATCAGATTTAATGCCAAATTTAATTGTGCCCCCCACTGTTACTCACCTTTTAAAAATAAACTTGCGGACACTAAATGATTAATTGATTATGTACTCGTTTTATAAAAAGCAAAAATTGAACGCGATTTAAAATGCAAAAACAACAACATATATTGTATAAGCATCTATAATGTTTGAACAGATTTACATTACAATCTTGTAAAATTTATTACTTGCGGACACTAAATGATTAATTAATTACGTACTCTTTTTACAAAAAGCAAAAATAGAACATGATTTAAAATGCAAAAACAACAACAAAACAGTGTTTTTCATCTATAATGTTTGAACAGATTTACATTATAGTCTTGTAAAATTTAATGTGTGTATATAAAATGGGGAAATCTGATTTTAAGTGAATTATGAACTTCTTTATTACATAACATCTATTACAGTACTATTATAAAGCGCTGACAATATTGAAATTTTTATATGGAAGTCGAACTACGATAATGCGCTATTATTTTAAATATGACGTGACTGCACAAAATTTATAATATTTAAAGTAATAGCACATTATCGGAGCTCGACTTCTGATCTAATAATTTTTATCGCATAAAAGAAAACCACATACAAAGATATTAAGAAGAAACATGAATCGCATAACTTCAAAATCACATTAAATAAATCCACATAAAACGAGACCCGGGTGTATATACATTCAACCTGATGTTTTAACTATCCTGCAGTCTTTCTCAGAGCTAATACTGTCTTAATTCTTTAAAAATTTCCAAAAAAAAAACCCATTTAAGGAACTGCAATAGTATTAGCTCGGAGGAAGACTGCAGAACAGTCAAAATATCATGTTGTGTATGCATATATATATAATAATTTATTTTTTTTTCCAAAACATTTGTTGAAGTAAGGTGACAAATGGTACTTATATAACAATTCAAATTATGTAAGTGACCTATAATTTGGTTATAGTTGCATTCATCTGGTATCATTAATTATAAATACACGCCATCCCTCATTGCATTAAGAGATATCCTTTAATAATTAAATGTATCTCAAAAGAATAATTAAAGGATAATGTTATAATTCCAACATTTCTTTGAGTAACTGAAGAATGTATTTATTTCCTCATCAGAAATGAAGATTAATGAAATTTATTATGCTATTTTTTCATCTAAATTATAATAATAAAAAAAATCATATACAACAATTATGTAATTATATATACATTAATAATAATACACATAAAAGCCTTTTTCGGTACATGGTTTCATGCCCTTTTCAAATGTTAATCAGTTATTGCAGAAACAACATCATCTAGTATTCTATAATAGAATTAAAATAAAACCAAAATAAAACGGTAAAATAGATTAAAACCTTCATATGGAGATCCAATATAACTTCAAAGAATTGACGTATAACATAACAGTATGTTGAATAAATAATACACGTTATTTTACTTCCATTATTACAATAGATGATTAATGAATTGTGACTGTGACCCCAGTGGTAATAGAAATGGTTCCATCTTGTTTTTGAATACCTTTTCAATATCCAACATACAGGTTATACAATCAATGTAATATATAGGGTTCCTTGAGCTCTGACTTTTACACGACCCTCACCTCTCCACACTATCTCATACCATCGATATCATTTGACCACATACATGTCTCAAAGATAAATAATCACCAATATACATATTTTGTGCTAAACCAGCACTCATCAGTTGGTTCAGATTATCATCTCTACACATATATACAATAAGTACTCAGATTTATCTTAAGATAGCCAATCTTCATATTTTAATGGACAGACTTCAATCCAATCCACTCTCCAACTCTTCAGCTGTCCATCCTATTGAAAATCTGATGATGGAATGCTCAATGCCCACACTGATGCTAACATTCTCATCACACCCAGGTTGACCATAAGTCACTTTGACCCCTCATGTATAGAACATAATCCATTTAAGTATATATACAAGGGCTAGGCAAATATTGAAGCTACTATTTAATATCCAACTTACAGGCTGCATATATATCTGTACAATCAGTGTAATATATAGCGTTCCTTGAGATCAGCCTTCCAGATTTTCAATAGGATGGATGACTGAAGAATTGGAGGACGGAGTGGATTGAAGCCTGTCCATTAAAATATGAAGACTGGCTGTCTTAAGATAAATCTGAGCACTTACTGTATATATGTGTAGAGATGATAATCTGGACCAAATGATGATCTCTGGTTTAGCACAAAATACATATATTGGTGATTATTTATCTTTTAGACATGTATGTGGTCAAGTGTATCAGTGGTATGAGATAGGGTGGAGAAGTGAGGGTCATGTGAAAGTCTGAGCTCAAAGAACCTATATAATATCTTTTAAGTAATTTTATCCCTAATGAACCCATGGATATTGATCTTATATTTTTCAATGTGGATGGTGACATATTTTTCTTTGTAAATGGCACAATTGCTATTGGATATAAATTGTGGCTATCATAAATATCTTTTGATAGAAAATTAATCATGTTGGCAAGATATTTTGAGATGAATCGACTTAGATGTTTTAATACAAACTTTGGTATGCCCTGAAAGCCTGGGTGGGAAGATTTGTTTCCTATTAATTGTTAGTTTTTTATTCATTGTTGTTTCACTATTAATTAGCAATAAATAATGAGGATGATTATAAAATTAAAAAAAAAATCATTGCAATTATGATTACGTAAATCAGATTAGTTTTTCAACAAATTCACTTCAATTATTTCTCTGATCATTTGCTACTGAAGTTTACATATTGTATAATTATTGACTACGTCATTGTCTCAAATAGAACTCTTCCTATCTAGCTGAAATATAAAAATATGCATCACCTTTATCATTTTAAATGTACATAGTTTTCTAGTTATTTTTTAATTATCAGAATATAAAATTTAATTCTATGTCCAAGTGATGAATTATTATATCCATTTTACTTTGATAAAATTATTAATTTTTCTATTATTGTTTTCAGTAGCACGTTTTTTAATCAATAAAATATTCATATGGATGTTAGTAATTTTATACGATTTAGGCTGAATAGGATATCGCTAATTGTATGATAAATAATGCACAGATAAAATTTTGTATTTTTATTTTTTATGGGTTTAATTTTTTCTTCATTTTTTTTTATTTTTCAAAATAACACATTAGCTTTATTTATTGAAGTTTTTTTCTTTTTCGTGATAATATTGGGGGGATCTAAAAAGTCAAAAGAAAGTGAAAGGTTTTTTTTTTTTATCTTTGAACTTGGAAGAAAAAATGATTATAAAATAAATCTTTCAGTAAATTATCTAAAATCATGTACCGACTGAAATTGTATACACGTTTGGAAATTTTATTTGCATATATTGATGAAAAATTATTACAGGTAATTTTTTTTTTCCCAATTTCATTTAACTTCTTCAAATGAAGTTTATGTTTTCTTCCATCAAACCTAATCTATTATGACACTGTATCCCTAAGCTGTTTTTGTTTGCAAGAATTTGAAGTTATTTAAATTTATACTATAAGAAATGTGTAACAAAATCTATCTTTTTTCTTTTTTTAAAAATATAAACTTAATACTGTTAGAAATAAAATTATTGATCTTCTAATCTTCACAACCTTTTAATGCAGAAATTCTTCAATTGAATTAGTAATAATGTTCTAAGAATTTTTTTTTATTTTTAATTTCCATTTTTTAAAGCTCTTTTTATCAAAGTTTTATAGGATTTTTTTCCCTTCAAAACTGCATTTAAGTGTTAAATATCTATTCCTCTATTTGCATTATTTTCAAACTATTTATATAATACAATTACAATTTATAAATATTTATGTAAGCCTTTATCAGAATTTTTGCAGATATAATTTTAATAGTTTTTATTTAAAAAAACAACAACAAAGTAGACAAATTAAAAACATTAATAAGAAATGTTTTATGTTGATTTGTAAATTATACAGCAAAATTAGTAAATATATGTCCTTAATTTATTTTTTTAATTAATATTTATAAATGAAGGTAATAACACAAGATTTAAAACCCTCTCCATTTTTATATTGTTACGAAGTTAAAGATAAATTATATTCTTGTGTAATAGGCTATTTTTCATGTTGACACCAATAAGTAAAATATTAAATAAGTTGTTTGGGATTTCAAATGAAGTATCATCAAAAATGTAGATTTGAGTTGCAATCCATGGATCCTGAAATCTAAATTTCATCACTTTATCAGTAATATATATTAATATATAGCATTTTAGCATTTTTTGTTTTAATATTTTTGTAATATATTTGGCATTATTATTTTTTTTTTTTTCATACGTCATAGCATCGGCCGGGATGCGAACCCACAACCGTCTGCAACCAACTACTTGCTTGCAAGGCTGCTGCAATGACATTTCGGCTAACAATGCTTGACTATTTGGCATTATTTGAAATAATATCTTAGTTTATTATTGCATTTGAAATAAACATTCATTTTTCTAGTCTCAAATAAATTCAACATATTGAATTGAAAAAATTTTGAGATAAGTTACTGTAGATATCTTAACTATGGGTAATTGATTAGCTATTTCTTTTATGACATTTAATATTCAGGATTCCAAAATATATATATATCACACAGAAACTCTGAGACAACTAATTGTTTCATGATCAAATGGCTGTATAGTTTTTTATTATCAGAATTATTTATATAAAAAAGAGAATCTGTTTTTAATGCCATTTAATTATTTATTTTTACTTATAAATGATTGCCAAATAAGGCCATGTTCAAAAGTTGTTTAACTTTATTTTTTAATTTGCTTAATTTTTATATGAATTATAGTAAAAAGTTGCACAAATTTTAACATCATCAGTAAAAAGCCATATGGTTTGATTCTAAATTGATTCTATGTGATGTCTTAATCTATATTCATTAAATTCATTAAGGGTCAAATTCTAAATATGTTGAAAAGAAAGTTTGCATCTATAAAGTAGATAATCATATCAGATATAACGTATATACTATGGCTTTACTTATCATTTGTAAATGTTGATGCTAATAATAACACTGTTAATCAAATTTTAGCTAAATCAAGAAAAAAGATTTTGCTTGCCACTTGTTGAAATGTCTCAGGGTACAGTTCATTAAGGACCTCATATATGAAAAAAACAACACATTATTTATACCATTATCCTCTATTATTTTTAGCATAATCCCAATATTGCATCATGTATGTATAATGCATATGGTATTTTGACATTTAATATTAAGAGGTCAATATAGTTATCTATAATTTCTCCATTTTCTTTAAATATTTATTTAATTTTTCAAAAAATGACCATTTTCAAATTTAATTTTATCTACTGTATCAATGTTCTTAGTTAATTTATGTAGTAAAAAATAAAAATATTTTGATTTTACATAAAAACAAAAGCAACATTTTAATTTATACATGATATTATGGAATAATGGTGTTTTTAGCCTTATATAAATGAATAAGTTTGGATGTTTGCCTCCTAAAATTACTTTTTAATAGTTTATTTGTTGTCAGTTGTTAAATGATATCTTTCAGGTCCATGATTTTTTTTTGTTTTAAATTATACCTGCATTAATAAGTTTTACCTTTAGTTTGAATTCTGTGAATTTTAATTACTTTTAAATTAATTTAGATAATCTTAGAATTAATATGAAAGAAATAAGATAAATTTTTTATGTAGTTAACATCACTAAGTTTAAATTCAATTTAGAACGGTACATTAATATATATATATATATTATAACCTCTCTATTCTCCACCTCCCACCACTTCTCAACCTTTTGCATATGTACATGTAAATCTGCAGAGTGGATAGCCTCAGGATCAATGGTGATGGTAGAGGGATGGACTCTGATGATGATGTTGGGCAAGGAAATATTTTAAATTTACTCAAATTTTAATTGTGACTTTGATGTGGGATGGATGGGTAGAGTGCTGAGAGATTTAGTGTACAATGTGGAATTGAGTTGAGATTCTCCTCCTCTCCCAATAGATATAATAAATTATGAAGTTATTATTAGTATTGTTATTAATATCGCTCTCAGTGTTTTATTTGCTAGAAATTTTATTTTTTTACCTCATTCATGAAGTATTAACGTAGATAATTTGATTAATTATTAACCGATACTAAAGTCATATGTAAGAGTCTCCATTAGAGTTGCAATTTGGCACTCTGGCATTTCATAATGTGTTATTCCATCACCATCGATCCTGAGGTTATCCACTCTGCAGATTATGTGTACATTTGCAGAAGGTTGAGAAGTGGCAGGAGTTGGAGAATGGAAAGGTTATTATACATATGTTATAACCCAAAGAACCAAATAAGAAAAAAAAGCTTCTTTATAATGATTACTTGGTATCTTATAACTGATTGAAAGCCAATACTTAGGGCAAGCCAAAATTATAATCCAATGAAAAGCAAAAATATAATTAGTCGACCAAGAAGAATGAATAATAATATCACAATTAGCCAATTAACAGGCTTTCGACTCATATGATATGATGACATAGGGTAAGTTCATGGTTTTCATATATGATATTGCTCTAATAAAAAGAGCCATAGGGGTAAGAATAATAATGATTAAGTATTGTAAATATGCTAATTAACATTTAATAAATTTTAAGAGGAGGAGAACTTTTAACTCACTTTTAGAAAATAGAAATGCTCCTAATATTGAAAGCATATGCCAAAGAGTAGATAGGTTATAATATATTCTTTTGAATAATATTTTTTTATATCCCCCTCCAATATAATGACACATCTGACAAACACCATTCTCAACATTTCATTGCAGTAATCTGATCCACAATTCAAAACTCTTGATAAAGGATAATAATGTTTCTTAGATTTTACTTGTGTCACTGTTACTTTTCAAAATAATTTCTTTTGCCAGAAATAATTTCTTTTGATCATTAATTATAATAGTAAGATCTCAAAGGTCTTTTAGTAAATATTTCTAATATTAAATTTTTCTTTCTTTTATTTTATTTATGAATTATTAAGCAATGAATGACATCCTAATGAAAATATGAAGAGACATATTCTTATCCCAAGATAATGTCTTCTTAATTCATACTAATACTAATAACAAATTTAAAAGAAAATATTTTAATTAAAATAAAATACATAGAAACCCTTAATTTAGAATAAAATAATAATCTACTAGGATAACTATTCAAATACCAAGAGTGGATAAGGGATTTTATGATCACTCTGGATATCCTATTAACAAATATCAAATCTTTCATGTAAATTTAAGATAAATAATTTAAGCACTAAATTTATGATAGATAATCAATTACAATCTTATGATTAAACAAATAGTAATTTTATTACAAAAGCAGTCTTCTTTTAACAATTGCATAGGGATTAAAGTGATCATTTAAGATTAAGAAAATGAATGAATATTTTATTTCTTAGATGCATTCTTAGCATCTGAAGACCATTCTAACAAAGTGATTATTATTTTCAATTTTATGTGCAGATATTCTTAATGACTGATGCAAAATATAATTCTACATTTTTACATAACAATCATACTATGGCATAGTCCCAATAATGATACATTTAAATAATAAGCATGTCTTACCAATCTAATGATGAAATCAGTGCTAGAAATGATGTATATTACTTACTTAGGCATATAAATATAATTTTAAATTTTTAAATAAATACCTATTGCTTTTATGTTGTGCAATGCTGGCAAAGCACAGCAAGACAGATCTACACATCAGAGCCTTCTCTTACCTAAACTCAGAGTATTCAAGAGTGTAACTGAAGAAAAGGTGATGTTTTATAAAACAAATAATGCCAATTATCAAAATAATAAAGTCTTAGTGTTACACAACATGAGGCTCCATATAAAATATATAATATAATTAATCTGTGAGGAAAAGATACGTAAGGCAATGAATCTAATGATGGCATGAGCTCAAAAGGAGCACCTACATTTTGAAGGAAAACAAATATTCTAGAACTTTTGTCTCTAAACATATGGGGAAAATAAGAATGAACCACCAAATATATTAGGAACAATAAAGGGATGCCTTAAATAAAGCATCTATACTAAATGTGAAACATGTAAAATAGCACTCAAGGAAAATATTATAATATGAGAGAGACAATGCCACAGTCTTTAAAAAAATATATGTGCTAGCACAATAAATACCCACAAGAAAGAGACAGAAATACAGTTACAAGATAGAGTTACAACTATTATCTCTTTGATAATATGTCAAGATAAGCATATACAATAAAACATGAGAGAAGCTAATATTCAATTTTCTAAACATATTAACTGATGCATAATACCCATAACAAAATTATTTGCCAAATCTGACCTAATAAAATATGGTCTGAAATAAACAATAAAATAAGACTAAAAAATCTTCACTGTTTGTGCATAAATATATTCCTTCAAATAGATAAATTATTTATAACAGGGGACAAAGCAATATTTTAAAATGATAGAATATTCTAAAAATATTATGGGAATTTGTGAATATTACAGTTGCTAAATAATGCATAAAAATATATCAGACAAAAATATGCATAATAAACTAAATAAAATACATGGTAAATTACAAAAACATAAAATTATAATTTAAAATTATACCCAGTTTACCAAAACTTAAATAATTAAATGTTCTTCATCTCAGAAGGTTCATCATTATCAGGATATAGTTCTGCAAACAGTTTAAAACTAAATGTACATTATTCCAAAATATTCCTATATGCTAGAGATTTCCTGACAAAATAAGCACACAAAAATATTATTGGTCATTTAGTTTCATGAAAATATTTTTAAATATGATGCCATCAATTTCTGGTATAACATTATGCCAATCTTATGTTAGGAAAAGTCTGGGATCAAATATCATTTAAAGATAAATCAGGTTTCCTTAGAGATCAGGGTTTGAAATTCATAATTATAACACTAATAATAATGAAATATATGTAAAAAAGGTTTATAATTAAAAGTTAATTATATAATAACTTGAAAAATAATTCATTAAAGCATTGTGTATTTCATTTTACAACTTTCAGTTATTTTGTCCAGACATAGTTAAATAATGACAACAATGAATTTTTAAATAAATGCATTACAGTAATATAATATTACTTTTCAAACATAAGCAATCAATAATTTTCAAACAAAAGAATAAGTTAATAATTTTCATTTTTAAAGACTTGGGGAAATATTTTCCCCATCTCTAACCTATATTAAACATAGGTTGAAATATTCACGAGTTAAAGTCTTTTCTTCTGCAGCCACGATAAATAAATAAGTACGATAAGTCACTAAAATGTCATTTCAAAATTATCCTGGAGAAAACCATTGTTTAAAATATAATAATATTGAAAAAAAAAAATATCTAGATAAAACATTTCAAAATCTTTTGATAAATTTATTACTCTTTCAGCATTTTTTTTTTTTTAAATTCTAATCAAAGTCATTGAAAATATTAAGAACTTTTATAAATATTGCAAAATGTAGTCTAACATTTTTAATATTGTGTCTAAAGAATATTAAATTGATAATAAAGTTTATTGTAAATAAATTAGTAATCAATAAAGGTTCTTACATTAGTAAAATAAGCCATAGAAAATTCCTGTGACATTTTAATTCTGCATAAAAGTAATTCGGTAGTTGTAGAAAAATAACTTTAAATTTCCCATGTTTTTTTTTTTTTTTATTAATGCAGATTTTGGACTTCCCAGTAGACTTAGCTTAAAATTTTTAGCACTTGGATTCGAACTTATTTAATGATACATTACTTTAACAAAAATAAAATTGTTTAAAATAATTAAACATATAATTATTAGGAATGATTAAATTTGCAATTAATTAGAAAAGAAAAATAAGCAAGTTTTCTTCTCCTTCCTGTGTGTGTGCAATTCTTCCTGTGTGTTTTTTATATCCCCGATCATGTGATTGATTTTCTTGATTAAAATTAACATTTTTAAATCATTGCATCTTGACCTATTTTAAAGTTTAATAATTGATTTGGTAACTGGGAAACAGAGCTAACAATAGAAACAATTAAAAATACTAAATTTTAAGACAATTATGAAATCAACAATTTTAACTATAAAATAAAATATTACATAACAAATCTATTTGTTTATAATAAAATTACTTATTTTACATACATACTTTGATCACTTTCAGGGGTCTTCAACTTAATCGGTAGCACCCATCAGTGGGTGTTGTATGATTTTTGGTAGGCAGTAATTAATTTAATGCCTTAGTACATTAATTATTTCTTTTAAAAACTACATTATTATTTTATGAGTTTTATAATTTTTTTTATTCAATTTGTATATTTTGATCATATTGTTAATATTTGGAATTTCATGTTGAACATGCGTCATAATGTCACACATTCAATATGAAATCCTAAAAACGTGAAATGTAAAAATCTTGTAGATTGCAACACAATAATGAGTGCCTAGAATTTTGTCAGTTCTGTTAACTGCTAATTTGCAGATAAATTTTGTGTTAAAATTGTGTATTTTCCGAGTGTAATCAAGTTTTCATTATACCTCCTAACAAAAAGTGTACTCATTTATATACAACTAAATATTTGGTATATGGTTTCATCTAATTGCCAATAAATGAAAACCTGCCAATGTGCTTATTGTGTCAAAAATCATTTTTCAATGAAGCAATTTCCATTAAACACAAAGATAAAAATGAAAAATCTACAGAATATTTTAAAGATATTTATAAACAATTTAAAAAATCTAATACTATAGCCTCAACATTTGAAAAATATTCAAGAAAAACCAAAGATAGACTCATAGCAAGTTATCAGATATCTGAACTTATTCTAAGAATGGGAAAGCCCATATTAGTGGAGAAAAGTTACTAAAATCATGTTTTGAAATACTTTTATTGATAATGATGCATCAGGACCCAACCAATATTTTGAAAAAATTGCCATTTAGTGATAACACAATTAGATTGGCGGAACAGCAAAATGGCTGACGATGTCGAAAAGCAATTTGATTGTACATTTCAAATAGAATTTATTTTTTCTACAAGTAGATGAATTAACAGTTGTTAATAATAATGCTCTTTTAATGGTCTATGCTCATTATTTCAATGAAAATAATTTGCTGCAAAAAGAATTGCTATTTGCCAGTTACCTTATTATGGATACAAAAGATATATCCATTTACTTTAAAATAACAACATACCATTAATAAATATAGTTGCTTGTGCAATGGTTGGCTGCTATCAAAGATTTTTATCATATTTGAAGATAGACATTCCCAATGTGTTACTCCATTGCATTATTCATAAGCAACATCTTGCTAAAAAGCATATTAACCCCAGTTTACATTTATCTTCAGTTGTCATAAATGCAATTAGTAAGATTAAATCTAATGGAAAAACTGATCGAGTATTCAGGAAGTTTTGTAAGGATTGTGATGAATCATATGTCCAATTAATTCTTCATATAGAAGTGTGCTGGTTATCGAGAGGACATTGACTTTCGTGTTTTGTGGAATTATATACAACTATCTTAAGAGTTATTTGATAATGCCAAAGAAGTCAATATGTGCCAGAAATTAAAAACATGCAAACATGTTTTTTTTTTTTATTATTTTGCTGATATACTTACCAAATTAAATGAAGTTAATTTGCATCTCCAAGGAAAAATTATGACTCTTATTGAATGCAAAAATGTAATTTGTCTATTTATTGATAAATTAAATTTGTTCAGACAAAATGTGATGAATAAGGAATTGAATCAGTTTTTTAAGTTGTTGTCAATCAAAGATGATCTTATAGTTAATGACTTGAAAACATAGTTATCTTCATACATCCAAATTTGATTTGGAAACCCATTTCCCAAGATATCACAAAACTGTAAGTGGATGCGTAGATGGAGTCCCCATTTAATGTGAATATTACAAATTAAAATTAGATCACAAGAAGAGTAATTGCAATTAAAATATGACACTTTAGAGTAAAATAAATTTCAATGAAGGAGGATACCTACAATTGTGGCAAATTTCTGTATCTATGTTTATGTAATAAAATATTTTCACTCCTGATAGCCTTTCAAACTTCACATTTGGTGGAAGCAGAATTCAGTATTGTGAACAAAATTTTGACCAAAGAGAGAAACTGGTTGGAGTATATGAAAGGAGACCTTCACTTATTTTTGACAAAAGTAAGACCAAACATAAACTATTTAGTTACCAAACATCAAGCACACGTTAAAAGTAATTTCTACTAAACATTTATTTTTCATAAATATATTAATTATTAAATAAATATGGTTATTTCTTATTTTTATGTTATTATAATTATCACAATATATACATAATAATGAGTTCTATTCTTGCATTAGTTCAGTTTTAAATTTTATTTGTTGTCTCTAGATACGATTGCTTATATTTGTATTTGTAATGGTTACTTCCTATATCTTATTTCATGGTTACTTCTCAATGTTATTTTTGAATAAAATTATGTTCTGTAAGAATATCAATTTTTATGTTAGGTAGGTGGCAGGCATATTGTAATCTCTCCAAAATATGTCAAAGTGGGCGGTAAACAAAAAAAGGTTGAAGAGCCCTGATCATTTCAAATAATATGCCATAGTGGTCATTTTAAAAAACAAAACTATCAGTTAGTCCCGTCCCCCCCAATTTTGACAATTTCAAAACTGTGCATATTATAATAAAGAAGTAAATAATTTGTTTATTTATAAACAAGTGAATTATTCATATTAATTTTATTTTTCAGATATTTTAATTTTTAGAAAGAAAAGGCATAAAGCAGTAGCAGATAAAAGAGAAACAATAGTATCAACTTGTTATTGAATACAATTATTCCCTATACCAGGGGTCCTCAACCTTTTTGCACTTAAGAGCACATTCTATAATACCATCCAGGTGGCGGGCACCATTTATTTTTTCAATGTAAATTTATAGTTGGATATTGTTAATAATACATATAAGGTACAAAAAAATATTTATTTCAAAAATAAAATTTTAATATATAATTAACGTTTATATTTTTACGCTGTAAAAGTATAGTATGCCCTACAATTTGATTACAATATAATACAATAATTTATAAGAAATTTTAAAAATTAAATTTATTTGTATCAGATAAATAATTTTTTATTGTGTTCGGATCGGGCACCATAGTGCCCGCAGCATAGGGTTGGGGACCCCTGCCCTATACAATAAATTCTGCAAATTTGAGTATAGTAAAAATCAGCTTCTGTAGAGGTGTTAACAAGTTAACAATTAAGCTTTCATGCAATTTTGTTTCTGTATATATCTTGGTATAACATTAATAGTTTTTTTTTTTTTAGTTAAAATAAGTTTTTTTTTTTTTTTTAAAAAAAGCTTTATATTTGGTTTTAAATTTAATAAATTGCTTAACTTTGTTTGCAGCTAAGCCAAATTTTTTATGCTCCTCAGTTTTAATTTTTTTTCTTTTATCATTAACATATTTATATATATATAAAATTAAGAAATGTACATATTTCCCTTTTATATTTGAAAAACTAATTTTAGAACTGATTGGAAGATAATCTTTTTAAAAAAAATAAAATAAATTTTATTTGTGCGAAATTAATGTGAAGGCATGCATCACTAATTTGGTTAATGAAATAATAATCTCATCTTACAAAACTTATTAATGTTTGTCTTTAGTAATATCTTGGTGATAAGTTTTTCATTCATTCAGCTTTTCATTATTTTATTTTTTAAAAACAGATTTTAGGTTCTTTATTACTTTATATTCATTATTTTTCTCTCTTTTTTTTTCCACATATTATTATGCAATTTATCAAATCTAGTCAACTGTTCATAAAAAAAAGTTATTAGGTTTTAATTAATAAAATATTAATTTAAATCTAATTTATAGGTATTTATTGAAAATTTGTCAAAAATTTTAAATAAATATCTGGAGGTTATTCTTTGTCTTTTTTGGGACTTATTATTTTATACATTCACTTATTATTTTATACATTGTATATGGAAAGGTAATAAAGAAGTCTCAATTTTTAAATATATAGTATTATATATTATTACATCCATATAAAATATGTACATACATAGTCTTAACTTCTTATATGTCATTTTTTATGCTAACTACCATAGCATCCATTATAAAGTTATACTTTTTTTTTTTTTTAAAAAAATCATCCAATTATTTTCTTTTAATAATGTATCATTAAAATAGTGATTATTATTGTTTAAGAATTGGCATATGTAAACCATTAAAGAAAAAGTTTTATTCCACAGTGTTTTGTTTCTTATGATCATAATCTGAGTTTGAATCCAGGGCAGATAAGATTCAGGATTTTATGTATCAAATACATTTTTTTTTCAGGTAAGTATCTCATAACCAAGTCAATTATTAGTTATACAATATTTATGGCTTAACTTCTTAGCTAGAAGATAAAACAAGGATAGTAATGTCTTCCATTTACTATTGTTTTTTAATGAAATTTCTCAAAATGTTTGCAAAATTTGATTTTATTTCTGGATCAACTGACAAAAACACAATTATTTCAATGTTTCAGTTATTTGATTATAGTTATTCTCAAGGATAAATCATAATTTTAAATATAGTCAAGTAATTTTACAAGAATTCAAAAGAATTGTTAATTTATTTCTTAATATGTAACCAGATCAAAATAATAAAGAAGTATTTGAACAAGGGTTTCTGTTTTTCATGATGTGATTATGGAAGTATAGAAGGTTTTATTTTGGAAAAGGCTTTTTAAATACTGTTTTTTTTTTGCTTTTACTTCTTTGACTACTAATTTTGTAAAACAGTTTCTCAGAATATCTAGTAAATTATTTTACTAAAAAAAGCTTTACATTTTTTTTCTGTAAACGATTCAATATCAAAGTTTTATTACAAATTAAAATAATTATTAAAAATGTTTTTAATAGGAAGACTTTTAATTGATTATTGCATTTTTAAAATCTCTTTCAACATGTATATTTAAAAAAGTTTGCTTTTTAAGATTTAATATTAATTTACTACATCTTTATTAATTAAAGTTGCAAAATAATGGTTGAAATTTAGAACACTTTTACTATTAAAATCAAAAGTTTTTCTAGCTTAACATTCTTAAGATTTCTTCATTTAATATGTTTACAAAATATTATTAATTATATTAATTAAAAACAGTTTTAAAAATAGGAAAAAATTGTAATTCCAAACATTTTTTTCAATGTGTAACTAATCAACAATTTTATAATACGAAAATGTTAATTCATAATGATCTGTCAAAAATAGTTTATATTAAACCTTCTCACGCACATTGTTGTATTAATGAAATTTGTTTTTAATTTTTTCAAATAAAAGTTAGTGACATTTTTTCATTTTTAAACTTTTATTCATTAATTCACAAAGAATTTTTACATTTTTTTTATTTTTAAGACCACTAACAATGATAATTGTGATTAAGAAAAAAATTATATTTTTCATACGTCAAATGCGTTGACCGGGAAGCAAACCCGGGCCGCTGCTTGGAAGGCAGCTATGCTAACCACTAGGCCACCAATGCTTGACAAATATTTTGTTTATAACACTAATTGTTGATATGTATGTTTTTTTTTCTTTTTAAATTAAATACATAATATATTTGAGAGATATAAAATTTCTTTTTTTTTTTTTTCAATTTATAAATATTAATTCACTTAAAAACAAGAAAAGAAGAGAGATTAGTGTTGACATAAACTTTATTTGAGTAGATCAGTGTAATATTTTTAAACATTATAATTTGACATATTGTGCAATTATTTTCTGAAAACTATATATTAAAATAGTAATGGTTGACTGGTCGTTGTGGCAAAGTATAAATGCTTTTTGAAAAAAAAAGACCAATTTTAAAGTTAATAATTTTTAAATGAAGGGGGGCATACCAGAGTTACAACAATTTATTTAATTGACCAGGTAATATTATAAGAACAGTTTATCAGGTTAGTATAAAATTATTTGAACTATTGAATCGGTGTCTAATTTGTGATTTGTTTTTGCTTGTTTTGTCCAAATCTTGCAATTTCATTTTATAAATTTAGAATGCAGTTTATTAAATAATTATTTTTACTTTTTAAATTCAGTTTATTAAATAAAAAAATACTTTGTAATGTAAAATAGTCATCACATGATCACTATTCTTTATGTTTACCTTCTTGCATTCATTGATTACTCTGGCTTGCACTGAGTGGTGCTCCTGTATGGAGAGTTTTGCATCTGTAAAATATTCATCTAAATTTTTACATAAAAACATATTTGTATGAATGCATTTTCAGATTTCATGTTTGTTAAAGTGTTTTTATAAAACATGTATTTATTTAGGAACTAATAACACATAAAAATAAAATAAGTATTTTTTAAAATACTGAGAATTTAGCAGAACTATAAACCTGTGGATTAAAATGTATATTTTAATTTTAAAATATATCTGTAATTGATACTTATAAATATTGTTTACTTTTAATTTTGACTCGTATAGTTTTGTTTGAATGTAGTTGCTAGAAAATATATAGTTTTTTTTTAATAGCATAGTTATTTTATTCTAATGTGGAAACAAGAGAAAAAGTATTTATTTTTTCCAAAATTAGCTATATACATTTTTCAGCTGAGGTGTCCTTTGAAAAATATCTGACTTTCACCCAAACTATGAATCTTAATTGGAATATATAAAATTCTAAATTATTCTTTTAAATACTCCTATAACTTATTAGAACTTTGATTTGGATGGTTATTTTCACTGAAATTTTCATTTTCAGAAAAATAAAAAAATTTCATGAACAAAACATCTAGTGCCTGTCATCAGACTGGTAAATATGAGATTGGAGAATTTTTCTTTTTTTTCACACTCAATTTTCACATGGCATTTTGATGTCTTGCAACATTACCATCTAAAAGCAGCCTCAATTCTTTTACAGAGATGACTTTTCAGGTATTATGTCTGGTCTTTTTTTTGCTTGTACATGCTTGTAGAAACTGATTTGCACAATTATTTATGTCAATAATAAACTAACAATCTTTTGGATTAATAGATCATCAAATATTGATTCAAAGTATTTCAATACTTTAGCCTCTCCATCTGTATTGACAGTAATATCATTCTGTTAATGAAGGGGGTACATAGGACTGTGTTGGAATATTTTGCATATCTGTCGAATACTAAGATACAGCATTATATATTACATTCTTTTTCTTATTATCACTATTTTTCTCATTTGTATTTGGAACTTTGTTATCACTTTCAAAGCAGTTAGATTCCTATTCTGAATCAGAACAAGGAAAACTTATTTCAGATGTGCACTTATTAGTAATGGGTGTCGATGTAAATGCCATTTTTATATAAAAAATAATTGTCTGTGCATTCAATTTTTATAAAATAGAAAATCTAAAATCTTTTACTATATAAATTAAAAATCCGAATTATATTTATAAAATATATGTAAACGTCTGTGAAATATATATGATAATTATGAAGATTTATATAAAAATATATAACCTATAATATTGATCAACTTTAAATATATAATATCTAAACTCTAACATTTTTATAAAACAGAGAAAATAAAATGTATTGTAGTGTATTTGCAATCTGAATGTAAATAAAATCAAAAATCTTTTATCATATAAAATAGAAATCCTAATTATATGTATAAGTTATATATATCAAAAATCTTTATGAAATTTATATAATAATTAAAATCTAATATAATCTATATAGAATATTATGATATTAAAAGTATAACATTTTGAAATCTTTCGCTATACGAAAATGTAGAGTATAAATTAGCGCCTAAGATCTTGAAATCACTTAACTTATGAAATAAAAGCATGTTGGAAAGCATATATTTCAATATATTGAATAAAATTTTTTAAAAAAGTAAAATGTTTATATAAAATATTATAAAATCAATTCAATAATATATATATATATATATATATATATATATATATATATATATATATATATATATATATATATTGAAACCATACGAGAAAATGCGATGCTTGTTGTTCCATAAGACAATAATGTGGAAATGCAGTTGAGATGGTTGAGGTCGATTATGCAGAGAAAAAAAGTGACCATTTCTCACTTGATTTGCAATTGTCTATGCATACAAGTTTTTATATATTTCCACATAAGTTAAAACTGTATATACTTTGATAATAGATTCATATTCAATAAAATAATAAACAAATTTCTTAGAGTTATCCAACAATAGATGTACTCTTTTAGCCTTATTCTATTTTATTAATAAAAATCTTTGCAAATATATTGGTTCTTACTATAAGAATTAATTAAAAGTAACTCAATCTGTGTTTTAAAACTAAGGCTAGCAATTTTAAATGCAAATTTGATTAATGATTTACTCAGGGTTTTATCAAATAGGAAAATAAATGCATGGATATAAAGTGTGTTTATGTATTTTAAGATATAACAATGTAAAAAGGATTTTATGTACATCATCTTACACAATACTTTTGTATTTAAAGATAACATTAATACAATAATGATGTATTTAATTCAAATAGATTTTATGTGTAATTTATTCTCTCAGATATGAGCTTTTTTATATCATAAATATGCAGTGATGATGTTTCTTTAATAATGACAAACGAGAAATATTAAAAACATTAATAATTATTTTATTGCACAATATAAAATAAATGATAAAAATAAATAATAACAATAAGAAAATTATATGAAATATTCAATAAATATTACTGTTTTCTAAATCTAATTTGAATTTGGAATATGAAAAATGTATTACCAGACAATGTTGTGAAGACATTAACATTGAATCGAAATGTTGATTATTTTTTAAAAATCCTCAATTCAAATACTGGGGGATAATAATCATCAGCATAATGATAAATGCTCTATGTAGTACTTATTTAATTAGTTTGTTTCATTAACTAATCAATTATCAATCAACCCCATTTAATAATGCTGGGAAAGTTTTTACTCTTAAGAGAAACAATACACATTATTACTTAGCATAACCTAGATCATATTAACCACATTGGGCTTATTTATTTTGCCTCAAAATCCTTTACTGGATTCAATTGCAGGCTTAAACATTAGGAGTGCTACTCCACTAATAAAATATAACTAGATCATTAGGGTGCCTTGCTACATTCTATATTTCAATGAAAAATTAACACTAACATGTAAGAGTGATGCATAAAATATTCTTTACAGATTTACCCATCTAAATAAGAATGATTAACTTCATTTTAACTTTGAGGTTGAACTTAAGACTTTTACCCATAAAACTTACAGTAATTGCAATATAGCAGAGTTTTACTTAAGTTTAATAGTTATGTACAATGATACAACCTAAACTTAAGGTAAATCACATTTAATCCCATTCAGTATCATTAATAATAATATTAAGTAAAATATTATTTGTACATGACATAGTAATATCTGAGAAACTTTATTACATTAATAATAGTAATAATAATAATAACAACAACTAACTAAGAAAGGAACAATTTTGAGAAAATGCGCTAAATAATTCTCCAACGGTTGTGATGATTTAAAGTTTATCCCAATAAAATATTGATACTTGAAAAATATTTCAGAGTTTTTGGGAATTTACACTTTTAAAATAACAGCACCACAGGTGATGTAAAGCATAAATAATTTCATTTTGTAATTTAATCCTTTCTGGAACACAGCATAAATATTAATAAATTTCACTTAGCATACTTGATAATCCGAGGTAATCTACATTTAACACAATTCGTTTTTAAGATTGCTTATAAATTCGACATTTATCATATTTAAGACTTTCTTTGATAATTCATTATTTATGAATGGCATTTTAATATTTATCTTTTCTAATCCATTATCCATTGAATGGTACGGGTGTTATAATTTTATCCAAATCATTAGCATTTACCACTTAGTAATTTGAGATACATAATTATTCTATTCACTTAAAGATCATTAATCCATGGTGCTAATGGTTTTGATTGTATATCTGCTCAAGGGAAGAATTTATTATTCATAACAAAGTGATTCTCATTAATTTTTGAATCAAAGTTCATCGTTTCTTCAAGCGACTAGTTTTTCAGAGGCATATTTGAATTGAAAAATTATTTAAAAATTTTCCTTTTATAATTAAAAATAAGATAAATTCACAATCTAGAGACATACCTGCACATTTCTTGAAGTAAAAGAACAATTATTTTAACATATTTATGAAAATAAACTTCAGCAACTTATTTGAAACTAGTAAATATAATTTTCCAAAAGATATCTATTTACCTCTACTTCCAATTGAAAAAGTCTAGTGATATATTGTTGAAGTAATGAAACAACATTTCATAAGTCAATTCATTTATTTTGCCATAATAATTGACTATAATACATGAGATTTCTTGAAATAAAGACTTAATTAATTAATGATAGTTTCTGGTTTATTTGTTGTTATTCAACTATCTTCTAGAATGATAAGTCAATTTGCCTAGCAAAAGCAAATGCCCAAATTAGTCAATCTAACCAATCATCATTTAGATGGCAATCTAAATAACTATTTAAAAATTTGAACCTGTTTAGGTTCTGATTGCAATAAAAATTTGTGAAGAGTGTTTGGATTTTCTAAACTTCAGCTTTTATATCAGTTATCACATGATGTCTGGATTACAGAATATTCTCCATCATGCATTGGGTTGTCTTGGTTTGACCATGAAATATTGGAAAAGATCATCATGGTTTATTCCAGTCAAACGTTAGAATTAAAATTTTTGAATCAGCGTGGTAAAAACTTTATAAACACTGTTTAAAAAATGAAGAAAAAATAAAACAAGTTTCAATCTTTTTTAATTGGTTCATTTTTCATTTCTGGTTTTAAACTAATATTACAAACATTTATTTAAAGTAAATAAATAAATTATAAAGCTATAAAGTTTTCAGATATTTATTTCAATTAATTTTAAATTAGCCTGTTAATAAATAATTAATTGGTTAATAAATATTCCAGCAATTAAATCAATCTTTGCTAAATAAAAATCTAAACATGTAAGCTTCTACACAAGCATTCAAAAATATAAAAATTGTTTACTCTGCACATAAGAAAGTAATCTAAATGTAATTGCTTTATCAGAAAATATTTTAGTGTGGTAATGATAAATTTATAATTCTCTTTTTTACTTCTGTATGAAATTAGTTGTTTTATGGGTGTGTGAGCAGTTATATCTGTTTATACCATTTGATATCTTTGTTCTTTAATAAGAATAATGACAAAATATACACAGCATATGTATTTTATACAAGCATCGATAATAAAATCTGCTTAGACAGTCTTTCAAAAATGCTTATATTTTTTCATAAACATTAGTATGAGAAACTATTAAACATGATATTGATTATATTCTATGCTATACAACCAATAACAGCAATGAATATATTTGCTTAATTATAAAAATTTAAATGAATAAAATTTTTAGTTTTAAATTTATAATAGCCAATTTAGAGTGATACTATAAGGTTACAATATATATATATATATATATATATATATATATATATATATATATATATATATATATATATATATATATATATATATATATGAGAAAAAGGAAAACGATGTGATAATATGTTGTACTATTTCCATTATCTATCATTAAATGTTGAATGTATAAAAAATTTTAAATTTATTTAAACTTTTTAAATACAAACAACTCGTTAGTAATAACACATAAATAGACAACACAGGTTAGTAATTACACAGTGTTTCGAGTAATGGTATTCTTCATTTTTTTTCAGATGTTTCTGCCCTCACCAATGACACTCTCTTGAATATTGAAATTTAAGGCAATGCTTTAACTAACTAAGCTATTGCAACAGATAGTTGAAATTTTATATATTTATATATGGGGTTTGATTCAAATCCCTCATGAGTCCTTCACTTTTTTAAAAATACTTATTTCTAAGAGCAAGGTCGATTAGAGGCTTCAATACATTGTGCTATTGCCACATTGGGTTGACTTATAGGATTATTTGGAATTATCATATGTATGTACTAATGACCATATGTTCCATTGGGAAAATACAAAAATATTGGATAGAGAAGAAAAGGTGCAAAGAAGAAAATTCAAGGAAGCTTCTCATATAATAATGGCAAATAATCTTAGAAGTCAACCCAGTATGGGAAATACACACTGTATGGAAACCTCTATTTAACCTTGCTCTTAGAAATAATGATTAAAATTTTTTGAAGGATTCAGGAGGATTCGAACCAATCCTCGTATATAAATATATGACATATCTATTATCTGTTGTCTTTGAAAGAATAGCTTAGTTGGTTAGAGCAGTCATCTTCAGCCTTTTCATACCTGCAGACCAGCAAAAATAAGGATAAGATTTTGTGCACCAGCAGAAGTCTACAGATAAACTTTCTTAAAAGATGTAAACTGCTTAGCCTTAGATGAGCATAATTGTTATAACTGACCAAAACAGCATACTAGTTACTGTGTATTGTAATGGTGTTGCTTACCTTCACCTGCTGAACACTCTTTCTCGAGTTGCACAGGCATACTGCTACAGAAAGCAGTACAATAACAATTGTTCTCATTAATGTGCCTGCATTGCTATATTTATTATTTCATTGTTAAAACATGCAAGAATAAAATGTTATTCACCTGAATGTTGGGAAATATCACAGATGAAGTTATATATATATATGGAGTTTGTATAATAAAAAATGTTTTTTTTTTAATTTTGAATTTTTCAGAAAAATAATAAAAAAATTAATTCTACCCTCTCCCCCCATAAACATTTGTGATTACTAGAAAAACAAATTAATTTATGTATGATTGATTAGATTTTGTTTTCGTTCTGTTTCTTTTTTTTTAATTGGGTAAAAATGAGATAAAAAATAAATAAAAATTGTTTATATTAATTAAAAGTTAAAAATCTTATTATTTTGTTATTACAAACTTTCCTGCCAGTCTAGCGTGGACTGGCAGAAAACTTCTGCAGCCTGGCGCCAGTCCCCGGACCAAGAATTGAAGACCACTGGGTTAGAGCATTGCCTTAAAATTCTATATTCAAGAATCTAAAGGTATAAGTTTGATTCCTATGCTGTTATTATCACTGATCAGGCCAGCAACACCTGAAGAAGAGTGGAGAATAATACTCGAAACATTGTGTAATTACTAATCAAAGTTGTCTATTTGTGCATTATTACTAACAAGTTGTTTGTTTTTGAAAAGTTTAAATAAAGTTTAAAGTGTGCTATACATTTAACATTTACTGATAGATGATGGAAATAATCCAACATATTGTCACATCTAATATACTATCATCACAAACCTTCAGGCAAAATAAATACCTGAACTTAATACATTTTTCAATGCAAGAAGTATAACATTTTACAATGTAAATTTTTATATCAGAAATATTTCAATAAATTTTATTAACTGTTATTGTTTATTACTTGATGAAAAATTATTTTTCCACTTTTCTAAGAATACATAATACAAAAATATAGGAGAATGAATTCCCATTATATCTCAACCAAGTCTTAGCTGAATAAGATCATCTCAATCAAGATTCTATAGAGATTTATATAATAAAAAGGTGGAATGTAGAATTTTCTGTCATTTTCATGCATTTATTAAAAGGTATGAGAACTATAATCAGAATTTTTTTTAAGATCGAAAAAAATGAGATTAAGATTGAAAATTGAAACAAACGTTTAAAGTTTTTTAGAAAAAGAAATTAAAAGAACTTGCATCACGGCAATTCAGAATTGTATGAGATTTTGTAATAAGGATACCATTCAAGATATTTTTGCAATATATTTAAGCATTTTTAAATATAAAATTTGTGTTTAAGTTTTTTACATGGAAAAGAATAATGCAAATTTTTTTCTTCATTTAAAAATTTTATATAAGCTTTTAAAATGTGCTAAAATAATGTGATTATTTCATTTTGTTTTTAGACTATCGATTTCAATTGTTAAATACAAAAAATAAATCATTTATGTAAATATTATTTAATGAAAGTATTTAAAAAGATACATTAGAAAGATTTTTAATTTGAATAACATAATAAATGTAATAAGTGCACTTCTCAGAGTCCATTATGATTAGAGTTCATCTTGCTATGAATACGAGAATGCCATAAGTTCTTGAAAGAGCTAAGCCTTATTTAATTTATAGAAATAACAAGCTACCCAAAAGTTGCGTATAAATGTACTTATTACATTTATTACATTCCAAATAGAAGTATAAACAATTAACATCATTATATTGAATAATAATTCTTATTAAGTGCGATGTCAGCACGTAATACTTATATAAGCTAAAACCTTAGTACATGCACCTTGAGTGCTTAATTTTAGAAAGAGAGACCTCTACAAATCACAATGCAAGATTCGACTTTATAAGGATAAGAGGGACCCTCTTATCTCTAATCTATTTTTTTTACTTATATAGGCAAATCTAAAGCATTTTGATTTGGGAGCATGAAACTAATAAATTCTTCACTGATTAAGTCCACTATTTCTATTAAACATTAACATTCACGAAATCTTTCGATTTACAATGAGTCAATATTCAGATATTGAATTTAAAAATATTTTGAATCAATTTAAAGTTGTAAATATTAATTCTCATTAAGCTCAATGTCAGCACGTAATACTTATATAAGACTAAAACCTTAGTACATGCACCTTGAGTGCTTAATTTTAGCAAGAGAGACCTCTACAAATCACAATGCAAGATTCGACTTTATAAAGATAAGAGGGACCCTCTTATCTCTAACCTATTTTTCTTAATTATATAGGCAAATCTAAAGAATCGTACATTGTAATTTGTATAGGTCTCTTGCTAAAATTAAGCACTCAAGGCACATGTACTAAGGTTTTAGCCTTATATAAGTACTACATGCTGACATCGCACTTAATAAGAATTAATATTTACAACTTTAAATTGATTCAAAATATTTCTAAATTTATTATCTGAATATTGACTCATAAATCGAAAGATTTCACGAATGTTAATGTTTAATAGAAATAGTGGACTTAATCAGTGAAGAATTTATTAGCTTCATACTCCCAAATCAAAATGCTTTAGATTTGCCTATATAATTAAGAAAAATAGATTAGAGATAAGAGGGTCCCTCTTATCTTTATAAAGTCAAATCTTGCGTTGTGATTTGTAGAGGTCTCTCTTGCTAAAATTAAGCACTCAAGGCGCATTATATAAGTATATTGAATAATGTAAATGTTTTGAAAATTAACTATTATTTTGCTATTTTAATTAATAATGATCATATTGCCAATTGTTTTTTGAGTTTATGTTTTTTGAAAAGCAATAAGCATTTCCTTACCTTTAGATCTCACCAAGTTTTTTTGTAAGAATTATAATTATACCACAATAAGATTATTTTGTCATGTGTATAAAATAAAACAATTTTAAATCTGGAAATTTATATTTCAAAAGAAAAATCACAGTCTGATCTAATCAAGAATTTTTTTATTTAGGATTTTTTTTACTGTTTGCAATATTATATAGTATTGACTTTTGATCTCTGGAAGCTATAGTTTTAGAAATGAATAAAATCAGCATATATAATTAGAAAGTAGGTTGAAGATAAGACAGCCACTCTTATCTTTATAAAGTCATAATCTTGTGTTAAGATTTGTAGAGGTCCCTCTCATGGTAAAATTGAGCACTCAAGGTGTGTTATAGCAAGGTTAAAGCCTTATATATATATATTCATAAATCATTTTTGTTATATTTGAATACAAATTTATATACTATATAATAAAGAGCATAAATGATTTAATATTATATAATTTATATAATACATAGACACACCAATACTGATGCAAACACATTAATAAATTATACCATTTATCAAAGAATTAAACAAATTTAAAATACTATTCAAATAATTAAAATTGAATACTTCAACCTGATATTCTGATTGTTTTTATCGGAATGAAGACTTTGAAATTAGAATCATCAGGCATTGTAAATCCATTTTAGTAATGAGTCTAGCCAATAAAGAAATTATGCCTTTGTCATCTTCATGCAATCTAGTAAACTGAGCAGGAAAAAATTAAAGGAACCTATTAATAAAAATATTAATAAAAAATTCAAATTTTGTCCAATTTCAACTTGCGATACACCATTTTAAAGAGGAAGTCAAGGAGCAGCGACTTAATGGGATTTTTATAAATGTCAGGTGTATAGTTTTCCTACAATTTTAAAAAGAAACCTTTGAACAATACAGCTACCGGTAACTGCTCTACATGTTTGGAATTTGGGCACCGTATTGAATTTTAAAAAAACTGACTTGAGACATAATTTTCACAAATTAACTTCAGTTTTCATAATGTTAGAGCAAATTGATAAAAATTAGAAAAATTAATTAAGGAGAACAATAAGGTGAAGACAAATAGTGAATACCATTAAAAAGGTAAGGGAAAAAAATTTTCAACATCCAAAATAATTATTACTTTATTGTTTGTTCATAATTTTTATCATTAATTAAGTTTAAAGTACATCTTCATTGATAATTACTTTGTATCCCTCACAAAATTCTCATTCAATTCATATATAATACTTCTTACCTGAGATAATCCATATCTTCAGATTCTACAAAAATAGTCACGTAAGAATTCATTTTTATCTTGTACCTCAAAAGTTAACAAATCTCAAGGCGTCTATATGAAAAAGATTCATTTTAATAAAAGATACAGTATAAATCATTTCCAGAAGGTGGATATGCATTTGTCATCATAGAAATTGGCTTCTTGTCTATCCAAAACTAGAAATTAAAGGCTACTGTCTGTATCAATGATAAAATGAGTTTCATCTCTTCATTTTATATTTTTTGTGTATACCAGTGATGTTTATATTCTTTGTGCACACCAGTGATACTATCTTGTTATATTTATTGTCCTACAGCGAGATAATTTATTTGCATATAGCTGATTTGGTAGCTATAGATGTGAAAATAATGTGATGCAAAATGTGATAAAACTACTGATTCCATTGTATGAGTACCAGCACATAGGCAAGACTCAGGATTTGATTCTTTGCTGGCATACAGTTCCATGTGGTATACTTAACCTATGTGGCTATCACCACACACATCACTTGAAACCTCTCTTTATTGGTTTAAGAGTTTATATTTTCACATGGTATTATGTCCAGTGAATTGTGTGATTGCTTTCTCAGCTGCAACCTTTCTATACATCTGATAATCAGTCTTAAAATTTACATTCTATTGCTCTATAATACCTTAATTACATATATATATAAGTTATTTCTTGTTATACAAACACAGACATGCAAATACAAACACACACATTGCCTCAAACTTGGATCAGAGCTCCAAAATTACATTGTACATAAACTAACTACATTATATTGGAATATAAGTATAATTTGTATACTACACACACTAATATAAATGCAAACACATTAATAAATTATAATTTCTCAAATAATAAAAAAATTAAAATAATACTATGCAAATAATAGAAAAATTTTAAATACCAAAAAATTAAAATTGAATACTTACAATATTACGTTTTTATCGGAATGAAGGTCTTGAATTATCGAGACATTATTAATCTATTTTACTTCAAAGTCTTACTAAAACAAAAATTGTGACTTTGTCTTCTTTGTGCAATCTAATGTAGAAAAAATAAATGAATGTACTAAGAAAAATTTTAATCTAAATTTTGTCTGATTTTAATATACGATATGCCATTTTAAAAAGGAATTCAAACAGCAATGAATTCTGGGATTTCTGTTGACATCATGCTTATAGTTTTCAAGCAATTTTAAAAAGAAAACAAAATTTCAATCAATCAGCTGCTGCCAGCAGCTATCGTGGAACCGCTCAAGCATTAACTTTTTTTTATCTTTCTATTATTAAAACATTTATTTCATTTGATGTCTAATGTACTAAAAGGCAAAAGATAATTTTTTTCTTGAAATAACTTATTATATATAACTTTAATACCCATAAATTAATTAATTTCATTAATAATTTTGATCAATAATAAGTTATTAGTTGGATTATAAATGTTAAAAAAAAATTTCAAATGAATTAATTTTGGATTCTCTAATGTTATATTTAAAGTTACATATAATACTGAAATTTGTGTTTAAAAGAAAATCATTTTTTTGCTTTTTAGTGCACTATTTATTAAATGAAATGTTTTTTAAAAAATACTTTTTATATATATTATTTTTAATACAATTTTTTTTTGTTGAGCAATTATAAAATATTTAATAACTAGTAATAGAATCTTGAACAACTAATTGACAAACAAAAATAAATGATTCAAAATAGTATGATTAATGTTTGTTTGTGACATCTTTGAATCTAAATTTTAATTTTGCTAGAATACTGTTCTCTATTATAATATTTACAGTTGTAATAAGTATAATACATTTTTTTGGGCTTAATTCACCAATAATTTTTACTGGTATTTTCATTTCTTCTCCATTTTCTTTTATCTCATTACTTTCCATCATTTAAATTAGTAGCAGATCCACTCATTGTGAGTTGCTCACCCATTAGTCATTTGTTTATTATCTGTGACAAATGATTCGTGTTTGTACAATTACATTTATATCTTGAATCACACACACACCCAGTACTATTCTGATTCTAATCTTTTTTCCTTTCTAACTTTTTATTTTTTGTCTTTTTATCTATCCTGGCTTTAGAGTGGACATTTTTATATGAAGAAGGCTGTTAATGATGGTGGTGATATGGTGGTGATGATAATCTTTACAGTCGATAAATTATAAAGATAAAAAAAGATCTATATCTTCAAAGCTATCTGGTATTTGCAATCATAAAGCAATTTCCATTATGTGCCCAAATAATCTGAATTGATCAGATAAATGATGTGCCTCTCAATTAAGTTTGAAAAAGAGATGTTTATACATTAACATATATTAACTTCATAGTTTCTTTTATTTTTATACTGTAAAATTTTTTTTTTATATGTCAAAGCATTGAAAGGGAAGCGAACCTGGGCCAGCTGCTTGGAAGGCAGCTATGCTAACCACTAGGCTACCAACGCTTACTGTAATTTTTATTGTCTACATATTTAATGACGATCATATTATTTTCATTCTGTTTTTTATAAATACCTTGAAGTCTTAATCACAGTTTTTAGCTTAGAATTACATTATTATCAGCAGAATAAATGTAAATGTTTCTACCTTTCTTGGTCTAAAAGCAATAATAATGTAAATCTGTTTAATTTTTTTTGCCAATTAAAAAACAATGTATTTTTTATATGTATGTATAAAAATAACTTTATTCTTAATAAAATATTAGGTCAATTGGTAATATAAATGAAATATAACAGTACAGTTGTAGAAAAGGTAAATTATAAATAAAGCAAGTTAGAATATTTTAAATTACTAGGGCACTAGTTAATTTACACAAAACTAAAATTTTCAATTATTTTTGAACCTACCCAGGCACCTCTCTGAGAAGTGCCAAAGCACAAAACCATGGTCAGGAGTTGGGGGGGAGGGTTCCTGACAGAGATATTTTAAATGCTGGCTCTGGCTAAGCATTTATCTCAAAGCTTGTTGAGGAATTGGCAATCCTCATTGTTTATAACTTATAAGTTTAAGAGAATAGGGTCATGTAATCTATGTGTCTTATTTTGATTATTTTTGAATATTATTTTGCATAATTTTAATAACCCTCCCATCCGTTAGTCATTGCTATGAGTATGATATCAGAATTAAGATATCGGAAGCTGATCAGCTTACTATAATAAAATTTTTATTCTTAAGCTTTTCTTACTCAGCATTCCTAATGTTTATGTCAATTTTAATATGGGTTAAATATCATTTAAATATTATTTCCTTAGTCCTATAATAAATAAATTTATTCTTTAGTTAATTTATCATCATATCAAGATATTTTATTTATTGTAATATAAATGTATATTTTACAATTGATAAGAAACATCTTTTATTGGGAAGATATGGATTTTATTACAGTACTGTTTTATGATAATAAGATCATTGTATTCTTAGATTTTTTTTTTTTTAATATTATGATGTGATATACATCTGTTTTAGATTGAATTATATTAGAGTTATAAGACATCTATTTATGATGATTTTAAAAAATGAACATGGATGTGACTTTACTTTTCACTATTTTTTGCTATAACTGTTTGAGCTATCTAAGATTTTACTTACTGCATATTCAGGTGAAATGTTGGATTATAATGAGGAGTTTATGAAATCCAGATGTCATGACTTTCTTCTTCATCTGAGACTTTCAGTTGCTTCTGTGTACAGAATAGTCCAGGACCATAAAGATTAATGGTGCTTATGGGAGAAAAATTGAACATTTCTGATTTTGGTTGATAAGGAATTTTAGGAGCATTAAATTGACTTCTCCAGCTAGGAAATTTAATGATAGTAAATGGTTTATCTGTCATTTTATTTGAAGTAATAAAAAACTGTCTGATAATGCCAAAGATGACTATGTTCTTATAATATATTGAAAAGTTTCATTTTTGATTCACCATAACCTTGTTTTGTCAAGGAAAATTATCCAAAAATGTTAGAAAGATGTAGTTCTTGTTTTTAAAAACCATATATAAATTTAATTATATGAGCTCTTTTTAACATTTTTTCTCTCATCATTATTTAAGTCTTTAGCTCTCAGGCAACACCAGAGATTTAAAAGTAGTATGCAAATGTGTATTTAATTAAATACAATGATATTTTCATATTGTGTTTATAATGTACTTACTTGAAAGAATTATTGTATATTTTTAAATAATTTCATGAAGGATTTAGCATTTAGTTTAAAGTTTGGATATTGTAAACCTTTTGTATGACAAAAGACATTATTTTATATTTTAGAAGTAAAAATATATTTTTTATATTGTAAGCATTTTGTATAACAAGAAACATGAATTTACATTTCAAAAGTAAGAACATATTTTTTATTTATATCTGTTTTGTAAGATTAATTAATTCTACAATGTGAACATGAAGATATTTATTTCTGAAATATAATTAGTAAATATAGATAGAAACTTATTTTTTTCTAATTCAATTTATAAATCAAAATAATTATAAACCTTTTCTATTATATATATTAGAATGCATTTTCTTTCAGTGATCATATTTGCAGAGTATTATCATATTAAAATATTTTTGAAAAGTGTTTATTATTTTAAGCATCATTGCATATTTTTAATGATCAGAATAATTTTGATTTCTTGATAATAAAAACATTAATTAAAAAAAACTTTTGAGTAATTTTAAGAGTTAAAAATTATTTAATATTTTCAGATTTTAATTCTAAATGAAGTATCTGAACATTAGTACCTAATGATAATTCAAGAAAAAGATACCCAAGAAATGTAACAAGATTATTAAAGTGTATTCATTCTCTTTTGAGGAGAAAATACATTTCTGCAAATCTTTGACGATATATATCATGATACAGAAAAATAAGTTTACGCAATTAATTGTTTATTTATATATATATTTTTTTGCAAAATTAATAAATATATAAATATATGTTTTTAATAAATCTGACCTGTCTATATTTGGCTTTTATTTGAAAATATTTTTTAATAAAAAATAAGTGGCAATTTAATGATTTTAAACAGGAAATATCTACATTCAAAAATATTATTTTCTTTGTTGTTTTTTTGTAATTGAAAATTTAAAATTTAAAATATTTTATATGTTTCAATAAAATTTGTCTTAAATATACAGATTTGTTAAGCTACATGATTTTATCCCCCCATTTGATATATTTCTTTAGCCTGAAAGCTGGCATGTAATCTTTTGTATTGCTTTTTTTTTTTCTGTTTATTATTCTTTTTTTATTTGCAAAATTGATATTTTATTATGTTTAGTTTTCTTTTTGAAATTATGTTCCAATAAAATTGGTCAAAAAAGTAAGATAAAATAGAGAATCATTTTTTTTTTGTTAAAAAATACAATGGAAATAAAAATATGAAAAAAGAAATGAATAGAAAAAGGCCTATGACATATTCAAAATATATCATTTAAATTTGTTGAATATTGAAAATCCTATATTTACCTTTTTATGCAGTGATGCTGCATTTAACTAATTCATCATAAAAAATTATAGAGTGAAGCAAATCTAATAATTCTCATAGAATAAAAATGAAATAAAAAATTAAATATTTTTAAAGATATTAATTTTAAATTTATTCATAAATTTTATAAATTTTGATACATTAATTTAAAATTATAGCATTATTATTTTTTTAAAATTTTATTACATACAATTTTTAATGAAGTGATGATATATAATAACATTTCCTGATCATTATTAATCATTTTTTTTCTTTAAAATTAATCATTTTAATTTATTCACTAGCTCTTAATCCTAATTAAAAGCCATAATTAATTACAACAATATTTGATCTCTTTATACACATGTGCATATATATATATACCAACACACATTGTATACAAAAATGTATATACTGTAAATATTTTTATATGCCTAATTTGTTTCCAAATTCATAATAAATAGGTAATTAATATTATAGATAACTTAATTTTTTTTATAGTTAAAGTAACTTTACATCGAGATAATTTATTTCAATATAACATAACTTATTAAAATTATACATACCTGAAAATATTTATAAATTTTTATTAAAATCTTATATATGACTTAGTGTTTTTGCTATTACTAACAGATGAATGTATTTGGAATATTTAAATAAAGTTAAATTTTTCTAAAGATATTCAATACGCATATTAAATGAGGAAATAGTCCAATATAAAAATACAATTATATAAGACTTCTCTCTGCTTTTCTTTCCTATAACAAATATTTTTTTAGAATATAACTTTATGAAAAAATTTATAAGAAAAATAGTATAATTTATATTGTCATACTGAAAATATTAAAAAATAAATTATGTACATGTATGTATGCATAATACATGCAGTTTTTTTATACATTTTAAACAATGACTAATGTTGAGTTTGACTTCTGAATGAGAATGAACAATTTGACTTCCAAATGTGAATGAACCATAATGAATAATAATAAGTTAAAATAATCAATGTGATGTAGTTTTTAATAATTTTCTAAATATACTTTTTTTTCATTCTTTATTTTTTTATTTATTGATTGTAGACAGAGGCAAACTTTGGCCACATTAGATACTATAAGCTTATTAAGTTTAGAATGGGGATATGATAATATTATTTTTTGTCATGTTTTTTTTTTTAAGTTTTACAATCCTTAAATGATAATATGAAAATTCCCAAATATTTTTTTAATAATAATATTGTGAATATTTATAATTTTGTTAAGAGTAGTGCAAAAGAGAAAGAATAAAAAATAATAAACAAATAATAATTTTTATATTCTCTCTCTTCAGTAATTTATCTACTAGTTTTAAGTGAAAAAAGTAATAAAATGAAGCATATTTTTTATTCATTTAATTTTCCCTCTAAAATTGTAAAAAAGGGTTTTAACTAATTTAATATTTTTTATCTCTTATTTGCAAGATATATTGTTTTTATAGTTAATTGTTAAAAGGGTGGGGTGATAAACCAGAAAGTAAATGACAATTAGTTTTGTATTTACAATCAACAAGGTAATATTATTTGCTATATGAAATTATATTTTGTTGATAAAAATGTATTTAACTTGAAATTTTTAAAATTAATTTATTAGTTAATTTTTTTTCTTAATTGTTAAAAAAATGGTGTTAATGTCTATTCCTCCAACTATCTGTTCTATGAGTTGTCAGTGTGTGTGACTTGATTTTTTTATAGCATAGAATTTTAAGTGATTTGTGAATTATTCCAATAAGACTTTCAATTACAACAGAATAAGCTTATACATTATTTTGTTCATACTCACATTTCTTAGGGTGGTCTTGAGCTAGTTTTAGAACAGTGATTGCTAATTTATTTATATGTGGGGGTTTGCATTTGTATTTAGACATTCAGATAATTCTCTGAATGGTTGAAAAGTAAAGATCATATTTAAAATCCATTTACTGCAATTTTAAAGAAATTTTAGTTTATATTTAGCCTGTAAAGCCATGTTACCATATGACCTAAGCATTGATGATAATCAATATGTTTTAGGTTCCAACTCATAAGTATGTGCATCCAAATGATTGTTATATATTGTTCTCTTTGTTTAGCAAGCTAAGTAGAGTACTTTTTGATGTAGATTCTCTTTTAGATCCAATCGTAAGGGATGACTTGATTGTTGTTATTTAATGCGGGTGATATTGTAACTTATTATTATTATTATAACTGCATATTGTATTCCAGTGCTGATTCTCATGATCTTTGTATATTTATTCATTCTATATTTTATTTATTCAGTGGGAATGATGTTGTGTCCATCTCCCATGTTACTCCCTTTTTTCTACTGTTAATATATAATATCTTTAAATACACTTTTTGTAGGCATTTTTTACAATGCATTAATTTTGTTTATTTCTTGACAATATTTTCAAACAATTTTGACTAACAATCAGTTAAAATTGTTAGAAAATATTGCCAAGAAGTAAATGAAAATGAATGCTCTGTAAAAAAGTGATTATAGAAATTGTATTAGATGGTAATTTTTTAATTAATGGCGTTTATTCTGATGCTAATGAATGCAAGAAAGATATGTATTTTTTGTATAGTTAACATGAATTTAGTCAACTCTGAATAAATGAAAGTAAGATATGTTTTCTTTTGTTTTTCATATGATTAGTGTAATAAATTTGTAAAATTATTTTGCTGCTATTGAATTAAACATATTTTAATATAGCTGAATTATTACTTAAGTTTAAACATTACTCTAAAGAAGAACGTTAATTTGGTGCCATTTTCTCCTCTTTTTTATACTGTTAAGTTAATGTATTCACAAGATATCTCAGATATTTGTTGATTAAGTATACTGATTTATGCATGATGGAACCATCTGTGTGTGTATATATACTTAGAGGGGATTTGAACCCATAGTTTCAAGTTTTCTTCAGTCATCCACTTCTTCTTATACAACCGATACACAATCTTTTCTAATTACATCTAGCTTAAAAATATACATAATATACTTGTATTTAAATATTATATATATAAATAAACAAACAAATGATGTATAATTAATTTAAAATAAGTTATCTAAATCTTATTTCAATAAGTAAATCTTAAGTAATATATGATGTATTCTCTAGAATAAAATGTTAATTAGCTTACAAAATTTTGTCATTTTATGCTCATCTTCTTCCCTCTCCCCTCTCCCGACAACATTTAATATAGATTGTTTTAGCAATTATTGCTTTGGAAGTTTTGAATGATTTTTTTTTAAAGGAAGTAATACATTTTATCTTATACAATATGATTATAGAGCATACGATTCACTATTAGCAATTAGACTTAATAATGAAGATTTTGATGTAATGTTTATCTATAATCAGACTTTTATCAAACATATCAGTAAGCTGATATAGTTTTATGCTGTCAAGAAAGCTTTCAAGATTAAACTTTGATATGTCCATTTGATGTTACATTTAACAGATTTATCTTTAAATACTTCATTAAATCTTTTTAGTTCTATTTATCCTGCTTTATGATTCAGCAAACATTTATACATGTATATATCGACGAAATGAGAACACCAACACTTTGTTTATTAATATTGATCCTAACAGTATCTGTTAGTATCTTTTTAAAATCTGAAGTCAATTAAAATAATGGAAAAAGTAAACAATAATCTATAAGAAAAAGATATTTAATAATTTAAAATTTATAATAAAAAAAGTAGAAACTATTTACATCGACATAACTACTATTTTAGAAAAAGAAAAAACAAACAGCAATTGTGTTCATAAAGATAGCCAACTTTTTCTTTCATTATTTTCAAAATAAATTTTAAAATAATCATCTATTGAATTATAATGATATAATATCCAATTGACTTAATAAATCAACACAAATTCGGAAAAAGAAACAAAATCTAGGAGGGGGAGAGGAGGTGTCAATTTGTTTATTCGTAAATCAAAAATAAAAACAAGTCTTTGAATCAATCAATGAAGGATAAAACTAATTACAGCCAAATTGCTTAATAAATGATTAAATTTGCCACTTCAAAGATGCCTTCAGAAATAGCATTTTCACAAATGTTTTAAACTAAAGATCAGCCACATTACACCAGGTGTGTGCCAAATATATAATTTTACTATTAAAACATATAATAGCTACAATGTGTCCAAAACCTATTAATCAGACTGTACAAAGAACAAATGATTGTTCCCAATTTAACAACTAGCTATTTTTTAATATTTTTTTTTACCAAAAAATATTTCTCTATAACTGATCCAATATTTGAAAAATCATCATCAAATCGAACAGATCCTTAACTACCAAATTGAAAAATATATTTTAAGCCTCTTGTGATATGGGAATATTGCATATTGATATATCATGACAAATCACACTTGAAATAAAAAATAATAGCAATAATTTTTTTTAAAATATTAAATTCTTTTATTTGCCATGAGCCAAAAAGAAAAAAAAAGTTTCTTCAACCACAGTTGAGGTTTTTAGATTTAATTTAAAATAGAAGATGGGCCAACCAGAAAATAATTAAGTCAATCTTTTGTTATAAAAAATAGGGATTTACTTAATTAATTTCTGGACTCACAATGCTTTTATTTCAAGTTAAATCTAAAAACCCCAATTGTGGTTGAAGAAACTTTTTTTTCTTTTTACTTTTTAGTATTGGCACAGTAAATAAAAATGTAAATCTATAGGCACTTTAAATTGGCTTGCCACTTTTATATATATACTTAATGTGTACATAATAATATATATGTATATAAGTGATTAAAAATATGAAGTATTTTTTTAAGTGGAAAGTGTTACATCTTTGTTTTTGATTATAAATTTTTTTTTTAAAAAAAGCTTACCAATACTATATTGTAAATGAATTTCACACATAGTGTATATCATTATATATTGCTGCAGTAAGTTAATATGTATATTCTTTATCTATATATCATATTTAGTATGTTTACATAATTATATATATATTATAAAAGTTCTGTTACATGGCACACAATATAGTGTGTGTGCACAAATATATATAAAGTTGAAAGAAAAAATATAAATAAACACAGACAAAAATTTTGTAGATATTTTTTTACATTTTCCTGGAATAAGTAAAAGAGTAAATAATTATGAATTTAAAATAGAATTTTATTATAAATTAAATATTTAAAAAGGTCTAAATAAATATTAATATTGTATTCTGATTTTGAAATTAAAAATAAGCATGTTTTCTAATAATTGTAAAAATATCTATTATCTATCTTGGAAATCTTTTAATTAATGCTTGTATACAATTCTCTATCTAAGTAAAAACATGTAGATCACACCTTTGGTAAAATTTTAAAGTTGATTCCAAATGATTAAAACAGTTTTTAATTAGTGTGTTTTTGTCACCTCCATTTTACTATAAAAGGAATTGATGAAAAGATTATTTTAGTTTGGCTTTTAGTTTTTTTAAAGAGTGGGCTAATAGTTTGTTGGTAACTAGCAGAGAGTGGCAGCAGTAGAGTTGGCTGGAAGAGATGGTTAGCAGATCACACACAAAATTACAATGAATATATAAGACTGCAAGGAGGGCAAATTCAAGGGCTGCTGGTTGACTATACTGGAGTTTTGATTCACGAAGCCTGATCCAGCTTTTTGTATTCATTAGCCTGCACAAATGTGGACAAAACAGTGTGCTTGCTTGAAGTAAATTCAAATCATAGACAGAACTAAGAATGCCAACCATACCTGAATTATATGTTTCCTGATGTGACTATAAACCAATCTCATCAAAACCAGAAACTCATCAAGAGAATTCTATCATCTTGATGGAAGTACTTATACATATGCTGTTGCATCTATATGCAGAGAAGCACCAATAGATATATACAAAAGTAAGTTGTTTTTAAATAATTCATTTAAAAGACATTTTAAAATTTCTATATTTAATTTAAAGACATTATGATTAGTTAAGTGCTACCTGTGATAGTGATATATATATATATGTTAAATCATTTAAAATCTGTATTTTAAAAGAAGAAAACAAGTAAATAATTTTGCTTGTATTGAATGAAAATCTAAAAGTAATGACTGAATCATATACAATTTTATAAATAGAAAAAAAAAAGAAATGTCAACCAATAAATATTTTTAGAGTAATCTGTCAAAACCAAAAAAAATAACTTTTATAAACTCAAAAATTTGATAGTACTATTTTATTTTTTTGTAAAAAAAGAAAAGAAGAAAAAAGTAAACTGTTATGAGAGAATTAATAATTGATTCAAAACTGTAATCAGAAAGGATAGAGTTTGATAACTAAATTATTTTTTTTATGTATATACACATTGTGTGAATTTTATGTATAGTTTTCAAATGGAATTAATTATGAAAGATAGCTTCTTAATAATTTTATAATTTTGATAAATGCAAATATAATAGATGAATTTCATTTATATGTTAACCAATTATTGAATCGCACATACTTATGCAGATAATATATATTTGTTTATGTAAACCTAAATTGAAGTATTTGATAACATTTAAAAGTGAAAAGTAAAAATGTTTATTTTGTAACAAGTCAAAGATGTTTTGAAATTATAATGCCACATGTCTGTGTGCATATATCAATGTGTGTCAGATAGATATGTATAGGTAAATTTTAATCATTTATAGTATTTTTATATACTTAAAATTTTTATAATTTGTTATGACTATTCAAATATGTCCAGAAATTATGCAGCATGTCTGTGTGTGGATATATATATAGTTACTTTATATGAACATATATGGAAACCACAATGTAATAACTTAAATTTTCTATATTAATCAAAATCAGAAGGCTTCTAAGTGTATAACCAAATTCTAGAGACCTTAATTTTAATTTTTTAAATTGTTATTAATAATCTTGTATTTCATTATAAAAATTACTCCAGTGAACTTAATTCTAAAAAGAGTTTAGAATATTGTATGTTTGCATCATCTCTTGGTCTCAATATAGTAATAGAGCATATGTTTTCTGAGCTAGATTCATGCATAATGGTCTGATTATATGAATTGGGATGTTTTTAGTGCTTAAGGGGCATCCAGTATGATTGATATATCATGGTTGGTGCTGAGATTATATTCTTTAAACCCCATGCACTGTATTTTATTTTAGATTAGTCTTAATAGAAATTAAGTTTATAGTTGGACAGTACATTAGTGGTACTAAGTTCCTAGAGCATTGATGATGATCAGCATGTTTTAATATCCCAGAATTATTGTTTTTATGATTAGATATTCTGATGGATGAGTTCTTAAGATGGTGCATCCAAATCATGTGTAAATAATTGCCCCAAGTTGGCAAAGGCTCAATAATTAGCCTGGACTACAGTAGACACATTTCAAATCCAGTCATAAGATGGACTGTTGATTTATTGTTTTGATTTATTTTTATTGTTGATCATTCATGATAATGAATGGTTATTTTGAGTATTACTTACTTATACATATGATAATGTTGGTTGATGTATGGTTAATTATACTTATAGTTGCTCTAAGGAATAACTGGGCTGATCTCATTACATGATCTCTTTGAGCTCTCTTGATGTCATGTTCTCATGATATATAAAGTTACTATATATTTTTGGATATGGGGATGATGATGATTTTCCATCACCTCAGGTCCAGTAAATTACCCCCACCCCATTATATTTATAATAAAGTATTAAGTAACTTAGTTTTCTGCTGACAATTTTTTGATTTTTTTTTCTTTTCATTTGAAAAAAAATATTTTTTTTTTTAAAAAAGCTTAACAAAACTATATTGTAAACTATCTTATTACTTAAATGAAGCTTATAATTAAATCTAAGAAAAATTGAGCATTACTTTAAATATTGAAGTTCTAAGAACAATTTTTAAAATTGACATCAAAATATTCAAAATTCCTCTCCCCATTCTTTTATATCTAAGAAATTAAGTCACCTATTTAAAATATTGTAGTGCCCTATCACTTTGGTAGAGATTTCAAAAAAATGTACAAAATGTCAACAAGTTATATTGAATTTAAATGTATTAAACCCCAATTTAACTTTAGATTGAAAGCAAAAAAAAATCTATACCTCCATCTTATGAGCCTTATTTAAAACATATTAAAGTTCTAAGAACAATTTTTTAAATTTGATATCAAAATATTTAATATTTTCCTGCCCTCTGTTTCATATCTAAGTAACTAGATCATCTACTTAAAAGATTAGTGACCCATATATATTTGCCGGTATTTCTTATTTATGTACCAAGTTTGAAGCAATTCTACTTAAATCTATTAAACTTTGATTTTAAAATCTGATTTTAACTATTTAAGTGATTCAAAAAGTTTACAAACAAACATACCAACCAATAAAACATATTCTAACCTAATAAAAGCATTAAATATAAAAAGAACAGATTAAATGTTGCATTAATAATAGCTATATCAAGATAATTAACTCTTATTTTACATTTTAACTTTTTTAAAGTGAATTGTTTCATGTAATATTGAAATCTACCTTCTTCATATTAAGATGGAAATCTTCTTTATGATTTAAAATGTAATTATCATATTCCAAAATTTGCTAACTCTTCAATAGCTTATACAGTCTCTTTCCCATTTCAGTGGTGGCAAAATTACTTTCCCTACTATTATGATCTTTTTTGGAATTCCATTAAACTTATGCATACAGAAAATTAATATTAATTGATAAATATGTGATCATTGATCATTTTTTATAAAAAAAATGAATTATTAAACCTCTAGGAGTTTTATCATCTCATCAAATTCAGATTGGAAATGTAGTACTAATAGATTTAATACTAACAGATTTATTTGAATGTAGATTACAAATGAATCTAGGGAATAAAAATAATTAAAAAGTGATTTCATTAAAAGCTACTTTGATTGCAAGAAAGCATTGATTTTTATCTGATAAAGCCAATTTTATCGATTAATGTGACCTTGTCTGCTTTAAAATAAACTTTATTTGATTCAAGATTGTAATCACAGAAAATATATTAATTACACTATCCCAAATCTCCCATATTTTTTATAAATCATATGATTATATTTATTTATTAATTTAGCATATGTATTTTTTTAAAAATATGTTTCCCACATTTTTATAAGTGACTATTAAATTCCATTTATAAAGCAAAAGACTATGGATTATCATGAATCTATTGAAGAGATTTCAGTAATGTTTAGGAAAATCAGATTAAACAGGTCCTGCTCTTATTTTGAGGGGGAAAAAATTGACACTTCATAAGAAGTTTATTTTTTATGCTATAATTCTTGTTATAAATTCTTGGATGAACTTTTAGAAATATACCGTTATGAATTGAGACTTGGGTGATGAAACTATATTTTTAATTATTAGTGAGCCCAATCTATTTAACAGCTTTCTAAATATATGTAAATATTTTTGTAAAACAAGTTCTGATATCCAGAAGGACAGTAAGTGAAAGAACAGATAGTTACTGAAAAGCAATAGAATTTAATAGTGTTATATCTCAACTTACCTTCAACTAATGAACTAGTCCAGATTCCATTTTATTTTGATTGGGTTGAACATTCATCACCATAGACCAATAGATGCTATTAGATGATGATGCTCAGTGAATGTGATTGCTTTCATTATGTGATGAATAGCCAATTCAGTTGAAAATAAAGGGAGATTTGTAAGAGGGTACAACAACAATTTATTGTCAAATCTAAATGGAAGTATACATGTTGTCACATTAGAACTAAAAGTTACTAGAACCTAGATCAGACATGAGAAAAGTAGTTACAATACAGCTAGAAGTATCATTATGTCTACACAAAAGCAAGCTGTCACAGAATAGCACGAGAAGCCAACTGTAACTACTCATGAGGCAAGCTGTCACAGTGTAGGTGGAAGTAGTAGGTAAATCTAGAAGGGTACATGAAGTCCCTTACATTAATTGTGACATGGCAATTAAATGCTATACCAAGTCAACAGGATCAGACAAAGGTATAACAGTTGTATACATTGTAGATACACATTTGTATATTTGTTTTAATTAATAAATATTTTATTGTAATTTACTAATTTGTGTTTATTATAATTATGCAATAAATACAATAGTTGTTGCAATCATGGCAGGATAATGACAGTTAACATTATTAGCACATCAATAAAAAATTAATTAATTGATTTTAATTTTAAAGGCTGGATTTTCCCCCATAAGTTATTTAGATCTGTGTTATTAAAAAATTGACAGTTAACATGATTAGTACACCAATAGAAACTTAAAAAATCAAATGTAATTTGATACTCATTAACTATAAAAAAATCCTAAAAATTTTTTTTTCTCAAGGCAGAATGAGAGAGAAAAAAAGTCAAAATGGTTAAAATTGGCTCAGTACAAGAATTCAATCAAGTCTGTCCTGAAAATTGGCAATCCTACATGGATTGGGTGCTTTTTAATATGCAGGTTACTCAAATTAAAAAGCTTGAATTAAAATTAGCCACATCTGTGTCTATATGTAAACCTCAGATTTACAAGACATTACATGCACAGGCAGTTCATATGCTGCCAGCTCAGCTTGATTTAGACAAAACACTATCTCAACTGACAGCATTTTTAAATCTAAATACCTAGCAATAATCCAGAGATATTACTTCAATTTCTGTTCTCAAGGGGAGGGAGAAAAAGAGAGATTTTGTCATTATGCTCAGATAAGTTGCATTAAGCTGTAGATTTGGAGATTTTCTCAATGAAGCTTTGAGAGATCATTTCATTTGTGTAATGATGGACCACAACTTTAAGGTATCACCTTTGATTCATCTATTTCTCAGTGACTCCAGCTGTGGTCATAACAATTTAGTCCATTTCATTAAATTGAAATAGTCCCAGCATTAAAGTGGTAGATCATAAAGTGAGATCATATAAAGATTTTCCCACTCAGAAAAAGCTTACTGGATCTACTTTTGATAATATTGTTAAACTTTGTTATAGATGTGACAAAGAAAAACACACACATAATGTTCACACTGATTGTACAGTAAGTAGATATTGCAAATATGTCAGATCACAAAGAAGCTGCCTGTTTTAAAAAAGAAAAAAGCAAGGTGTTTAGAAGAGAATGGAAGAGTTCATTCCAAAGTGTGAGAAGGGCATTATAAAATCAAAATATCAATACCTGTACTAATAAAGTGAAAATCATTGATTTGACTTTTACAAGAAGAATTATTAGTGATGTGCCAAGAAAAATGGAACTGGATACCAGGTTTGAAGTTCCCTTGTGTCAAAAAATGTGCTTGTTATCATTAATAAAAAATAGGCATCATCTGCATCCTCACAGAAAAATGATTATTGACTATCAAGGTAATCAAATATCACTCTTGGGTCAAACAAGAGTTTAAGTTACTACACCAATAAAACTATGTATTTACTTTTGTTGTATCTGCTAGTAAGTGTAGCAATTTATTAGGCTATGCTGGTTCAATCACTTGAGTTTTACATTGACTAAAATGAACGATTTCACAAAAATAAAATCTAATAGAGTTTACCCAAAACTAGTTGATAAAGTGCTAAAATGCAGATAGGTGCTTAAGACCTATGCCATATGTTCAAGAGAATTACCATATGGGTTCCATCAGTTGTAATCAAATTAATAGCATTACAAGCAATGTTGTTTAAACAGCAGATGTGCCAGTAACACTACAATCACAGAAATTAACTAAGATTGCACTATATATCAACATTCACTCTGTAATTTGATCTCTAAAATTTAATATAAAAAACATTCATAAAATCTTGAGTTTTGCATTCTTTAAACATTTTATTTGTTCCACATTTAACTCTTCTTGCGTTATATGAATTACCTTGTCATCATTTGAAAGTCTAGCTATTATCATTGCTCATATGTATGATTCCTAATATGATGTATATACCAGTGTGATTTTCTTGTTTATAAGTGAGATGGATACCTTACAAATCTATAAAAAACAACAATATCATGGAGTACATAATTTGAGGCCACATTTTTTGTGTCTATTTTAATTTCTATCTTAGCTGCTTGCTCTTTCAAGCTCTTACAGATTTTTGAAAAATGCTATTATCCATGTATCACAAATATTCCAACTTATTTTGATTATACTATACTTAATATTAATAACACATTCTTATCACTACAGGATTTCCCAATGACTACTTTCCAGAACCGCTATATTTTCCAACACTATAAATTCTAAACATTATAAATGAATATTATTTATCCTTTCTTTAAATAATATCCAAACCTATTCTTAATGTTTCATACTTTGAACATACCAAGAAGATTAAAATAAAAAAACAAATAGTTTATGATATATAACTTGTCATAAATATACTAAGTTATGTTTAACTTATTCAGAGGTCAATTATACCTTTCTAATCATTAAGATTGCAATAAATATATTCACTCCTCTATGATATCATTACATAAATATACACAATAAATATTATACATATGCATTTTACCTGATTTCTGATTCAAATAATCCAATACTAATATCTTATACTAAAAATAATAAGTTAATGTTATCTTAATCATAATAATTTTTATCGATGAAATGCTGGTTGTTGTAACTTCTTGACATTATAGAATCATTCTTCATAGCGTAAGCTTGTGTTTTAAGACCTATAGAGGTCCCTACCTTCGTATTTTTCAGACGCTTATTTCTAAGGTTACAGCCTTAGTAAATTATTAATCATGAACAAAGAAAAATTTTAATTTTCCCTTTTTTCTCTTTTATTATTTTTATACCCAAAAATCTTAAAAATATTTAAATCTAAACTAATAACATATAATTAAATAATTATGAATAATTAATATTATTTTAAAAACTATATTTCATATACTAAAGTAATAGAACAGAAAGTTTTCCTCAATTCTTTGCACTGAATAGTTTTTTTCCAAGGGAAGCATTGTTACTATGACAAACACCAATTGTTACTTGAACAGAAATACATTTTTTTATCCCTTTCTTTCCTGTCTGTGCTTTCACCATTGTTGTAGTATAAATGAAAACATGAAGAAAATCCAAATAACTGTTAATTATCAATAATAATAACAAATCCTTGTAATAAAAGTTCATACTTATATTATTGATATAAAAAAATTCCTTTTAATAAATATGTAATTTATTTATTTAATAAAGACATTATTTTTAAAAATTTCTTTTCTTTCAGCATTAAAGTATTTACTATAGAATTAAATGGTTTTTAGAGAGTTCTCCAAATCATTCACAATTGACAAGTTAATAATTCCAATAATATTTGTGAGTAGCATTATATAGTCTCAGATTTTACTTCTGAATAATCAATGTTTACCATGTTAATTCACTGCCTAATTATTACTTAGATTATAGTAGATATACTTTTAATAAAAATTAGTCAGCATAATATCTTTTTCCTTTTAAAGCTATTATTATCCTGCTAAAGTCATTACTAAATTTATATCAGAAAATGTTAATAGTTTTACTAAAGAGAAGTCATTATCTTTATCATTGCTAATAATGAAAGTTTAGTATAAAATGTTCTTTATTGTTTGGCATATGAAAATTAATAACAATAAATTCCTTATGTATCCTACATGTTGTTCTGTAAGCAAAATGTTTGACACTCTGCAAGGTTTTTTATTCAGATACATGTTTATCATTTTAAATATTTTATTTCATTCCATTACTATCAGTTTTTAGTCAGCTCCTATAGTATACCAATGAGGATAGTTTGGCTTTTTATTCCATAGTTAACTTAGTACATAAACTTCTTAAGATATATTTAATATTTTATAAGTTATTACTATTACTTTTTAAAGTCAAAATTGGAAGATTATAATAAATTTATACTTAAATTTTAAAACAAGAGGAATACAATTCTATTCCTCTAAAATTTTCTTAATTTCACTCCCCTATCATTTACTCGGCCTATACTTATAGAGAAATTTTTCAATACCTGATTGGTTAATTATTTTCAGACACTTACTTTGTCTAGACTTTTAAAATAATTTTATAACTGATCATCATCATCATCATCATCAACCATTATCAATCCACTGCAGGATGAAGGTCTCTCTAAGTTTAATCCATCTCCGATCTTTAGCTTCTCTTCTCCATATCACCCCTGCACATTTTCTTATTTCATCCATCCATCTCACATGTGGTCTCTTTCTGGGTCTCTTACAATCTCTTGGAATCCAGTTTAAAATTTCAATAGTCCATCTATTATCATCTCTTCTAATAACTGATATCAAATAATATTTTCCTAAAATTTATTAATATAACATTTGATTGTATCTTTTAATAATAAACATGTTTTGTTTCAACTTAAATTTTGATACATAAAGTTTAGAAGTTATATTATTATTGTAACTATTAATTTTTTTAAATTTTTATAAAATTGATAATTAAATAAAATATATTTATGATTTAAATAAGTAAATTCAATTTGAGAACAAGGAAGTAAAATTTAATTTATTATAACATGAATGTGTGTATGCATATCTATTAACACACACCTCACTTTTGATTTATTTTATCATTATTAATTAAATAATTTAATACAAATAAATAGCAATTTTTAATTTGACCATTAATAATAATAAAATTTTAACTTTTAATAATTATAACTACTAATTTAAAACTATCTTATAAGATTTTAATTATTATTCACATTTATTTTAAATAAATAGCATTTATATTCCAAAAGTATAACTAAATAAATTATATTGTATTAGAAAATTATCTTAAATTTAACATTGAGAAAACAGTATATATTTAACTTCTTCTATAACTTAACTAATTATTATATAAAATTTAAAATTTCTATTAAATTTACCATTATTTACAACCATATAATGTAGCAAAATAGGCTACAATATATATATATAAGAAGCATTAAGTGTAAGTAAATTGCATATGCTTGAGAGATAGATAATATCCTAGTATAGGTTCAATCCATTCTTCTTTTAATATATATGAATAAATAATGGTCTAAAAATATTGGAGATATTGATGTAATGTCTACATGGGTATCACTACAATATCAAACCCAATAAGGACTTTGAGCATTCTATCATCAGTTTTTCAATGAAATGGACAGCTGAATAGTTGGAAGGGTTAGAAGATTGAAGCCTGCCCATTAAAGTTTGAGGAATTGCTATCTTAATATAAACTGAACACTGATTATATGTTTGTGTGGGAGATTATGATTTGGTTCAACTGATGAGTGCTGGTTCTGCATGAAATATGTAATTGGGGATCTTCTATCTTTTTCACATGTGTGTGGTCAGGTATATTGGTTGTTTGAGATGGAGTAGAGAATAAATAGACTGAAAAATTCTTAAATTCAAATCCTTCTACTTATATGTATTATTTATAAGTATAACAAACACATTTATTTTATTTGTGTTGTTTATTTTGATGAGACTTGGATGGTATGTATATATCCTCAGAATACATAATAGATTGTCACCGTCAAGAAGGAATCTTGCAAACAATATCAGATTGGCTGCAGTTGACCAGAGATCTGATTTTTTCAGTAGATTGGCAGTTGACATTTGCTAGAGCTGATAGTTGATCCTGTGAAAATGACAGAGGAGCTTGTAACTAATAGGGTTAACACGGTTAAAAAGAGTATATAGCATTTTAGTTCCACTTATATGTTGAGTATTTCCATCATCTGCCATTGAATATTGATTGTCTTCAGATTATATTCAATTGTTAATAATAGCACATAAGTTAGTGTATACACGATCGGTCAAATGGTATAATTCTCTTTCTTTCAGGCAGCTGATCTGTGATTGTACTAGTATGGGAATCGAACCTGGACCTTTAGATTCTTGAATATTGAAATTTAAGTTAATGTTCTAACAAATGAGTCATTCTGCAGAATGACTTAATTCTGAATGGCTCAATTAGAAATTCAATATCCAGGAATCCAAAGGGTCAAGTTTGTATTCCCATGATAATACTGTCACTAGTCAGGCCAGAAAGCGATGCCCGAAAAAGAGAGGAGAATAATACCATTTGAAATGGTGTGTATATAGTCACCTTTGTGCTATTACTAATGAATATAATTGATAGATTTAAATAAAGTTTAATTTTTTTTAAAGACATTTAATATGTAATATTAAATGATGGAAATAGTCATACATATAGATATAAAAGTTAAAAAGAACCTGTAAATTAATAATAAATTGCCATGGAAAAGTAGTATTGTCACATGTATAATTGCAACAATTGCAACATTTATGTATGAATTAAAGAAACACCAATAATGGCATTCCGCAATAATGTTAAGAAATTTGACAATAACAATGCAGCAAATTGGTGTTTGAATGTGGAGCACATAGAGAAATATATGCTCATTAAGAAATAAGGATGACAACCTAAACGTAGAAATATTGGTGTGACTGGTGAACAATGATGTTCTGCAAATCTCAAAAAGACTTTGAGAACTAAAGCCTTCAGAAGAAGTAGTGCCCTCAAGTTCAATCAAAAATTAAGTACATGGTTTGAACTGGAAATATCTAAATCGGTATCACATTTACATGTTAAAATCAGGAGACAAGCACTGTATGAGAAATATTATTATAATATAGCATTGTGAGAATTACCAAAATGATGTGAATTTACCATTGCCTCGGATGACGTGCTTCTTGATCAATGCCTATGGAGTATGATTGACAATAAGTTATGTCAAATTCTCTTTAGTGAAATAATCTTGACATATAAGCAGAAGGTGGACAAATGTTTAACACAAGAATTAGTCCTGGATAATGGTATTTGAATTGCAAAATAATAGTGAATAAAGCCTATGTTCAGACCACAAGATACCAAAACCTGATGAAGACTTTTGTATGCTACTGTTGTAGTGAGAGAGCCTGTAAATTAAAAAATGAAAAGTGTCACAAATTTGGGGAATCTGGTCATTTACAATGTGTTTGTTATACAAAAGATAAAGTTAGAAAAAGGGAGTTACATTAGGATTTCAAATCACAAGGAGGAGGAATTAAGAGTAAAATGAAACATGACTTTTTGGCCAAAATAAATAAATATGGAAATTGACAGTAGTGCGGGATTATCTCTAATTTTCAAAAAGACTGGACAAAATTAATAAAGAAGATGAGAAAATTAATAAAGAAGCTGGAAAAGGGGAATCTATAGCCACAGATGTAAATGGGAGTAATATATGAGCTAAGTAATGATACCCATAAAGCTAAAAGCTAAAAATAAAATTACTGCTGTTGGGTATTAGGAAAAGAGACCTTATTCTATTTTTAGGAAGAAGTTGATTCTGGCTGCTAGGAATTTGAATAAAGAGAAAGAATCAAGATGATTTACCATGGTAATACAAATTTCACGGGGTAGTTAAGGCTAGTAAAAGTGACAGCAGCAGCGAGAACTTGAATAGTGAAATTGTACAGACTGTTAGTCTACTACTATGAAGCATTAAAGCCTTGGGATATATGCTTACTCAAAATGGACAGAATATAAAATGTCAAGAGTATGAGCACAGAAATGAAACCCTTGAATGAAATTTTCACATATCATGGCTACCCCAAAATTTATTGTTTCAGATAATGAAACCAGCTTTACATCTGTTTTGTTTAAAGATTTTTTAATGACGAGTGGAATTTCACTGTGTCAGCCAGAGTCTAATGGTCTAGTGGAGAAAGGTATACACCATTTGAAACAGGTACTACAGAAGAGTTCATATAATGAAGTTATGATATTAATGATGCTGTAACCAACATTATGTTCCCATCAACGTTTTAATCTGTGTACATCAATTAAAAAGACACTGTCTGATATGCTATTGTGTTGGAAGTGCCAAAACCATCTATCTATACTAATGCTTAATGATACTGCATGGAAACAAATGAACTGATACAAAGTTGGTGATGCCATTTAGATATGCGACATGTTAGAAAGAAAATAGTTTCTAGAGTAATAAGCAGTCTTTTTTTAAAGACAATTATAAGAAGTGCAAGTTATTAATGGTAGAGACAAATAAGTCACTTGAAAGTTTACTATCCAGAATTTTTAGAAGTAACAAGTGTTAGTTCAAATTCTAAGTTAAGTGATACTACTTAAGTAAAAGAAGAAGAAAATATGGATAAAGTAGAAGACCTGCCAATACTTAAATATAAATAATGAGAAACATTTGTTTGAGAAAAATAACTCCTTAAATGAATTAGAGAATTTACCAGAAGTAGATTTATCCCCCTTTATAATAGTCTTTGCAGGAGGAAGAGTAAGCTATCCAACAGGAGGAGAGAAAAGTCTCATTTCTGTCTAGATCTGTTCAAGAATGCAAAAAGTCTAAAGGACTGCCAAATCATTTTTGTAAATAATTAATTTTCAAGTGTGAGGGTAGGAAATAAAATGTGTATAGCATTATAAATAATAGGTGTGTCATATATATGTATATATGATTTTTAATATAAATAAAAGATTTATTACAACACTTACCTAATTATTCTATTATTCACTCCAGAAAAATTTATAAGAAATTAGCATAGAATGAATTTAAGAATACTTCATGCAAATTAATTATATATGTGGAACACATACTAAAAAGCAGAAGCAGATGGAGTAAAGTGCAGTGTGCAAAAGCTGTTTATTTAGATACAGATTTATTCTTATTTTATCTAATGTATGTGTTGTCTTTGCAGAGATTAGCGTTTAGTTTGTTCACCTACACATGTATATATTTCATTTATGGGTATAATAAACAGATTTGTTTGTGTACTTTGATGTGATCTGGCTGGTAGTGTATATCTCCTTGGGGTGCATAGTACTTACAATAAATAATGCTTTATCACATAATAACATTTGTGAATACATTTTCCACATCAAAGTTTATTAATATGTCAATTCTTTAAAATTTTTATATTCTTAATTAATTCTACAAAGGGGTTGGAACCCGTGGCAAAGAACTGAGTCAAAAGACTAAAAACACCGAATCTTGACAAATTTTGGCAAGATTAATTTTTAGAACTACTAATAGATCTTAATGGAGGATTGTCCTTATGTATTTTAAATAGATCATAAAAATGAAGAATTGGGCTGAAATACAATGTTAATTTAACTTTTTTTTGAATCAGCGAAGTACCCATGCTGCTTTCTGAGTAATGCTTGTAACTTTGTTGTCTGTATTCAATATTGCATTTTTTGCCATTTTTTGATATTGGTTTGCTATGAGTAGCTCTCATATTTTGTATCTAGCATTGGTCATTGTCAGCAGAAACAGTATTTATAGATTTGTCTACTTTAAGAGATTTAATCACTTTTCTCTCATAATAGTAATGTTTGACTTCAGTTTTGTTGTCTCTCAAGTATTCTTTTTGTTCTCTAGCATAATTCTGCTGCTTTTTCTAGATGCAATTTTGGAGTGACTTCATTATATCTCATAAAGGTTTATTAGATGGTATGATGATGAAGTTTAATCCCTTTTCAAAACAGAAATTTCAGCATCTGTTAGATGTTTAGAACTAAGACTTTTTAAAAAGCTGTTAGGTTGTTTGGTACCATTTTGTTATTTTATATAGGTTTCATGTTTTTTTTTTTTGACATTCTTTTATTTTGCCAGTAATTTAGAATATGATCTTTTTATTCCTTGAGAAACTCTTGTGAAATCTTCAGTAATAAATTTATTTTTTACAAAACATCTTGAGCCTTTATTTGTTCTCTTAACAGAGCCTTAATTGCTCTCTAAGTAATTTTTTCAGCTTTCTGGGAGTGACTTGAAGATTATAGTTGCAAACTCTTAGGAACAATCTCTTCAGATTTATGTAAAAAAAAGTTAAATGATTTTCTATTTTGGCCAAGTTTAGGCATCATAATGTCTAAAGTTTGACACAGTATTGAATCCATACCAAATTCTTAGTGATGTACATATATGTCTACATATAAATGATGGAAAAATAATTTATAGAGTCAGTGGTTTTCTCATCTTCCCTTTATTATCTAAAAAAAAATCAAGTGATAATAAATTAAAAATTTCTTTAAAATTTTGATCATTCAATAATTTTTTTCTCTGCTTTAATATTTATATGGGTTTGTATTAAGAATTTAGAAATTCAACTCCTATTGTATTTTTGAAGTCAATGGTATGTTTATATATAATTTTCAAACAATTATTCCTTCAATGTAAGCACAAACACATATTAATATGTTAATTCAAATATAATTTTATTATTTGTAAAATTTATATTTTCTTCTCCAATTTATTCGTATTATAAAATAAAGAAACAAAACAAAAACAAACAAACAAACAAACTGCTTTTAAATTGGTGAAATTCAATATCCCACTAGTAAAATATGAGTAAATATTAGCTAGAGCTAGCTTACTGGTGTCTACCACCATCAATAACATTTTTGAAACATATACATACATTAAAATGATATCCATGGCTAAAAATATGTAAACATATATTTCTGATTTATCTGCTTATACATTTGTTGCCGCATTAAATCAAAGCCTATTTTTTGGCATATCTGCAATATAACTTCTGCTCCCAGATGGTGACAGCTATGATTCATTTTAAATATATGGAATAATACTAATATTAACAATAAGCAAATATATACGTGAACAAACTGAAAATATATATTTAAGTATAGAAATATCACTTATTGCTACATTACTTCAGCAGTGCTACCTGTGAAACAGGCACAAAGTCTTAAGGAAGTAGCACAGGTAAAAGGAAAATTCTTACATATAGACTACAAAGATGTTAAGTATATTTGAAATTCAGACTAATGTAAACAAGAAATGTGAAACAATTTGAACTTTAAATAGCAATATGCAACTGGTTCTATTTCTTAAATGTTTATACATGTTATATATAGAGCTTGCAAAATAAGCTCTTAACAAGCTTTGAGAATATTCTCAACCCCAGACCGGTTTCTGCTTCTGGCGTTGTCAGTGAGGTGCTGAAACTGGCTCTGGAGTTGAGGATATTCTCAAAGCTTGTTAAGAGATTATTTTGCAAGCTCTATATATAATATTTGTAAATACGAGCTTTATTAAATTAAGTCACGTGACATCTGACTTGATCTTTTAAGCATTTTATGTTTACACATATATGGGTATATGCGTAAACAACATTTTTGTAATAGCATCCGTTGAAATATATTTACAAATCTTGAATGCATGTAAAAATTGATCATAAAATCCTATTCTGTTTAGTGTAATATTAAAATGAAAATAATATACTTAAAATCTAAAAATTTCTAGTCAGTTTTTAGCTGAGTACCTGTTAAAAAAAATCTGTTTAGTTAACTGAATGGAATTATGTCTAATATACCATTTGGTAACTTAATCATTGCATGATTTCTCAAGCAAGTAGTTTTTATTACTAGAAACAATTTTATTTTCAACTTGAAGACCACCTTGTAATAAACAATCAGCACAAATATCTAATTTTTAAATAAACAAATAATATTTAATTTTATAATGTATTTAATGATTTACAATGTTTAACACCTGTTATTCCGTTTGTCATAAAGAAATTAATTTTAAAGAATTTTTAAGTTCCGATTATGCTTCAATCCATATTATGGATTTTAATTGCTTGCTTCATCATCATCATCATCAACCATTATCAATCCACTGCAGGATGGTCTCTCCAAGTTTAATCCATCTTCTCCGATCTTTAGCTTCTCTTTTCCACAACACCCCTGCACATTTTCTTATTTCATCCATCCATCTCACATGTGGTCTCTTTCTGGGTCTTTTACAATCTCTTGGAATCCAGTTTAAAATTTCAATTGTCCATCTATTATCATTTCTTCTAGCAATATGTCCAGCCCAACTCAATTTCAATCTTTTAATTTTTTCAATAAGGTCAGTAACACCTGTTTGTTGTCTTACCCATACATTGCGTTTTTGATCTCTTCTTGTTACTCCCAACATACATCTCTCCATATTCCTTTGAGTGGTCTGACGTCTCTGTATTGCTCTTCTATTAAGTGTCCAAGTCTCAGATCCATAAGTAAGAACTGGTAAAACACATTTGTTAAAAACCATTCTTTTCAAACACATAGGCATATTTCCTTTTAGTATCAAGTTATTTCTACCAAAAGCACTCCAACCAAGTTTAATTCTATGATTAATTTCGTCCATTATGTTTCCATATGTATAAATAATCTGACCTAGGTATTTGTAACTGTTAACTTCTTCTAATTCTTCATAATCAATCTTTATTTTCATATTTTGAGCAAATCGATTAAACATTAATTTAGTCTTTTTAACATTTATCTTTAGTCCTACTTTTCTACTTTCATCTGCTAACTCCTGCAACATTTCCTGCAGCTCTGAAGCATTATTTACAAAAACAACTACATCATTTGCAAAATCTAAATGACTTAAACGTCTCCATTTACTTTCATTCCTTTAGTTTCCCATTTTAATCCACAAAATACTTCTTGCAGCACTGCTGTAAAAAGTTTTGGAGATATGGAGTCACCTTGCCTTACACCTTTCTCAATGTTGATTTTTCCAGTATCATTATGTAATCTAATTGTTGCTGTTGCATTTTTATAAATATTCTTTAAAATATGACAATATCCTGGATCTATACCTTGATGATCCAATGCTTTAATCACTGAAGAAATGTGTATAGAATCGAATGCCTTTTCATAATCTACAAATCCAAAACATAGTGACAACTCATATTCATTTGTCCTTTCTATGACTTCTCTCAATACCTGGATATGATCTATTGTACTAAAACCACTTTTAAATCCAGCTTGTTCTCTTGGTTGGTGGAAATCCAAAGTTCTCTGTAGACGAGTTGTAATTGTCTTGGTAAAGATTTTATATAAAACTGATAAAAGGCTGATAGGTCTGTAATTTCTAATATCTTCTTTATCACCTTTTTTAAATATTAATATTATTACTGCATTCTTCCAATCTTCCGGTACATCTTTATCATTTAGACATTTGGTATATAACTTTGCTAAAATTGTTTCTATTTCTTCACCTCCTTCTTTTAATATATCAATTATAATTCCATCATTTCCTGGAGCCTTTCCTTTCTTCATACATTTAATTGCATGTCTCACTTCTTCATTTAAAACTCTGGGCAATTTGGAAGATGTAATAGATATAGGAGGTACTTGTTCTTTATTACTATATAATTCTTGATAAAAATCTTCTACCAATTTCATGATGTCATCTCTCTTTTTAGTAATAATTCCATCTTTTTTTCTTATTGCAGATATAAATTTCCTACCAATACCAAAATGTTGTTTAACATTCTTGAGACTTTTATTTTCTTCTACAGCTTTCCTTGCTATTTCACAGTTATACTTTCTTATATCATTTTCAACTCTTTTCCGTACCATTTTACAAAATTCGAGATATTCTATTCTTTTTAATACATCATTTTTGTATATCTTCATATTCCTTCTTTTCTTCATAAATTCTCTAGTCTCAGTAGAAATTTTATTAGTCAATTGCTGCTTTTTTCTACCAGCTATCTTTGTTGCAGTTTTTAAAAGTGTATCAGTTATTTTCATATTAATTTCATTCAAATCTGAATCATGTTCAAAGTCTCCTAACACTTGAAACTATTTGTAAGTTCTAATTTAAATTCATTAGAATGTTTCTGAAGATTAGGAATATCAACTGTAAATATTGTTTTTCTCAATAATTTTTGTCTCTCTAATTTTACATTAACACGTAACTTACACCTTACTAATCGATGATCACTTCCTGTGTTAAATTTATTAAGAACATTACAATCTTGAAATATGTATTTCCTGTTAGTCAAAATATAATCCAATTCTGCTGTACCTTCATTTGGATGCTTCCATGTCCATTTCCTTTTAACATTTTTCTCAAAAAATGAATTCATAATATAAAGTTTTTCTTTTTCTGCAAACTCCACAAGTCTATGTCCTCTCTCATTTCTATTACCATAACCAAAATTATCTACAGCAATTTCATCTTTCATTTGTCTACCAATTCTAGCATTAAAGTCTCCCATAACAATTCTAAAATGTTGTTTACTCTGATCAAAAGCCTTTTGTACATCCATATAAAAATCTTCTACTACTTCATCACTATGAGAACTTGTTGGGGTATAAACCTGAATTATCTGCATTTGGTATCTGCTATTAAGTTGTATAACTAATCTTGCAACTCTGTCCGATACACCATCAATTTCCACAATATTGTTCTTCCACTTTTTATTTATAATGAATCCTACTCCACTTGTATTTCCAATATGTGTGCATTTATAATAGAGTATATGTCCACTTTTTAAATCAATTGTTTCTTCACCTTTTCTTCTAACTTCACAAAGTCCAATAATGTCCCATTTAATATAAGACAATTCTTCTTCTAATTCTTGCAATCTTCCTTCATTTGAAAGTGATCTGCAATTGTAAGTACCTAAATAAAAAGTCGTTATCAAATGGAAGCCTGCGTCCACAATCAGGGGATTCTTAGCACCCTCCGCCTTCAGCCACCAACCGCTGCCTTGGTTGGTGACTTTCCAGCCTCCTGGGAATAAGGGCCATGCTTTATTTTTGTCTGTCATAATTGTATATATGTATTGGAAAAATATTTATCATTTACACAAACATTCATTCTGCCTTATCAGGCACTGAGAAGAAAGACCATGGTGTTTCTTGATCTTAAACTCAGAGGTAAAAAGCCAATAAACTCACCACGCTGGCTAATGCGTGTTGGTGAGCAGCCCATCCATATTCGTATACTATATGAATAATCACATAGTAATAACAGCTGCAACGACATATGGAGTGGACATTAGGAATTTGCCCTGCTCGGTTCGTTTAAGGCCTCCAAGAGGAATCAAAGGGTCTCCTTTCGGTTAATAGCAAACTCCTTTCTGCAGCCATTGCTTGCTTAATAATATTAAAATCTATTTTATATTATTCTACTCTGGAACCATTGAATACTGGAAAAAATTATACATGGAAGCTATTCACTTTAATGCTTGTGTCACGTATATAAAATTGCAGCTTTTTGCAAATGATTTAGAATTTCATTAAAAAAAAAAAAAAGCAATTTCTAAGATTTGGTAAATCTCATTTTTTGAATGCATTAACTAATGAATAGCTACTGTAAGTGGATCACATGGTAGCCCATGAATTAAAAATAAAAAACAATGATGAAATATAAATCAAACAAAAACGGAGTTAATTATTGCAGACCTATGAGAAATTTTAAATATTTTGGAGATAATATTAGTTTTGTTAAAGAAAATGGTCCATTTAGGAACATGCTTCTAAGTTTGAATTGCAAAAAATGTGTTGGTATACTATAAGGAAATTATATTTCAAAACTGCATTTAAAAAACTAAAACAATACTTAATTAGGTAATTATTATTATTTTTACTATTATTTACAAAAAGTTAATAGTAATTGTAAATTAGCGATCAGGTTAATGCACATGCGCTTTACAGATTTTAAACTATACGTAAATGAATACAGTACTCTCATTCTCAAACATATTTTAAAATCTGTAAAGCGCATGTGCATTAGCCTGATCGCTAATTTACAATTACAATTTATTAACATAGCGCTATATAAATAAATACCTTATTATAAAAAGTTAATAGCTAATTAACAAAATAATTTTAATCAATGATTATTTATTCATATCTTTTATTATATGTGTCAATATATGATACAGTGCAATATTTATAATTATATATAAACAACATTTTGGTATTGGTAGGAAAGAGATTATATTTTAAATAATGTTAAATTTATATATAATTCAATGTGTAAATTGATTACATTTGAAGAAGAAAATTTTATAAAAAAGATTTTTTTATTAAAGGTAGAAAGGCTAAAGAATGAAGTAAATATTACACATAATAAAAAAATAAATAATTTAATATTTTATAATAAAAATTTTAAAAATGTTTATAAACTTAATAAGAATATTGTTTGTGATGATAAATTTGGTAGTATTTATAATGAGTTTTTAGATAATAATTCCTCAGTTATTAATTTAACAAATAAAGTTTTTAGTAAAAATGAACTAAATATATTAAGCAAAGGGTTAAAGTATGTACCTTTTGGAAAATGTAGTATTAATAAACAAATTATTGAAATTAAATCAAAAATGATAATGATTAATAATTATATTGATAAAGATATTTTTGGTAAAATAGATAATAAAGAATTATTAAAAAGCGATTTGGTGTATGGATTTAAAAAATTGGAATGGGATATTCAAAATAATATAAACAAGGATATGTATAATAGGTATGAATGGAAAACCATTGATAATTTAAAAAATAAATATAATGATATCGTTTTTTTGAAAGGAGATAAATTTTCAAATGTGGTAATTATGTATATAGAGGATTATAATAAAAAAATGATTAATATGTTAAAAGAAGATTGCTATATTGAAGTTAAAAAAGATATGAGTAATTTTTTAAATGAAAAGATAAATAAATTTATTACAATTATGGAAAATAAAGAAATAATTAAAAAAAGCGAAATGTTTAGGTTAAAAAGAATGGATGTTATGTGTGCTGAAATTCAAGGTTTGCCTAAGGTGCATAAACCTAATATATCTATGAGGCCAATAGTGGATTGTTTTAACACTTATTACGTTAATATTTCAAAATGGGTTTATATTAATTTATTTAAAAAATATACTAATTGTTTTGCTGGGAACAAAGTTTATAATTCTGTTGTGTTTATTGAAAAAATAAAGAAGTTTTTATTTAGTTTGAAAGAATTTAAAAATATTTACTTTGTTAAACTAGATATAATTAACATGTACACAAATATAAATTGTGAAAAAGCAATTGATTATTTTTTGGAAATGTATATTGAAGATAAAAATAAAAATATTAAAATAGATATTTCTTTGTTGCATGACATTCTTATGTTATGTTGTAAGGATTTATTTTTTAAATTCGGTGACAAATATTATAAACAGATAAAAGGGTTAAATATGGGGAATTGTTTAAGTGGATTTTTAGCAGATATTTATATGTGCAATTTTGAAAAAAGTTTTTTTAGTGTTTGTCATAAACCTATGTTTTATGTACGTTATGTAGATGATTATTTCATGATATTTAATGGTAATATGAATAAATCATTTAAGTTTTGGAATTTTATTAATAATAGAATAGAAAATATTAAGTTTACTTTGGAAAAAGAAAATAATAATAGTATTGAGTATATGGATGTAAAGATTTATAAATTTTATAGAAATAATAGAATTAGAATAGAGACTGAGGTTTATAGAAAGAAAATGTATACTGGGATTTTAACAAACTGGAATTCTGATATTGATTTTAAATGCAAAGTTAATATCATAAACAATAGAATAATGAGAGCATTTAAATTATGTTCAAATGAATATAGTTTAGATAAAGAATTAAATTGTATAAAAAAGGAATGTATAATAAATGAATATCCATATAGAATTATAAATTATTTGTTTTCTACAAAAAATTTGAATAAAATTAGAAATAGTATTTGTATGAATGTTTATAAAAATAAAAATGTAAATAATGAAACAATTAAAGAACATAATGGTAATAAAGACGAAAATAAAATTTTTTTTATAGATAATAATATTTATATTGGTTTTAAGTTATCTAAATTTGTATTTTTAAAATTAAATGAATTATTAAATAAAATTAATAAAAGATACTGTATAAATATGAAACCTGTATACAAAAAGAAGAGAACTTTAAGATCTTTGATTAATCATAAAGAATTTAATATGCTTGAAGCTATGAATTCAGTGTATTTAATTAAATGTTTGAATTGTAAAAACAATGTATTCTATATTGGAACAAGCAAAAATAAATTAAAGACTAGACTATATCAGCATATGATTGATAAGAAATCTGCTATCTTTTGTCATAAGTTGGAAACAGGACATAAAGACTATGAAATTCGACCTTTGGAATGTATTGGTAATTACTTTGAAAGATTTAACAAAGAGAGTATTTATATAGAACATTTAAATCCTAGTTTAAATAAAATGTTAAAGTAGTTTATATATTTATACAAGGGAATTGACTGTTTTTATGTGAATATTTTTTCTTTTTGGTGTTAAAAATTTTTCTCACTTTGTAAGGAGATGTTATGTTATACAATTTTTCCATTTTTTTTTTTGGTTTATAGGTATTTTATTTTATTTTTTATTTTTATTTTATTTTTATTTTTTTCTTTTCTTTTTTATTATTTTTTATTTCCTTATTTTTATTTTTATTATCTTTAATGTTGTTTTTCTCTGTTTTATAGAACCTTGATAAAGTCCATATTATTATTGAAAAATGGACGAAACGTTGGATATTTATATTTTATTTATGTAGTTTATATAATGTATATCAATAATTTTTTTTTGAAAAGAAAGTCTTTTATGTGAAGTTTTTTGACTTTATCTGCAATAAGAAAAAAAAGATGGCATTATTACTAAAAAGAGAGATGACATCATGAAATGTGTAGAAGACTTCTATCAAGAATTATATAGTAATAAAGAACAAGTACCTCCTATACCTATTATATCTTCTGAATTGCCCAGAATTTTGAATGAGGAGGTGAGACATGCAATTAAATTTATGAAGAAAGGGAAGGCTCCAGGTAATGATGGAATTATAATTGATATATTAAAAGAAGCAGGTGAAGAAATAGAATTTTTTTTAGCAAAGTTATATTCTAAATGTCTAAATGATAAAGATGTACCAGATGATTGGAAGAATGCAGTATTAATATTAATATTTAAAAAAGGTGATAAAGAAGATATTAGAAATTACAGACCTATCAATCTTTTATCAGTTTTATACAAAATTTTTACTAAGATAATTACAACTCATCTACAGAGAACACTGGACTTCCACCAACCAAGAGAACAAGCTGGATTTAAAAGTGGTTTTAGTACAGTAGATCATATCTAGGTATTGAGAGAAGTTATAGAAAGGACAAATGAATATGAGTTGCCATTATGCTTAGGATTTATAGATTATGAAAAGGCATTTGATTCTATAAATATTTCTTCAGAGATTAAAGCATTGGGATCATCAAGGTATAGATCCAGGATATTGTCATATTTTAAAGAATATTTATAAAAATGCAACAGCAACAATTAGATTACATAATGATAGTAGGAAAGTCAACATTGAGAAGGGTGTAAGACAGGGTGACTCCATATCTCCAAAATTTTTTACAGCAGTGCTGCAAGAAGTATTTTGTGGATTAAAATGGGAAGCTAAAGGAGTGAAAGTAAATGGAGATTATTTAAGTCATTTAGATTTTGCAGATGATGTAGTTGTTTTTGCAAATAATGCTTTAGAGTTACAGGAAATTTTGCAGGAGTTATCAGATGAAAGTAGGAAAGTAGGACTAAAGATAAATGTTGAAAAGACTAAAGTAATGTTTAATAGATTTTCTCAAAATATGAAAATAAAGATTGATTATGATGAATTAGAAGAAGTTAACAGTTACAAATAACTTGGTCAGATTATTAATACAGATGGAAGCATAATGGATGAAATTAATCATAGAATTAAACTTGGTTGGAGTGCTTTTGGTAGAAATAACTTGATACTAAAAGGAAATATGCCTATGTGTTTGAAAAGGAAGGTTTTTAATAAATGTGTTTTGGCAGTTCTTACTTATGGATCTGAGACTTGGACACTTAATAGAAGAGCAATACAGAGACTTCAAACCACTCAAAGAAGTATGGAGAGATGCATGTTGGGAGTAACAAGAAGAGATCGAAAACGCAATGTATGGGTAAGAGAACAAATAGGTGTTACTGATCTCCTTGAAAAAATTAAAAGACTGAAGTGGAGTTGGGCTGGACATATTGCTAGAAGAGATGATAATAGATGGACAATTGAAATTTTAAACTGGATTCCAAGAGATTGTAAAAGACCCAGAAAGAGACCACATGTGAGATGGATGGATGAAATAAGAAAGTTTGCAGGGGTGATGTGGGGAAGAGAAGCTAAAGATCGGAAAAGATGGATTGAACTTGGAGAGACCTTCATCCTGCAGTGGATTGATAATGGTTGATGATGATGATGATATTAAACATATTATCATTATATCAAAGTAGGCACTATAGTTTTACTATTCTATAATCCCAATTGAATATTATTAACGTTATTCTTTAAAAATGTGACTTTTGTTTTTTATGAATCATTTTTTCACTTTTTTCTAAATAAATTGACCATGAAAAATTATAAATCCTACTGAAAAGTTAAACTAATATTTATTACTTTTCCATAGTTTTCTTTTACAGCTCTTTTTAATTATCATAATCTAGAAACCTTTTTCATTTGTCTCTCCATCTCAGATTTAGTTGTTGTTTTTTGTAAGATATTTATTTTTTATTAGCTAATGAAATAGGTTTGGATTTTCATATCCATTATATTGTTTTTTCTATTACTACCAGTATACTCTTTTTATTTTGTCATTTGAAAGTATTATTTAAATTTTCAGAAAAGATTATTACATTTTAGAGATTTATTGAATTAATTTTTGAAATTTTGTTTTTTGCATAATTATTCTTATTTTATTAAACACACAGACTATTCCTAAGTAATCATTTGATTCGAATAGAAATTTTTAAAATTTATTACTAATAATGAAATATTATTTTATTTGAAATTCTATTTTTAATTTAGTAGCAGAATACAAAGCAGTTCAGAAATTATATACAAATAAAGAATAATAGAAAAAAAAAATATTAAATTTTAAAAATAAATTTAAAGTAATTTATCTTAAGCAAATATTGATTACAAGTATTCCAAATCTTTTATTTTCTCTTTCTTAAAATTTATTTTCTGCCTGAAAGAATTTTATTATTACTATAATTCAAATCATTCAGAAGCTTTTAAATATTTCTTAAACTTTCTGTAATAGAAAATCAGACTTTTTTTAAATGTTTGTTTTTAATAAAAGAATTATAAAGAGTGACTTGCTTTTTATTATTGCATTTTTTATTTAAAAAAAAAAAAACGAAAATATTGTAATGAATTAGTTTTATATAACTTGGAAACTTTTTTTTCTTCCTAAAAATTTTAAAATCTTTTTTTGTTGTTGTTCAGAATTGCGTGTATATATAAAGACATGTCATAATTTTAGTTGTATTTGTATATTGGACTATTTAGGGTATAAGACAGGGTGACTCCATATCTCCAAAACTTTTTACGGCAGTACTGCAAGAAGTATTTTGTGGATTAAAATGGGGAGCTAAAGGAGTGAAAGTAAATGGAGATTATTTAAGGCATTTAGATTTTGCAGATGATGTAGTCATTTTTGCAAATAATGCTTTAGAGCTGCAGGGAATGTTGCAAGAGTTAGCAGATGAAAGTAGGAAAGTAGGACTAAAGATAAATGTTAACAAGACTAAAATAATGATTAATATATTTTCTCAAAATATGAAAAGAAAGATTGATTATGATGAGTTAGAAGAAGTTAACAGTTACAAATACCTTGGTCAGATTATTAATACTGATGGAAACCTAATGGATGAAATTAATCATAGAATTAAACTTGGTTGGAATGCTTTTGGTAGAAATAACTTGATACTAAAAGGAAATATGCCTATGTGTTTGAAAAGGAAGGTTTTTAAAAAATGTGTTTTACTAGTTCTTACTTATGGATCTGAGACTTGGACACTTAATAGAAGAGCAATACAGAGTCTTCAGACCACTCAAAGAAGTATGGAGAGATGCATGTTGGGAGTAAAAAAAAGAGATCGAAAATGCAATATATGGGTAAGAGAACAAACAGGTGTTACCGACCTCATTGAAAAAATTAAAAGACAAGTGCAGTTGGGCTGGACATATTGCAAGAAGAGATGATAATAGATGGACAAATGAAATCTTAAACCGGATTCCAAGAGATTGTAAAAGACCCAGAAAGAGACCATATGTGAGATGGATGGATGAAATAAGAAAGTGTGCAGGGGTGATGTGGAGAAGAGAAGCTAAAGATCAGAGAAGATGGACTGAACTTGGAGAGACCTTCATCCTACAGTGGATTGATAATGGTTGATGATGATGATGATGACATCTAATATTGAGAACTGAATGTCTTTAGAAAGATTTAACTTTATTTAAATTTTCAAAGTACATTCAATTGTTAGTAATAGCACAGAGGAAAATGTCATATAATTTGTTATTTGTACATGCCATTTTATGAATATATTAAAAAACAAATAAGCAAGCACTAAGGATGTATTAAAATATTGTGATGTCATAAAAATTATTTGTTTTCTTAGTTTCGACTTTTTAGTACTATCAAATTGTACTTTATAAAACTATTTTTAAAAAAGTCTGCCGTCAGAATGAAATATATTTTTTTATTTTAAGAAAAATTCCAACATTTCTACTATTAAATTTTTGTTTATTTTTAAATTTTCTGTTGTATCTATAAATATATAAAGGCTGCAATAAAAATATGTAAAGGATGTTTTCGTTGGATTGCTTGCATCCAGTTATATTTTAATCATATTTAAGTCTTTTATGAAAATGTATTTCTGAAGTGTTAAAGGTAAATATTAGGTTTAAACTTGAAGTTCAGACCAGACTAATCAATTAAATCGCAATTTTAGACAAAGAAGTAAATACATGGATGGTCATCATTTATAGCAAAATTAAAATTTTTGGAAATCTGCTTCCAATACACTGAATGGCAAGATGTTGAGGTTCTGTAGAAAAATATATGTGGGCGTTGAATTTTCTTTAATTAATAAAAACATTTTTTTGTTAATCAAGATAGTTACTTCTTAGCAAGTAATAAATTATGCTAAAGACTGGATAGAAAATGTACATTAAAAAGGACTATATTTCAAATACGAGGGAGTGCCCCCCCCCCCTGAATTTTGTAATAAACAGTTATTTTTAAGTGTTACAAATTAAATCTCCTTCAGTGTACTTTCTACTTGATATACCGCATTGGTATAAGCATGTTTTACACTTTTTGAAGCCGTCTCGAAACTCTTGCAAAGTCATGCCCTTTAATGTCTCCATCATTTTTGTCTTCATTACTTTCAAGTTTGCAAAATGTTTTAAGCATTTTTTATTCAAAGAAATAAAAAAAAGTCACAGGGAGAAAGAGTGAATATGGAAAATGGATAATTTGGATCATATTGTTTTTGGTTAAAAATTGTTTCGTGCTCAAGACATTGCATACTGGTTCATTGTCATGGTGAAGCTACCATTTCCCACTTTGCTGCAGTCAGGAGTTGTTCATTTCACCACATCACCCAAATGTTTCAGAACTTGTATGTAAAATGTCTAACTGTTAGGAATGAATTCTGAATGAAAAAAAGCATTGTCTTGACTTTGGACTTCACTTACACTTCCATAAACCACTTGTAAACTTGTGTTTTCTCCAGGCCAACTTGTTTCAAGCATAATAGGCTTTCATGCTGTTCTAACTTTGCAGCCATCACAAAAGTCATCAAATAAGCAAGACACACTTAAAAAAGTTTACTACATGGTATCAATCAATATTTCACTCAATGATGCTGATTGGCAGACTGATGCACAAGGATCCTCTTGAGGTATTTAGTGGTAGCAGCATGTACCACAGTGGGCCTTCCACCAGAGAATGATTCTGTTTTGTTGAGTATCCCCTCTCATTGTCAAATTTATGGAAACCTTAATCTAACTTAATAAGAACATCTTATATACGTTGTAATATATTGATGGATGTTATCCAGCTCATTTCACTGTGTCTAAAATTTTGATATTTACAGATATGATTTCAAATGATATTTAAGACTCTGTAGTAGAATTAAAAAGAAATGATAGGTTATGAAATCATGCCAAAGAAGTGTTATGTTGTAATTGGAAATAGAGGCAAGCCAGAGAAATAAATTACGATTAGAACTAATAGGCAGTCATCTATGTGTGTTAAGACATTGTGAATGATATAGTAGAAGTAGCAATCCTGATTAAGTTAAAGTGGATGTAAATTATACTAACATCATGATACATGTCTTTGAAGTATTAAGACTAATGTTGAAGAAATACGATGATACTAATTTAAACACAAAACCAAATGTTTTGTCAAAATAAATCAGCATACCAGTTAAGATACCCTTTTTAATGCTTTCTGAAAAGGATGAGCACAAATATTTTGAAATATCTATGATACCATTTTCTTATGTTTATAATATTGGTTTTTAATATAACTCATTTGCTCCCAAAATGTAAATAATACAATTAACTAAATTATCATCTAGACACACACACACACACACACATGCAGGTAATATTGAACTATCATTGATATTCAACTGATTATTAAAACTTATATTTTAGTGTAGAAGATTAGTCTGATTGAAGTTTAGTAATTCATTATTATTTGATATGGTTTACTAGATATGAGCTGTTTATTTATTAGTTTGTATTGAACTTGGAGGATTAATAATGATCTTACTATGCAACTGTTTATGAATGACAAAGCTTAGAGCAGTGGTCTTCAACCACCGGTCCGCGGCCCGGCATCGGTCCGTAGAAGTTTTTTGCTGGTCCATGCTAGATTGGCAAGAAAGTTTTTAATAACAAAATAATAAGATTTTAAACTTTTAATTAATATAAACAATTTTTATTTATTTTTTCATCGCATTTTTACCTGATTAAAAAAAAAGAAACAGAACAAAATCTAATCAATCATACATAAATTAATTTGTTTTTCTAGTTATCACAGATGTTTATGGGGGAGGGGGAGGGATAGAATTAAATTTTTATTACTTTTCTAAAAAAATTCAAAATTAAAAAAAAAAAGTTTTTTATTATACAAACTCCATATATATATAACTTCATTTAATGCTAAGCTGTTTACATCTTTAAGAAAATTTATCTATAGACTTTTGCTGGTCCTCGAAACCTTATCCTTATTTTTGCAGGTCCGCGAAACCTTATCCTTATTTTTACCGGTCCGCAGGTGTGAAAAGGTTGAAGACCACTGGCTTAGAGTAACCAACTATCATTAAAAACATTTTGAATAGTTTTACATTATCTTGGTAATGTTTTCGATTTTACCAATTCAAGATGTATTTTTCTGATAATTGTATTTGTATCTAGCTAGATTGATCAAATTGCCAAATCAGGATATTTATCAGTATTACTTTTGAACTACCTGTTTTTAGTAGCTATTTTGAATAGCTTTGCTTTATCAAACCTATATGTTCTTTCAAGACACTTAATGTACGATTTTGGATTAGAGGTGAACTTATTTAATGATTTAAACATTTCTTAAGAGCTTATAATTCATCTTACATGTATAAAGTTTGTGATAAATAAATCTAAAGAAGACTTAAGTAAGTCTTGTCATTAACAATCCATCATTAGTACATTTATATTAAAAATATGTATGATGTTAATTTTATTAAAAATACCAATATACACAGGATATGCAAACTATCTAAAATAGCATATCCATTGAATTATCTTGTAAAAACATGGTAAGCATTATATATTTCATATAAGAGGTATCTTTTAAATTACTGATCACTATGGCAACTTGTCATATGGCTTAAAGTTTATCAAGATACATGTAAATTCTCATCGACATAATTTAAGGAAGCTGTGTTCTGAGATAATTTTTTTTAAAAATAGAACTTCTTTTATTGCAATTATCATTCCATTATGATAAGGTATTGTAATTAATTTAATCAGAGTTCCATGCTAAAATAATCAGCCAACTTTGCAAAACTATACAAACGTGTAAATTTATAATAAGACATTCTAAAATAAAGACACTTCAGGAAATGTCTTTATTTATTTACAAATATGATAATAAGAACTTTAACATTTAGTATTTTCTGCTATCAGTTAAAAAAAATAACAGATTTTTTTAGATAGTGAGTTTAAACTATGGTTAAAGTTGATCTGAGTAATTTTACAGTCCAGAATAATTCATTAAATTATAAATTATGTCATAATTGGCCAGTAGTGTTTTAAGTAAAAGTCTGAACTTTAAAACTTTATAAAAAAATTAATAACTTTTAATATTACATGATTATTTATTTATTTTTTCAAAAATTTTGTATTAACTTCAGATATTGATTTGAAAATTTAAAATGCTTTTCTTGACTAGAGGATAGAAAGAGAAAAATTAAAGAAGATTGAATCATAGCCAAAGATGAATTCGCAATAAATAAAAGAGACACCAGCACTTCTATCTCCAAAAATAGGTTCTCTAAGATTTCAAATAAAATTTGCATAACTACACATTATGATTTGCATAACTACACATTATAATACACAATGTATCAAAAACATACTTAGCATGAATAAAGCCAATTTTTAAAACAACATATATCTATCGTTTCTTTATAAATGTCTGAACATTTATATGTCTAAGATTTATTTGGAATAATAAATGTAGAGACTATTTTATATTTAATAAGAGTATTTATTAAACTGAAAAATCATTCTTCATTATTAATGAAATCAAATAGGAAGAAAAAAGCTGTTTTTCGGTCTAAAATATTGATAGATTTGTCGAGCGTTGGTGGCCTTGTGGTAAGCATAGCTGCCTCTTAAATAGCTGGCCCGCGTTCGCGTCCCGGTCAACGCTTTGACACGTGAAAAAAAAATATTGATAGATATTTAATAATTTTTTTTTGTAATTTATATCATTTTATATATATATAAAAAAGCAATATAAGTTTATCATTGTTTTAATTAATCTACTTTATTTAGCATTTCGTTGTTTTGGAATATAGTTTAATACTAACTTAGATATGCGTATGTTAATTACAAATAACTTCAGATACTTCAACCTTTTCTTTTTTTTAAAGACATTTTTTATTTACTTTAAAATATATTATCAAAGAAAAATATGAAGATATATCTTTTGGCATTTAATTAAATATTAAATATTCTAAAATTTTTAAAAAAGAAAAACTTTTTAGTAAATTTATTGGAGGTATATATATATTTAATCCTATGTCAAGATATAAAGTTAATAAAAAAAATTGCCATAACAACATAAAAAATAATACAAAAACAAATCTTGATTTTTTACATATACAGTATTTCTAAATTTTTTTAAATAAATAAAAATATACAAAAACTTAATTATTCATGGTTTTAAAGATATATAAAATTTGAAAAGTGGCTCATCTTTTAAATTATTCTATTCAGTAATATTTTTTTTTTTCCATTTACAATAATAATATCTTTGTTTGTTTTGTAAAATGTACAAGTGAGTGATTGTTCAGATTACTCTGGCGAAGACTTGCAGATATTTTAAAAATAGATATAAACATAATATAAACAATGAGGATTGCCAATTTCTCAACAAGCTTTGTGATAAATGCTTAGCTAGAGAAAGCATTTAAAATATCTCTGTCAGGATCCCTCCCCCCCCAACCTCTGACCATGGTTTTGTGCTCTGGCACTCCTCAGAGGGGCTTATAACTTACAAGCTTAAGAGAATAGAGTCATGTGATCTATGACTCTTATTTTGACTATAAACATAATATGTTTCAAAATAGTAGTCTGTAGAATTTTGACATAAAATTAAAAAAAAAACTACAATAAGCAGTTTAGATCACTTTACTTTCTTATTAAGATCTTTTCAATATAAGAATTGTTTGTGGACTTGGCTTTTAAAGCTTATATTTTTTGTCTTTGGTGGGGGGGGGGGGTTGAAGGAAGTTATTACAATGATTTAACAGAACATTAAGAATTATGTATATTTTTGAATATGCTTGCAAGTTATTTATTAATTGATTATTCCAAAAATATTCCAAGATTATAGTACAGTGCATTACATTATTGAATAGGAACAGTATCCATTCACCAAAATATGGCTGCTTTTAAACATTGAAATTTGCCATGTTTGGATACTTATTTTTATTGCTAAACATCTGGTTGAATTGATTCAGTATTTATTCTATTTTTGTCATTTATTCTTAAAATATTTTTTTTTACCAGTGAAGATTAATGAACATCTAGCAACTGCATGATTATTAATAGTGGATCGATATTTTGATATATGTGAATTAAAGCAAAATTTGAGGAAAGTTGGCAAAGAGAGGAGGAGATTATGATAGGAAATTAATTGTTTATTTGTAACTGGCAATTTTCTTTACATTTATGGGGGATCATTCTCTTTATTTGATTGAGTGAGATTTTTGTGGAAAATCTAAATTGGGATTATCAAAATAAGATCATTAAGAAGTGATCAACCAGATTACAAAAATTGACACCTAAAATGAACTGGCATAATTTTTAGATCTGAGATATTCAAAATGGCAGAGAATACTCTTCCTTTAATATGTGAAATGAAGCATTTGAGGCAAATTAGAACTGGTCCACTATAATTGTTGATTTGAAGATATGAAATATTTAGATAGAGATGTGAAATGAGGTTCTATATGTAATCTTTGTTAATTTGTTTTTATTCATAAAAAAAAAAAAACAATAGTTAAAAGATATTAAACATTTTGATTTTGGTCTTCAGATAAAGGTCTACTTAGATGAAAGTTTTTTCTTTTATTTTGCAGTTTATCTATAATAAAACATTTTAATTTCAAATTTTTCTTTATATTTAACATAGTATGTAGATTTTTTGCCTAGGGACTGTTTTTGTTAATTGAATAACAGAGCCCATTTTTTTTTGTTTGTTGAGATTTATCCATAAAGTTCTTGACAATATGCATATTTGGTAATGCTTCTAAAAATTAGAAATATATCACCTACAAGGGATACAGCATGTCCAGCAACTATCAGTAATTGATTCTAAATCTTTGATTAGTTTATCAATATATATTGCAAGAAGCAAAGAAATGGGAAGCTTTTTTAAGAACTGTTTACAATTTGATAGCAATGTAATTTTTTAATATTATTATTGGTAATTGTGAGTTTCTACTACCTCAAGAGAGACTGGCTTTTTGCAATAGTAAAATAGCATGAAACATTTTAATCCATGATGAAGTAGGCATTGGTGTCATCAATTCATTTAGTTTTTAAAATATAAATGGAAAATAACTATGATTCAGATCTTCCATAAAAATAGATCTTGATTTATCAAGTACTGTATTAATTTTTTTTTTTTTTTATCTGAGGCAGAAGATAGGTGGATTACTTTCACACATACTTAATTATATTATCTGTAATGAAGAAAGGATAAAATTATTTATTCGTTGGCATATTCAGATGCTAAATCTGTTGCCAAGATCATACTTGTTTTTACTATTTCAAGAATGACTTCACTTTTGTAATTAATATCTGTGATACATTATATATTAGAGTTGCAGTAAGTTATTTGATATAACTCTATCCTCCTTTTTTTGTCAACAACTGAAAGTCCACTAATCTTTTTCAAAAATTTGGTATATGGAGAAATGGATTTCCAAATTTTGGCAGTTATTCCACTTTTGTTAAACATAATTAAATAATATAATATTATTCTTTTTCCTTTTCCTATGTATTGATTTCTACTGTAACATATCATACCATTTACAACTCTCTTCAACCCTTTATCCATACTCTTTATTTATATCAAACTGTTATAGTTTTGATATAAATAAAGAGTATGGATAAAGTATTTAAGAGAGTTGTAAATGACATAATTAAATAAATTATATATATATACTTCTTTGTTAGCTTTTGAATCTGTTAACTCAAACATTGAATTAAGTTAATTATCTTCACAAATTGTGTGTGAATACATATATACTCTAAAAGATTTGTGCTACAGTACTTGTATCAATAGCTAGGCTGCTTATCTCTTTGCAAGCTCAGTTTTTTAGGCTACAGAAGAATTTTGGAATTGATTTTTTTTTTTTATAACTTAAGAAAAAAGAATATAAAAGCAATGGACATCGCAGCTACCTTGCAAGCAAGTAGTTGGTTGCAGACGGTTGTGGGTTCACGTCCCGGCCGATGCTATGACATATGGAAAAAAAAAAAAAAGCAATGGAATAATAGTTAGTAGTAATTAACTTATTTTTATTAAAAGTGGATTAAAAATGGTCACTTTTCTGAGAATTGGATTGCAAAACTAGTTTATGAGAAAATTCAAAGAGATGACTGGACATTCAAATGAAATTGAGAGGCCTAAAATTTCAAAATGATAACTGTAATGTTAACTTGGATAGAAGCTTTTCTAACGTCAAGATTGACAAAAACATATCAATGAAAATCAGAAAATTACAGATGAAGGAAGAATGAATAGTGATTATCAGAATCTAATATAGAAAGAAAAAAAACTATTGACTTTTTTTGTTAAAGAAGGTGCAAAAATTTTATTATCTTAGGTTAATTATAAAGGAAATTATTTTAAAAAAATTAAGTAAAATCCGTAGGTGAGTGAATAAACAATTGTTACTGATATCATTGAAAGAATTTAAGAGACTGAAATGGAGAAGGGATGGACATATTTCTAGAAGAGATGATCACAGATGGACAATTGAAATCTTAAACTGGATGTCAAGAGATTGTAAAAGACCTAGAAAGAGACCATATATGAGATGGATAGATGAAATAAGGAAGTGTGCTAGAGTGATGTGGATAAGAGAGGCTAGTGATTGAAGAAGATGAATTGAACTTGGAGAGATCTTCATTCTGTAGTGGATTGATAATCGTTGAAAATGATGATATTATTTAAAAAATTGTAACTGTTTTAGCAAGGAGGATTCTATTAAGAAATAAGGAATAGTTATTACATATATTTTTGACATTGTTTGCATAGTATTGTCACTAATAAATTTAAATTTATTGTAATATCTAAAAATCACATTTATCTCTTTCTCCGTTTAATAAAAACTGAATTATTGACAGACACTGCAATTAGGGTTTTTGGATCAGGTGATAGACTTGGGAATGAAAAGCTGCATATTCATAATGTAATATTAGAGGCAGCAATAACACATTTGAAAGAAATACCGAACTTGTTGCTTTATGGAAATAAGATTTTAAGTAACAATGCAGATATACTTTGCAAAATAAGCTTAGAAGCAGAACTTCTAAATTTTTGGAAAGTAAAAAAGGTGGAGATTTTGAATAGGCAGGAGCAGATATAGGGATGGAAAATATTAATAATTTCTGATTAGAAGTGATTAGATATAAGATTATAATATTATGTCAGGGATATAAATACATCAGAAATTGTTCTAAATCATAATATATATCAAAGCTTAAGCGTCTTTTCCTGCAGCATGATTATGGCTGTAATATATGAGCAAATTGACATAGTGAACATTAAAGTCATCATTTTTGAATAATTTGAGAAAAAGAATAATTATATTGAATTAAATCAGAATTTAATAAATTAATCATTGAGTAATTAAAGACAACAAATAGAAATGGAATTTGAGAAATGAATCTTTTTCTCATACTAAATTATATAAAAAAGGAAACAACAACAATAATTCTGAAGGAAGCTATATGTCTACACAGATCATTTTTGAGATAAAAATATTTATGAATTTCACAATTAGAGATAATAAGATGATAATAATTAGTTAGGGGAGTTTGAGTTTCAGGAAGAAAAAAGATTTAAAACAAAAACCATGTAATGATGATCTGTTTACAAACAAATGGATATATCACTAGAAATTAATAACTTAGTTATAATTTGATATCATTAATATACATAAATACAAGTGAGAAAGTAAAAATATAAAAGTTAAAGGAAATTAAGTGAAATAATATATCAAATCTGATTTAAATACTAAAATTAGTTATGATTTTAACACAAATATAATTTAAAATATTTTCTAATCAGATATGTAACTAGCATAATCATAACTACAAATACATAATTTTAAGTGAAATTATATTAACTTATTTGTTTTGAATAAAATAATTTAAAACAGTAAACAATAGTAAAAGAATTGTTTTTCAGAAAAGTATCCAAATTCATATAAAAATTAAAAATAAATTAATTGATAATGATTCTGTTTTAGATCAAATAATAACAATATTGAAACTCTTATATATTCTAAAATTTTGTTAAAATGTTTATGAATTTTTTAATTTCAAAAACTATTTGAAATATTTAGATATTTTTTCTTTGACAAATATTGATATATTTTATGTAGTGAAGTAAAAGTGTTCCAAAAATAATTATATTTCATTAACACTATTAGTAATAAAGAAATTTTTTTACTAAGAAAGAAAAATAACTAATTTTTCATGTTACATCTGTTTATTTAAATTGAATATACATTTTATAATAATGGATTCTAAAAATACTTATCAAGTGTCAAGGAAAATAATACACAAACTTATAGTTTATCATAAATATTAATATAGAATTTACTTTTCTGTTTATTAATATTTTGATCTTGAAGCAGTTTTATTAAAAAACTAAAAAAAAATTTTTTTTGTACTAAATAAAAAAGTCGATTTCAAAACAATGTGTTCACATTAATTGCTCAGTAATATTTAAAATCTCAGTTAAAATACAAATCATAAAAATGTTACTGATAAAATGAGTTTTCATTGTATTAAATATCATTTATAGCAATAAGTGTTCAATTTTTTTTTTTTTTAGGGAAAAACACACACACAGTATTTTGATGTAATAAAATATTTTTTTAAATATTTTCTATCACATTAAAATATCAAAAAAGATCTTTCTGATATAATAAAAAATTTGTGAAATAACGTTTAAACTTATTCTGTAAAATTTTTAAATGTTAATGAAGTATTGCCATTTAAAATAAACAGTAGATTTATTTTAAAAATAAGGCGTTTATTTTTGAAAATCCTAACCTGTTTATTACATATAGGTAAACCACTAAAGATCACATGATCAACATTTCTTATGCATAAGCCTTCTGGCATCCATTGATTACTCTGATTTGCACTGCGTGGCACAAACTCTATGGAGAGTTTTGCCTGTTTTAATAACATATAGGTAAAGTTGTGACCTTTACTCATTTGAAATAACAGTAATATTTAAAAATGTGTTATCAGGAATTTTTGTCACTATAATCAATTTTAAATGAATTGAAATTTAAAAAAAAATTTTTTTTTAATATTGTACTGTTAATATATTGTTTTTTTAATATCAAAGGTACTTACTGATTTAATGTTATTTGCGTTTATTCATGGTGAAAAATTCTACCCGAACACACACTTTCTAAATTTTTATCACTGATCTTACAAATGAATATGTAGAACATCCATATATGTTGGAAAATTTTAATAATGGTTCTTGCAAATATAAAGTTATTTTAATAGAAATCGTTCAATAATGAATAATAAATAAAGTTACTTATTTTTTAATCTTGCAAAAATGTTATTTGATGTTTAAACACAGACAATTCATGGCAAACTTTTATTTTATGTACTGCAATAATTTTTATTAATAGATTCCATGCTTATGGTTTTTATCATTTTAAAGTGTTTACTGATAAAATATGAAATAACTTATTGAATTTTTTTTTTTATAAAAAAAAAAACTTTCAGAAAGACTTTTAATATTGATTTATAATTTACTTTACCAGTCAAAGTAAATTCTCTATTTTTTAAAATAATAAATTCATCTGATTATTGCTTTATTTGATATTTTTGAATACTAACTGAATATGTAATGAATAATTATTTCATCGTTGTAATCTTTTAGAATTTTTTTTTTATATGTTTCAGAGGAGTGGTTAGATTTTTTTTTCTCCACTTAATTGTAAATTCGTATTTTAAAAAATAACTGTGCTTGCAATTTTATTATAAAATTTTAATTCTATTGACTATATTGTTAACTGGATTTATTTATAAAATTTTGCAATCATCATAAAATCTACATTTGCCTTTATTAATTTTTTCCCAATATATATGTTTTTTTTTAGATATTTAATAAAGAACATGTACATGTGCAGGTGTGGTGTATATATATTGTAACCCAACAATAATAAAAGAGGTCGCAAGTCAGCGATCCGAGGTTACACGCACAGGTACTGTATGACATGGATTTTTGAAAAACCACCCCAGAATATGAGTCCTCTTGTAGACAATATCATGGCTAAATACAGTTATTAAAATACAATGTTTTTTTTTATAATTCAAAATATTTGTCTTAATTCTTAGCTTATGTTCTAGAAATACTGTATTTATCTTAAATATAAGTTTTTTGTAAGTTTAAAATATTTTATCTTATGTTTTAAAATATCTTAATCTCAAATATGAGTCCTTTTATAAATTTAAAATATCTTAATCTCAGGTTTTAAAAACATATTTATCTCAAATATAGGTTATTTTACAAGTTTAGGATATCTTGATCTCAGGATTCAAATTCAGAATAAAGTGCTCTTGGAACAAAATGTTAATGGTAATACTTTAACTTCATAACAAAAATATGATGATTATTATTTAAGCTAATCATGGAACATTTGATATTTCTTTTAGTTTATTTTGGATTCTTAGTATTTTAAAAAGGCAGAAATAAAATTGTATAGTAACAGAATACTCAAATACTTAAGTAATCTACAACTGATAACTTGAAAATATTTCTAAATACTTTACAGTTATTTAAATAACACAATTTCACTTCTACTGACCATAAAATACAGAAATCTTATATTTTCTGATGCAAATTTGAATAACCAATTTTAAAAGAATGTAGAAAGCAGTAAGGGCATCTTTTATGCAGCCAATTACACAACAATTGAAATGAAATAAATAATATAACATTTATCTTCTAAGAATGCAGATAAAACAATAAATTGATAAATTATTGCTTTGCGTCTATATTTGTAATAAGTAAGATATATGCGATATATTACACACAAATAAAATAATTATTAAGCAAAATAAATGTATAAACACTATGTGACAATTAAAATGTACTCTTAAAAATAATTATTAATGCAAATCTTATTAAAGTAGAGTTTCTGATAAATAGATGTGCGTATGCAATGATATTATAATGGCAATGAGACATAAATGTATTTAATTGATAATAAAATATTTATTTGCAATTCATGCGATAAAAGTATTTATTTACAATAAATATTATTTCTTTTAATTTACTATCTATAATTTACAGATATTATTAACATACACTGGTGTATCTTTCTTAAAACCATTTCTACAATTTTATTATATAAGTTATATTTACTACCGTTTTCTTATTCGTCAAATACAATCTTACACTTACTTAATCAAAAATAGTATTAATAATTCAGTATGGAGACAATAAACATTAATACGATAGCAGCAAATATTATGCAATGTAAAAGCACTTATAATGTTAACAATACCTATGTTGGAGTGAGGAAATAACTATGTTTGACACAGATAGTGTACTTTAAATAAAATATAGTGGAACTAATAATAAATTGTAAAGCTGAACATGTCTGTAGATATACACCAAAATGTACTTTAATATTGAAATTCTAGACATAGTGGACAAGGAAAATATGAGCTAACAAAAATACAATCAAGCACACAGTACTATGTGCAGGAGGTGTTGATGAATGAATGCGCTGCACTTTATTTCATGGAGGGGCTAAATATGCATAAAAGTAATACATAACATCCACTTAAAATTGCCTCAAAAATACTACTAATAATAAAAGGCATGGGACTAATAGTAATAATAAACATATGAATAATTGTTCATCTTGCACTAACTTACAAAAGGCACATAATTCATTCACGTGGTTTAAGATTATATATATACTGACAAAACCTACTATTGCACAATGGAGACAACACTATGTATAAACTATTTGAAATTTTTATACACATGCTGATATCTTTAATACTTTCATTCATGAAATATTTTTCATAATATACAAAAATGGCTAATTAAAGTCTCACTTTAATACAATAAATTAGTAAAATAATACCTCATATGACTAATTTCAGTAGTTATTTTCCTGTGATTAAATATCTGTTAATTTATTAAAAGCAGCAGGCAACACATTGAAATCTGCTGCTTCCTCAAATGTAAGTCTATTCTTTTTTTTCTCAGTGATGAAAGTTTATTCATCAAAAAAGGTACAAATACAGTTAAATAAGAGGTTTACAAAGAATTGTAAAAATGAAATTCAGGAACAACATGGTAAAAGGGGAAGGATACATATGAAAAGGGAAAGGGATGTGGAAAGGGTGTATATTAACCATTAAAGACAAATGAATGTTACAATTAGGAATTATTTCATTATGTAATTAATTAATTAGGAATTATTTGTGAAGTCTAGAGTTCAAGTATGAGTAGTATTTTAGGAGTACAGTAATGAGAAATCCAATTTGCGATGGATAAGTTGAGAATAGGAAAACACTTGGAGATAACAACATAGGAAATAATAAATTTAAATAGGGTGAATTACTTGCAATTAAAATCATTAGGTCAAACTGCGGTTTACTTTGCAATAATAATTGGATAAAATCGTTTATAACAATAACGCTAAAAATGCTATGAATAGCGGGTTTTTTTTCTTCTTGCGAATGAGAAAATCAGCGTTGGCAACAGTCCCCACAGCACCCTCATCCTAGCCCTCCCCCTCAAAAGAATCATGATTTAGCTCTCTGGAGCCCCTCCCAATAACCAGACTCTCTCATTCAATCAGCAAAGTTGATTGTAATGAAAATTTTAATTGAAAGGTACAATTAGCAATTATTTGTAAAGTCTAGAAATCAATCATAAATAGTGTTTTAGAAATACAATATTGGGAAATCCAATTTGCGGTGGATAAGTTGAGAAATAGGAAAACATTTGGAGATAACATAAAATACAGACTAAATCAATCTACTGTTCAGTTCCTTCAAATGGCCTTGAATATCTTCACAAGAGAGCAATCCCGAATACTTTGGAAAAATTATGGATAACAAGGAAAATAAAAATCCAAGCTTCAAAATGTCTCTGCTGAAAACCATTCTAATCATCATGAAAATCACATGAACAGCAAAAGGCCAGCCCTATCAATAACAACATTGGAAGTAATAAAATTAATTAAGGTGAATCACTTGCATTAAAATCATAAGGCCAAACTGCAACTTATTTTGCAATAATAAATAGATAAAATCCTTTATGACGATGACATTAAAGAAACGCCATAAATAACATTATTTTTTCTATCTTGTGAATAAGAAAAACCAACATTGGTAGCGATCACCACAGCACCCTCATTCCAGCCCCCTCCCTCAAAAGAACTAGGGTGTTCTCCCAACTACCGGACTCTCATTCATTCAACAAAAATAAGTGAAATGAAAATTTTCATTAGAAGATAAAATCTCTGTAGAAATCTTTTGTGATTTGGTTGCCATATATTTACATAGCGTTTTTATAAAAGTTGAAATTATTCTTACTTGTGATTACATTGTTGATATAGCTTGTGTATAAAAAGAGAGCTAAGAAACTCCCATTTTTAATAGGGATAGTTTTAGAGAAATTTAATTCCCTAAACTAGGAAAAAAGGGAATGAAACAGGGAGCCAGAAACAGTGTTAACTGGAGTCCTTGGCTCCATCTAGTGGTCTCACATGTAAGTCTATTCTTTCGATTTAAAAAGCTACCAAGATGTGATGTCTAAACTGGATTATATTTTCAAGCTGATAATCAGCTAAGCTAAAAATTGCAAAAGATTTTTTTATTCATCTGGCAGATGAAGAACCTGTTTTTTTTTTGTAACATTAATTACTGAAATTTAAATTTTTATATGTTGCATTCAAAACATTAAGTATCTTCTGTAGATAATACTGGAAAGAATAGGACAATCATTTGCATACTATAAATCTTGAATCTAAAAAATTCTATTATCAAAGCTATGATCCCTAATTCATTGAGCTGTTTATATTCAGTTGGAAGACCACAGTTATAAAAATCAAAAACAATTTTAGAGTAAGTATTTATATTGATTAACACCAGTTTTAATTTCAAATGCGTCAGATTTTCCACTTGTAGTAATATTATTTTCTCTTATTCCATTATGATGAAACCATTCTTGAGGACAAACAATTTCAGATATTATTTTAGATTTGTTTAATTGTATCAAATGATTTGCTCATATCAATATATATATATATAGTACCCTTACCAAATTAAAAATTACCATTGGAAAAACTCTCCTGCTAAACTCTAACTATTCATTTCAAATCACAACCGAATTATTAAAACAATATTCATTAAAGCAATGCTTCAACTAGCTCAGAATGCATTTCTAACATAATACTATATCTAATAAAATTAACATTTAAAATAATTTATCTTATTTAAATAATAAACTAAGAAAATCAAAACACATCAATTAAATACTAAGGTTCAAATTGGATTCCCAGTTCATTCATTATTATAACAATTTAAACTAGGACTATGAAATTATTTACTACTAAAATATGCTTCGATGATTAAAATTCAAACAAAAAATTATGAAACTGCATGAGACATTTAGCAAGATACACTGTTGGTTAACATTGAGGATGTATCCCGAAAGATATACTCTCAATGGCATAAGAATATTACCCCTACTTAATTTATAAAAAATTGCCTTTGTAATATTCTCATCACTGACAATAAACATAAAATAAATCTAAATTAAATAATTTATAAAATTTATTATGAAATATAAAAGATAATATTTAAATTTAACATTAACTAAAATTTCCTATCCATTATCACTTCATCTAACTATTAGAATTATTCAACATCTCAGGTTCGTTCCTAATAATAATAATAATAAACAAATTAATACAATGCAGCTAAATATAATGAGGGATTTTACATATATTCATCTACTCTTCCAAAAACAGCAACAACTAGAATATTTTCAAGATTCGTAAAATAATATTTATTTAACTATTACTCCTCAGTAAACATAAATAAGATTATAAATTCTTATAAAGAACATCATATAGAATATTTTTAATAAATTCTAAAATATTTCATATCCTATTATGCTATAAAATCTTTTATTCTTATGTGGCATTTACAGAAACATCATATTTTTAATATAATTGAAATGTCAAATAATTTTTAAAACTGGCATTATATAATCTTCATAATTAGCAATAATAAGATCTTCCATAATAATAATGATAATTATAACGATATATTCTTGTTTTTATAACTCATGTGTGTGGATATGAAGATTCAAAAACACTCGGACATATCAACACAAAGAAACTCTTGAGACACTATGAATTCTAAAAACATTGACAAGTTTATTATTTAACATCATACTTAAATTTACAACCAATATAAATTTATAAAATTTCAACATTTACAAAATAACAAAATAAAAAATTAATTAAATTAAAATATTTACATAAGAGATACTATTAGTGATTAAGCCAACGCACATGCGCTTTAAAGATAAATTATAAATGAATACTCTCAATTTTTCCAAACACAAGATATAGTATTTTAGAAAGAATGGAATGAATCCACCCATTCTTTCGACCCAAACGTTTATGTATGGGCAAATCTTAAGCGTGTGGAAATGAGAGCGTGAAGGTGTTAAACGATCACTTTAAATTACATTTGTTATGTTTGAACGAATGCGACTTGCGAAATCTAAAATACTATATCTTGTGTCTGGAAAAATTGAGAGTATTCATTTATAATTTATCTTTAAAGTGCATGCGCATTGGCTTAATCACTAATATCACTATTACATAAAAAACATAGCGCTATATAATATAATATTTCATTATATAAGAGATACTACGAAAATAATAAAAGCATTAATTAAATAACCTTCATTCTGATTATTTGATGTATAAAATTAATATAAGATATTGTACATTATAATAGTAATACCATTATTATCTTTTATACTTGCGATAGTAATATTCCATCATCACTACCAAACAGTAAAGAATATAGTTTACTTACGTTATCATTTATAATTAATACCATACTTCATATTTAAAAAAAAAAATTATGATTATGGCAATGCTCATCAATATCATAAATTTAAACTAAGATTAATACTTATTAAAAAGTCAACATATAAAATTATCCTTGAGATAATAAACATCACATGACCACCACCTCTTATGCTTGTGTATAACTGTTGTTAAAACAGGCAAAACTCACTATACGTATTGCCACCCACAGCAAGCTAGAGTAATTAATGGATGCCAAAAGGCTTGTGAGACTAGTTTCTGGCTTGTGTCTAGTTTCTGGCTTAAGATACTAAGTATATCATTTATATACCAACAAAGTATTTACCTTTACCTTCCAGGTATATTTTAACATTCTAATATAAAATTAAATAAAGAAAAATATAGTTAATGAAATAATTTCTTAATAATTTATAAGTTATTTGCTATAAAATATTTAAAATAATCCTATAACTTTACTTTTCATTAAGTTCACTTTACTTATAAAATATTCACATTATATTAAAGAATTATATATATTGCTTGTATATGCTATATTTATTCATTTCAATATTTATTACCATAATAGCATTCATATGTTGCATTCCATCCTCCCCTCTCTCAAAAAAAATATGCATTTGACATTTGAATTTAATGATCGCCATTATTCACATCTCTAGGAATATCAAAACATTCCTTTTATTTTTGTCCATAAAAAATAAATATCATTTGTGATAAAAAATTTCTCTCCTCTTGTATTCACAAATACTAGCAACCTTCTATAGTCCAGCTATTAATCTGACCATAATTACTAAATATAAATGTCCTCTCACTTCAATCATACAAATAACATTAAATAAAAAGTTCTTATGACTCCTTAGATTTTTTTTTGGCTGTATGGTTGCAATTTTTATAGCTTTTTCTTTGCATGAGACCAGTGATTAGATAACTACTATTGACCTCCATAAAGTTATCACGGTTTTGTTAAGCTTCAATATGAAAATTTACTGACAGGGTATTAACTCGTTTACCCAACCATGGGATACATTACACTAAATTATTTAAAATTATACTTTTAATTTTACTAATAAAATAGAAAAAAAAAACTATTTTATAAACAAGTAAAACTTTATTTGACTAATTTGATTTTAAGAATATAGATTTAGATTAAAACAGATTTAAAGACTGATTAAACTGACTAAACACCTGTATTTATACCTTTTTAAATCTATATATTTTATTGGTTGATCATAGTTATTCTTAGATACTAATTTACATACAGATTACATCACTGTCTACAATTTTTTTGTAGAATAATCTAATTTAATTATATTTTATATTTATTACTTTTATTTAATATTTTATAAAATAACATACCTTTATTTAAACATTAGAAATTTTATCAATAACTTTAATAATAACTTAACAATATAAAATATGACTTTAAACATTATAATACAATTTATTACTACACTTTTAAAACAAAATTTACAATATTATTTGCAACATTGAATGTGTCCAAATTTTTATTTGCAAGGAATTAAAAAGTAATATTTCTGATTAAAACATGTAAGCTCAAGGACACATACACATACTTTCAAGACACATATCACACTATTTTAGAACATTCTAGTATAGCTAAACTATGCTTATTTAAAATAACTTAAATAAATAAAATTATTTAAAACAGAAAAATTATATAATATTAAATATTCCAATTAGACTACTGTTTTAACACTATATTTTTTAAATATAATAAACATTAATTAATTCCACACTTAGAATAAACATTAATTTAATTTTATGCTTCAATTAAAAAATGATATAATATTTTTATATTTTTAAAACTATACTAATATAACTTTAAATATTTTATATAGATTTATTAACCCTTCACCTAACATGTTTAAGCTTATTTTACACACAATATTAATTAATACTTTGTACAGGCTTAAACCTGCATTTATATATGTAATATATGCGGGGTTCGAACTCAGACTTTCACACGACCCACCACTCTCAGTGCCATCTCATATTGTTGACTCACCTGATCACACACACGTTGAAATGATAAATTATCACCAATATACGTATTTCATGCTAAAGCAGCAATCATCAGTTGGTCCAGATTACTATCCTCACACACATATATAATCAGTACTCAGCTTTATATTAAGATAGCCAATCTTTATACTTTAATGGACAGGCTTCAAACTATTCCAACTCACAACTCTTTAGCCTTCCATTTCATTGAAAATATGATGATGGAACGTTCAAAGCCCTTGATAGCCAATCTTTATACTTTAATGGACAGGCTTCAAACTATTCCAACTCTTAACTCTTTAGCCTTCCATTTCATTGAAAATATGATGATGGAACGTTCAAAGCCCTTGATAGTGCCAAGGTTGTCATCCTACCCATGTTGACATATTAGTGAAAGTCTGAGTTCGGACACAATATTAATATAAATTATTATTGACTAATATAAATTTAAATTTTTTTCAAACAAGCTATTTTAAAATCTTTCTAAAAATAACTGTGGCAAATTACATGGTCATAATATATATAAATCACTTTTGTTTCAGATGCTTTTCTTTCATTTGCTCAGTATTAAAGTCAGGTCTATAGTGATTCTTAATTATCTAAAATCACTGATTCTCTCACAAAATCTATAACTTACACAACTTCATTAGCCATATATTCCTCAAAAAATTCCAATATTTTTGAAACTAACATATCACCATTATATTTTCAAACTTCTCCAGGTATTTTTCAGAACGTGAAGCCTTCCTATTTTTAAAGATTAACCTGGATATCGTTGCCAAAATCTAAATGAATAACTAAAATAGATCTAACAAAAGTTAGTATCTCAGGTTATTAATACATTGTACAGGCTTAAACCTGCATTTATATAAGTAATATATGTGGGGTCTTACTCAGACTTTCACACGACCCACCACTTTCAGTGCCATCTCATATTGCTGACCCACCTGATTATTTATCTTTTCAACAGGTGTGTGATCAGGTGGGTCAGCAATATGAGATGGCACTGAGAGTGGTGGGTCGTGAAATATCTCAGGTTATTGTAAATTATTCAGAAGATGATCAAAACAGGCCTTCTACTTACTTGAAATATCACTTTCATTATGTTTTTTTCAGTACATAAAAAAAGAGCTATATTAAGTCAAGGGTTGTATCTTTTTTGCAGTTGTAGTTTAAATTCATCAATCCTTTTTTTTTTTTTTTTTGTGGCTGAACTTCTATTTTTAGATCTTTATTTTTACTGCAAAGTTCCACTTCGAATTTATAATTTTATAAGTAGAAAATGCTGTATGTTTCTATATAATCAATTTATTAATAATAATTATCAGCAAAGCAGATCTACTTTTTTTTTTTTTTTTAATGAATCCAAGAAAACAATTTTCATGTTACTTAATAGATATTGAAATTTAATACAATTCTAAAGAATGAATATCAAATTTTTTGTAAAAATATTTTGGGATAATATTTATTTCTTAATGCAACTATACCTCGGGGTGCACTAATCTATGATTTGTCCAACTGCTCTTATAATCACATGACCACCACTTCTTATGCTTGCTTATAACTGTTTTAAAACAGGCAAAAACTCACTATATGTATTGCCACACACAGCAATCTAGTGTAATCGATGGATGCCAGAAGGCTTGTGCATAAAATCCCCATCTAGTGCCTACTCATCCAATATCCCCAGACTACTTTCTGGCTTGTGGCCTTTGTCAGTGAGGAACCTTGGATCTGAGAGCATGCTGTGTGTGGTAATATGTATAGTGAGTTTTTGCCTGTTTTGCTCTCATAATTTGATCTTTTCTTGTATTCTAATCCCTAATGATAATATAACCTATTACATGTCATTATGTATCAGTATGTAGAAAATAGAGATATGTTCTAAAAGATGTGTATATATAAAAATAAATTTTAATATCAATAATATGTTATCAATAGCTAAACTGGGTATTATATAAACTAAATTCCTCCTCACCAAACAAATGGTTACATTCTCTAGCCAAATCTTTCTAATTATTTTCAAAGCCAATTACATGAAGATAGGAGATGGAAGTCATATTGTCTATCTTTGACTAAGCTGTTAAATAAACACTAAATTAAGTAATGATAAATAGTAACTTAATTTAAAATTCAAATAAGAAGTTAATCAAACTTCAAAGGAATTAGTTTAAATTTAGCAAAGCAGAATTAATATTTATTCATTTTGATACTTGGTAAATATGCTGCAAGTGAAATTTATAACAAATGTACCAATAGTTAAACTAGCTATTTAAACATTGGGTGTGAGTTAATTTATGATGATAGCAAGGAAAGTAGTTTGTTGTTTAAGGCTTGAACGGGATCTTTAGCAACAAGGGAATATACACGTAAATGAAAAAATATGGGTGATTTAGTCTGCAAATTGTATAAGGAAGGCATAGAAAATATTAGGCATTTGTTAATTGAATATAAATGATTGAAAGCAGAAAGGGTACAAATAATGAAGTTATGGAAGAATAAATATAAACAAAGTGATTATATAGAAAGTGGGTTATTGGTTTTTATGCTGGGTTTGGGAAAAGATAAGGGGGATTTAGATATAAAGGCCATAGAGTTGACAAAGATTATATTATGGAAATGGGATGGAGCAGATTATGGAAAAACTCAGGGTGGGGAATGGAAAAGGAAGGTAAAGTGGCTAACAGGTTTCTCTGGGCATAGTTGTTGAGAGATGCCTGACTCAGTTTAAGGAGAAGTCACAATGTATCATATCATATCAGCTATAATGGAAACTAATCAGTTCTCATTATACAATATGCCAGTCAAATCTTTGGTTGGAGAGTGTAAATGTTGTTCGGTGGGAAAGATTTACATTAATTATATAAGCATATGGAATTACTGATATGATACGACAATTCTTAACTTTAAAAAAGATTGCTAATCAGTTTTTTTTTATTACATTTTACTTTTTGTTATTTATTATATATATTTTTTTTAGAAATTGAAGATATAATAAAAAAATTTGGGAAAAATAATGTAGACTATTGGCGGATTTATTTATACAATTCTTGTTATTGATAATCTTGCACCTTATTAATGATGTCATTATGGAACACGATTTGAATCGATTTGAATAATATTATGGCTCAACTTACCTTAATTAAAGTAATGAACTTGTCCAGATTGCAATCTTAATTGGATTCAGCATTCATCACTATAGATCAATGAATGTATGTATAGATAAAACATTGTCAGTGACAGAAACAGGACAATAGATGGAGATATTCAGTGCATTAAATTGCTCCTAATAAGGAAGGGAACCTGACTAAATTGGTAGTCTATTTGGAGGTAGAGCCAAACTACTTTGGATCAGTCCATAGCCTCCTAGGATCAGGCAGCCTCATTGAGGAAAATGAAATTCAATATTAACTCAATCAAGCAAATATTCATCTGACAATATTAAAAACTGTCACAATAAATCAGCCAAAACAACACAGAACTTTGCTATAGATGTGATAAACCAAAACACACTGAATATCTATATTGTGATACAATGTGTAGATGTAACCAGTGTGTTGGTTACATTGAAACTGCATGTTTAAAAAAAAAGCTAAGTTTCATAGAAAAGAATGGAAAAGCCTACTCTAAAAAAACTACAAAGGCAAAGGAAAATCAAATAAAAATCCAATTCCTGTACAAATAATGTGAGATGCATTGATTCAGCCTTCAAATGCAGAATTACAATTAATGATATACTAAAACAGATGGAATTGGATAGGGTTCATTGCATCAAAAAATGTGTGGGCTATCATTAATAAAAGAAATTATCATTGCCTGCAATCTAACAGTAGAATGGATTGCTGATTATCAAGGCTATCAAATATCACTCTTAGGTCAAACAAGCCTTAAAGTTACCTGGCCTAAAAACAATTCTTGTTATGTTAGTTGGTAAACACAGCAATCTATTAGGTTATGACTGATTCAGTAATTTAGCTACACAGTGATTAATGTGAACCAGCTCACAAAACTAAAATCAAAAAGAATCTACTTGGATGTGGTTGATACTAAATTTAGTCTGAACTCTAGGACAATGGTCTACCAAATGAGTTCCAATGGTTGTGATTAAGACAAAAAGATTTCAGGTAGTCATTCAAATTTTAGTTGGACAGCAGTATGAAAGCTGTAAAGAACAACTAAGGCTGAACTATGAATCACAAAACAGCAGAGTATATATGACTCAAAGATGCCTGACGTAGATACTACTCTTATGATTGAAGACACCAGATCTACAAATGAAGACACTAAACTTGTTGATGAAGACACAAAATTTATTAATAAAACATGACATCTGTGGTTGAAGACTCCAGATCTGTAAAGGAAGACACCGAACTTGCTGGTGAAGACACCACACCTACTGATATAGACATTGAACCTGATAATAATGAAACCAGACCTAAAAAAGCTAACTTGTGATTGGGACAAAGATATCCACCTATGTGTGTCTAATTACACTTTCCAGGACTAATTTTAGCTGGAGGAGAGGGGGTGGTGGCTTAAACTTACCTTCAAGTAATGAGCTTGTCTAGACTGCAATCTTATCTTGACTGAGTTCAGCATTCACCACTATTGACCAATGAATATATATATATATAAAATATATACCAATATATAGTTATACTATTGACCAATGAATATATATATATATAAAATATAACCAATAATAGAAATAGGCTAATAGGTGAAGATGCTTAATTAATCAGATTGTTCCTAGTAAAGAAGAATATCTGGCTGTAAATTGGCATTCCATTTGGAGGTATAGCCAGGCCATAGTAGATATTGCACTGGTTGCCTTATATTTGATGGCTAAGCAGTGAGGCATGTTCACAGTTGAATCAGAAACTACTACAGATGAAACCTAACACAAGGCGAGCTGCTATGGTATAGCTGGAAGTGTTAGGCATATTTAGAAGAGTGCTTGAAGTGTTTTGCATCTACAGTTGCAAGCAACTAGATGTTACACCTAGCCAATAATATCAATAAATCATATATATATATATAAGCTTTTAATCAAATATTTGACTATATTGTGCAATTTTGTATTTATTGTGATTGTACATGTTCATTTTTATAGTTCTCTTTTCCACAATCCTTTAGCAATTGATGATGAAATGATTCTAAGATATCACTGGTTTATGAAATCAAATATGTAATATCATATCATACTAATCTATAAATTATTTATGATCACAGTTTACTATTAATTTTTTTTGTATCTTTTTCAAATCTCATGGCAATTTTTGATATATAAAATTACAATACTTTATAAGAATTTTATGGATATATAGTTATTGATGATGAAATGATTCTAAGATATCACTGGTTTATGAAATCAAATATGTAATATCATATCATATACTAATCTATAAATTATTTATGATCACAGTTTACTATTAATTTTTTTTATATCTTTTTCAAATCTCGTGGCAAATTTTGATATATAAAATTACAATACTTTATAAGAATTTTATGGATATATAGTTATTAACTACAACACTCAAAATAAAAATCATTTTTGTGAAACTATGAAAATTTAAAAAAGTCAATCATTCACTCTAAAGATTAATTACTCTCCTAATTGCATACAAAGATGATTTCATTAATACAAACTACATGAATTTGAACCCTTCCATTTTCTGAGCACTTTTAGATTAGCTAACATGTGTTTATGAATGTCAATATATATAGATTCAGTATGATCCATGTCATACAAAACCAAAAAATCTTCAATTACATACTAAAAGTTTATTTTCATCACAAATGGAAAGACTGGTTAAAACCAATAAAATATCACATGGCTCCAGCTTAAACATAGTGGTTTCAGTAACATGGACTTTTTCTTTCAATACAGCTATGTCATATACTATAAGCTTTGGCATCTCATATATGCCAGATGATAGTTCCTCTATCCAATACCTTCAGGCTAGTTTTATGTTTATGGTTTTCATCAGTGAAACACTTTGATGCTTGGAATAGTATGCCTGGACTTTTAGTATCTAATACAACCTCTCTCTAGAAGTAATAATTTATCCCTGTTTTAACATCAAGATATCAGTTCAAGTTGAAAAACATTTAAATATTTTCAATCAAAGCCAACTTGCCTGTATTGTCATATTGATCTGAAACCAGTTTAGTTTCAGTATATTGTGATGTCCTTGCTTTGATTGATATAAACCAATAAAATATGACTTTTCACTAGGTTCCATCGTAGACATTGCTGTGTTCCACTAGCTTACTCTTTTTCTTTCACCACAGATATATCATGTACTGAGCTTTAATAACTAACAGGTAGCAAACAAAAGTGCTTAATAAATTTCTATTCAGTGTGGGTTCTATCCAATATCTTTAGACTAATTTCAAGCTTATGGCTAACATCAGCAAGGAGCTTTGGATTATGGAATAGTGTACCTGGACTTTTAGAATTTAATGCACTCTCTCTCTAGCACACATTATCTCTGTTTTGCTATCAAGCTAACTGCCCAAATGATTGAAACCTGTTCACTTGCGCATTTCTATCGTATGGTCAGAATTGGCATAAATCTAATAAAATATCTCATGATTCTATCTTCCATATTGTTGTTTCATTAGCATGCTTTTTTTCACCACAGTATGCCACTTACATGCTAGATGATAGTGCTTAGTAAATCCATATCCAATGCAGTCCATCTAATAACTCTAGAATAGTTTCAAGCTTATGGCTTTCAACAGGGAGGAGCCTTGAATCTTGGAATAATGCATATAAATCTTTAGGATCTAATGCATCTTTCCTACCGTTTATTTCTACTATCGACCAATGGTTTGACTAAGATTAAAACTTTTCTAAGGATATTGAATAGGACAACACTGGATAGAGAATTATTAAGATCTAATTTACAACAGTTATCTTTGAATTAGTGACTATGTGCTTCGGAAGGGAATAACTATAATTAGTTATTAGCATTCAGTCCATATTTTTTTTTGATTACATCATCTGAATGTTGACTGTGCTGCCAAAAGGGCAATATGTAAACTGGAATCATGGGTTAGAGGAATATGATATTTTATCAGTTTTATACCAATCCTTGTCATAGGATAGAGATGGTTATAGTTGTTAAAAAGACAAAAGTTACCACAACATATAGATACTAAATTGATTTGAGATGTGCATGACTTACAGGCAAATTGGCTTTGATTAAAAAGATTTATATTTTTTTAATTTGGCCTGTTAGTTTATAGTAAAATAATGGAAAATGGTGACCTGCTGGAAGAAAGGTGTATTCAAAACAAAGATTAGATGCACTGCTGTAAGATTCAAAGCACTCTTCACTGATGAAAGTCATAAGCGTGAAACTAGACTAGAGATATTGAATAGGACAGCATTGGCTAGAAATTCATTAAGCACTATTGTCTGGTGTTTATTACTTATGAACGTTTGCCATAAATGGTGTAACTATAGTGAAAGAAAATTAGGTGGTAGCAGGTTTTAATCTCAATATATTATTGCATCAGCGAGATAAAATTAAAAGCATTATGGTCAGAGTATAATGTCCTTCATATATATTTTTTTAAAGAAATTAAATGTATTCCATGATGATAACTCTAAACATGACATATTTAAGCTGTAATAAAATTTATTTACTTGCTGTTGAAAGTAGCAATTGGTAACAGTGCATGATATATTAAGGCAAAAATTTTGCAATTCTATGCTAAAAGTTTGGCAAAAAGTTTTTTTTTTAGCACAAATTAAAACAGAAAAAATAAGATAATTTATTGTAGCTGTAATATACAAGCACTGTATCATTATATGGGCAAAGACAGCTTTGTGCAATGATACTTTGATAATTAAGTGTCCAACATTCATATTTTAAACCATAATGTGTATACTGTATCTGCTAATTTCACTTTCCATTTCTTTGAATTTCATCCATTGCATAGTTCAGAGGTTAACAACCTTTTAGTAGTGTCATGCCGAACCTATGTTACAATGTTATTCTGCATACTGACATGCTTTTACCAATCTTATTATATATTATCAAAATTAGTTCAGTTATAATGGCTTCAAAGTTATATTTATAGTATATAATATATACTACTATGTGATATATACCTTTGAAGTCCATTATAACTGGATCTTATATTATTGGTCATTCAATATTTTTAAAATACATTGAATCATATGTGAAAAGTAAAAATTATAAATTACAAATTTTTACATATACAAAATATATAATTTAAATAAGAAAAAATTATCATGAATTCTAGTATGATCAGCCATTTTTTTATTATTAAAATAAATTAATGTGAACTTTGTCCTTGTACCGCTTTTCTCAATTACTCAATGTCAGGTGTGCAATTGGTCACTTTTAGCTTCGTGCATGCTTCTGAATGTTTAGGTGTTAGACAACTTCTTTGTGAACTCAAAATATTTTTTATATGTGAGAAAATATTCATGCTGAAAGCAGAACACAAGCAGTTTTTTTCAAAGTATTAAATCTTTCAGGTAAGTATGTCCAACAATTGAGAGTGACAGCTGACTTTTCTAGACAGTTCCCATCAAGAGTTTTCCGCAATTCTACAAATTTAACTTTCTACAATTCCGATGACATTGATTCGATTAATTCCATTTCAAAACTATCAAAATGGAGTTATCTTTAAATTAATTAAGTCAGGTTTGATGAGGAAAGAAAATATGGGTGTGTGTATTTGGAAGTCTTCACATCATTTGGAAAATTCTTCTCTGAGGGCTTCAATGTATTTTTGAAGTCCATCTTTGTTAACGTTAAATTGATTTGCATACACCTTTACATTTGGAAAGTACTTGTAGGTGTTAGTGATAATATCATGCCAAAATATGTCTAATTTTGATGCATATCCTTTCCAATATTCAAAATGTTCTAGTACTGTTTGACTTCCCTTGCAATGCAAGTTTAACTCATTCAGGTGTTAAGTTATATCAGTCAGAAACACTAATTTGCATAACCAGTCTTTATCATTTATTTCCAGATGTTTTTTTTTCAACAAGAAACATCTTGATTTCTTTCAGACATGATACAAACCTATTCAAGACATTACCTCGACTAAGAGGCAAGTTCATATATGCACTATTTATTTCTTGCAAAAGCTATTTAAATTGTCTATGAATCACTGAAGAACGAGATTTGTGCAACTAAATTTTTCTGGTGTATAATGCAGTGGAAACTCAATATTGGAGATTTAATATGATTTTCAAGAAGTTTAACAAATCTCTTTTCCTTTCCGACCATTGCACGGCTGGCATCAGTAGTAACACTAAATATTTTATTTATGTTAATTTTCTGATTTTCTCAATAATTGAAAAATACAAGTCATGTCCTTTTGTTGTAACAGTAAGAGGAATCAAGCAACACAATTCTTCATAAATATGATTGTTTTATTTCAAAAATCTTACACTTTTCACTTTTCAGCAAAAAAAACAAACAAAAACATTTATTATTGATTACAGTTTCAACTTACCATGCAGTCTTCATCAGATCTACAAAATTTGAATATACATAAAAATACAACCATTAAAATACATTAATTATTTTATATAAAATTATTAAATTCCTATCAAACTTTTAAATTTTAAAATTTTTAAAAAAAATATTTCCTAACCTTTTCAATTCATATAATATCTTTAACATATTTACCATCCTATTTTATATTCTTTTAAAATCTTTTCTATCCTCTTTTTTTATGACATATACCTATACATATAACTTTAATACATATAACATCTACATTATAAAACAATTTTAATTACACTACTCCAAAAAAAAAAAAACTTTAATCACTATCAATATAATCTTTCTTTATCTTTTATTCTAACTAAACACTTATTTCCATTCATTTTATCTTCTTAATTATTCCATATAAAATCTTCTTACCTTATTCTATTCTTTTAACTTTCTCTATCCTCCATCTTACTCTAGTAATTCAACTCCCTTTTAACCTCTCTTTCATATTCCTATCATACACCTCCCTCTATTAACTATTTTTATAACTTAATATTTCTTTTCTATTTCATATGTTTTCTTTTTTTAAAAAAAAAACTATTTCTATCACACCCCCAAAAAACTTTCTTTTCCCTATATTATTATTTCTTTTATGCTATTGTTTTCACAATTATTATTATTATTATTATTATTATTATTATTATTATTATTATTATTATTATTATTATTATCATCATCATCATCATCATCACAATATTGTGCAACTATTGCTAGGTGCAACACATCATTTATATCAGTGCTTTCAACGGCAACATTGAATGTAACAGCTTGTTGTAAACTGGTTTTCTGTTTTGTTGTTATATCTACTGCCATGTTAGTTATTCTTCTTTGAATTGATCTTGCAGAAGCTGGTATTTCTTGAATTTGAGACAATATCATTTATTTGGTAGATCACTGAATAAGATTTCAGCATCAAAAATGTTTTTTGATGAATTGTCCATCTTTGAAAGGTTTGCCTTTCGAAGCTACACAATGAGCAATTGTATAACTACATTCGGTCGTTTATTTTAGGTTCCAATTATTTGACTAAAATAAGTAGTTTGTTTCTTAAAGGCAGAAACAGCTCTTTTTATAGCTTCACTTTTCTCATCTGAGTTTTTAAATGTGAACAGATGTTTAGTTTGATAATATTTTTGTACACTTGAGGTACGACACACAATACTTTCGCAGCATAATGTACACCCAGCATGATCCTTTTGCTGTACAAATTCATATTCATTTGTCCAAGAGTCTTGAAAAAAGCGAATATCATGTTTTTGTCTTTTGTGGGACATTTTGGAAATCCCTCAGTCAATATGCCAAGAGAATCTCTTTTCTGAAAGAACCACCACTAATGGCCATTGATTATTTACTATTCAACTACCGAAAATAGCTTTCTAGAATTGATACATAAAAGCTTTTTATTTGGATTACAATCTCATTTTTTAATATTATCTGAAATAAAATGTGAATATGTAGAATTTATTTTGCTTGCAAACAAAAATATCTTTTAAATGAAGTCAAGTGTATTATTTTCTGATAAATAATGATTTAATCATAAATTCAATGTTGAACGTGAAAGCAAAAAAAAAAAAAAGACTATAATTAAAATATATATTTTTTACTATTTCAATTCATTCTGAGTGCCATTGATAATCATTGGCATGCCAAGCATGGCACGTGTGCCATAGGTTGCCGACCACTGATATAGTTTATGATAAATCACAATTTGAGTACAAATACTATTACCATTGAGGCTGGCAATAGAAAATATTCTTTAATAATAATATTAATAAAAATAGAAGTATTGCAAATACTAAATGAAACATTTCCATATGTTATAATGTTAGCTTGACAACTATGTATGATTTTTTTAAAAAAGAGGGAAACATATTTTTACTCCCAAATCATTGTCATTGAAGTAATGGGAAATCAGAAAAAATATGAGGAATGATAAAATATGGAACATATCTGAGCTATTATTATATAGTTTCATCAAAATTATAGTAAACATATTACAACACATGAGAGTTCAGTGAAAGATATCTAAACAGAGTCATTGGATTTATCATGCACAAATGTTTGGGACACATGATAAGAAAAGCTGAATTATGCATAAATATGCTCAGCTTATTACTGAAGGTGGTTTAGGTACAGAGAAAAAATATTTTGCAGAAGAAACAATATTATATTTCATGCTGATGCACACTTAAAGAGAGCTACAAAAAATGATGAATTCACCAGATTCAAACAATTTATGGATAGAATCAAAAAAGAAAAAAAAAAAGGATCTTGAATGGCGTTAAAGTTTATTCTGTAATCTATCACATAAGTAAAAATGACTAGATTACTATTGATTAATGCTAGATAGATTTCAGACCATTTTTATTTCATAAGCCATAGCACATTCATGTTTATAAGAGTAATAGAAGATTGCAAAATTCTTATTACTTTAGATATCTGCTCAGCTTATTTCAAAACTGAACTTATGTTAAGAATAACATTTTTATTATGTATTTTCTACCTAATATTTATTTACCATCTAATTGTATGTCTCTTGTCCTACCCCAAATCAAGGAATATTGCACTCTTTAAAGTCAAAAGTTTGGCTTATTGCTAGCTAACCTTTTGCATGAATTACTAAACTATGTAATACATGGATTGATTCAGGGGTGGCGCTGCAGACAACTTGGGGAGAGAGAATATGTTCTTTTTTCAGTCAACATACTGTGTATATATACATTAAACACTTTTAGGTATTATTATCATCGATAATTTCAGGTACCTCTCGGAAGACTTGGAGCCTAGTGGCAGAGGGACTGTGTGTATATATATTCGCACACCCTCATTATGTAAATAATAGATGTGGAATGTTTTTAATTATAATATCTGAGTTGAACTTAATGCTTATAGTTAAGTTGTATTTTAATTAAATTGTGAATTATTCATGAATAGTTTTTAATTTTATGTTTTAATGGTTTCCTTGGTCCGTCATTTTCACTTCCAGTTTTTCATCCTTTTGAAAAATAGATCATGGATAATATGTATAGATGTGTGTGTATAGATATTTGTATGGGCCGATTTAGAATGTTTCTTGTCACCAAAATATGTAACAAAAAAAAAAAAAAATCTTAAAAACAAAAGTTTTGTTATTCCTTTGAAAAAACTTAATTCTTGAGATTTTTTTTGTTTCATATATAATTATTTCTATAATGTATGTAGACACACACACTTCTAAATATTTTATCGGCAAATAAATAAGTACATAACGTGTATAATATAAGATGCATTTTTTTATATAACATTTTTTATTCTGTACACCTGCATAAATATTTATAATACAGATTTTATTTTTTGTTTTGTTTCTCAAATTTAAATTAATTAAACATTTATTGTAAAAAATATCTCTCATCAAAAAAAAGTTTAGTCTTCACATAATAGCGATAAGTAACAAAAATTAATAGAAATGAAATAAAAGCAACAAAATGCAAGTTTGCTAAAGAGTAAGAAATGACAGCAAAATCAAAGTAACCATTATCATCAAATGATTCATGATAACTATCCCGTTTCCAAGAGTGATGAGAACAAATTTGTGAATGAAGGCATGATTCACTATATGGCATCCATCCTACTATTCAGTTGAAGGATAACAGACTCCCATACATCAAAGCAATGAATTCATTCGCTGACAGTGCTCAACAGTAATGATCGTAAATGACAGTCAAGTAAGGAAAACAAAGACCACAAAGTGATGACCATCACAGCTATGAGTAATATCATCTATTAGAAAAGGGGGACTCCTTTCTTGACCCATCACATCCCAAACAGATGACCGCTGGCTTTCACATGAAATTCAAATGGAATGGTAATTCAGACAATAAGTGATTCACTTCAACAAAGGTCAAGCCCTGCCCCATTGTGTGGATCAAAGGTGTACTGACATAGTGAACAATGAACAAGATAAATACATTTTTACACTATTAAATATTACTGCCATAAAAACTCTGAATTGTTTAAACTTGCCCACCTTTTATCGCCAAATGCTAATTTACTAAAATATATCAACTTTTTGATTCATTACTTTTAATTAAAATTAATGACTTCACAAATTTAAATGCTGTATAAAAATATCGTTTTCATTTTTGTAGTTGTTTATGTGACTATGCGTATATTGATAATATTCTTTGTTTTTACTTTTTATTAATTTTAACATTATCATTTTTTGTTTCATATTTAAATTTACTTTTAAAATATTTTAATTAAATAATGAATTATTAAAAACATAAAGATGAATTCATCAATTATTAAAAGGACTAAAATCAAATTATTTTCAGAGCACTTGAATTTTTTTTTTTTTTTAAAGAAAAACTTAAAAGTTTTAAAATAAATAATTACTAATAAATTCAGTTAACCGAGCAAGACATTTGAATGGATAACAAGACTGCACTAATGCAGCATGAAATGAAAGAAGAGAAGGGGAGGAGTTTACAATCACACACATACTAAAAAAAAAATTCAATTTCTTTATTTTTTCCTGTAGCGCATTAATTGTTTTTAATGAATATAACTTAATATTAATGCTCTTGGAAAAAAATAATTAAATTTTACTTAAAAATTCATTAAGTTTTAATAATAATGATGGGAAAAAAATATTACATAAATTATTTAAAATGACGATATTTCTCCTCAACAAAATTGATAAATTTATAATAGAAATTAGTTTTCGATTACAGAATTCATATTTATATTAATTTAAATTTCAATCAACTTAAATAGCATTCTAATGAGGAAAAAGATGTGTAACACGTGTTTTGAGGGTATGTGGGTATACATTTTATGGTATTATCTAGGAGAAATGAAGAACCAAATATTAATAAATATTACTAAGTAAGGAAAATGTAGAATTTAAATTAACACACACATATATATCATATACTCAAATTAGTGATTAGAATAGTGTGTTGCCACAAATTAAACCAAACCAATAAATCAAGTAGATAAAACAGATAAAATGTATGGGTACTGAACTGAGTTCAGATCTATATAACTATATAAGCTAATGAGCCTGGATTGAAAATATTATTGTGTTTTCAATTTTATTCTCATAGTTTTGTAGTTAAATAGAGATAAAAAGTAGCTGCTGGAGGGTTGTATTAGATCCTAAGATTTAGGTGCAGTGCTCTCAGATGCAAGACTTCTCACAAGCCAGAAACTAGTCTGGGGATATTGGATGAGTATGCACTAGATAGGGATTTTATGCACAAGCCTTCTGGCAGCCATTGATTACTCTGGCTTACACTGAGTGGCACTACTGTATGGAGAGTTTTGCCTGTTTTAATAACAGTTATGAGCAAGCATAAGAAATGGTGAGATGTTTAGTGGTTTAAATCAAGTAGATATGATCTCACTACATCTAATTTATTGTGGACTGTCAAAAATATCCTACCAGTTATTTGTTGAGTAGAAAAATAAAACAATCTACAGACAATTACCGGTATCATCGATATAGCATAATTTCATAAAAGCAGAATTAAAACCTTTACAATTACCCACTCTAAATTCCCTTAATTCCCCCAACATTTTAGGAATAACCACAATTACTTATTCTGTATTTAAATTAAAATCATAACGTTAGTTGTTTAGTAAATTATCTTAATTTTTATATATTTATTTACATCCTTAATTTTATGTAATGACTAGCAAATTATTCTCATTTTAAACTTTGATAAAACATATCTTTTATTAATATACTTGAGTGTTTGTCTACCTTTTTGGCATACTTGAACCTATAGTTAAACTTTCATGGTGTACTTAAATTATGATGATTAAAAAAAGAGTCAGAAAAGAATATACTTTTTATGATTTTATTTATTGAAAAAAATTTTAATTATTATCTTTTTATTACAAATTATAAATTCTTTAAAAAAAAAATTGTTTATTTTTCACTTTAATTTAATATTTAATGAGATATCTGAATTTGGTATTTTTTTTTTTTAAAGAATAGGACAAAATGGAAGAAGTATTTCTGTTGCATTTTTTTTCTTTGTAATACTAAGGTATAACCAAAAATGATGTAATATCTATTATTGAATATTTTCATTGCAATCCTCTGTCATTTTTCATTTCTGCTAGTCAAGCATTGGTAGCCAAGAGGTCAGTGCAGTGCAAGTAGTTGCTTGCAGACAGTTGTCGCGGGTTCGCTTCCCGGCCGATGCTTTGACATAGGGGAAAAAACAGGGATTTCTCACCCAGTTCAGAGATATTAAGTCAAATGCAAATTCAGGAAAATATTTCTTAAAATTTATATTCAATAAATAAATCTGAAGTTTATAAAATTTGGTCAATAAGATTTTTATTCGGTTTGTACTTTTTCAATAGTACAAATATTTCTATTGCATTCTCTCTTTTAATCCTATCCTTCCAAAGCAGTAATTTTTCTTTGAAAGCATTAATTTTTTCTGCAGATGTGAGAATATTTTCATGACCTTCTTGCATAGTTTTGCTAAGAGAGTTCAAATACTGAAATAAATCTGCAAGAAATGCAACTTGATTGTACCAAACATCATCGCAAAGTAAATCACCTAATTTAGAACGTTGCATTTTTAAAAAGATTGGTAGTTTTTCTTTTAATTTATAAAGTCTTGATAGAACTCTTTCTTGAGAAAACTATCTCGATAAAAGCTGTGAATGAGAAGCATCCATTGAGGAACAGAATTCTGCAAATGATCTTGAGTGCAATGATCGACTTTTTATATAATTAATAATTTTAATAGTGTCATCCAGGACTTTTTCTAATTCAGGCACTAATGTTTGACAGTTGGACTTCTTTGTGTAGAAAACAATATATAAAATTATTTTTTGAATTCTTTTTACACACAAGAGTAACAAATCCTTTTATATATTCAGATATAGATTGGGTTCCATCTGTACAAATACTTATGCAGGAATCCCAAGACAAGTTATTACAATTGAAGTAATTATTATTGATCAAATCAAAAATATCTTGGCTATTTGTTGTTGCTTATAGTGGTTGTCATAATAGCCTATGTATTCTTTTTTGCAAACAAATTGCTGAAAGCTAAATGTTGGGATTTATCGTTGATATCAGTAGATTCATCCAACTGAATTGCAAACATGTTTTCTTCTTTGAAGTACTTGAAATTCCATATTTTCAGTTGAATCCTTAATAAATTGAGAAATTGTATTATCTGAGAGTGGAATTTTGAATTTTTTTTTTTTTTTGTATTCTTTTCCAAACATTGTTTTTACAATTCCACAGCAGACCAGTGCTTTATTTAATATTATTGCATATTTGGTTCATATTTTTTCTTGTTTAGTATTACTGAGTGCAAATCTTCTGAAATATTCCATCAACTTTTCAGATAAATGGGAATGTTTGGATTGTAAATGTCTTCATAATTTTCTAGGAAACATAATAGCTTCATTTGTTAATATTTCATCAAAAATTACTCCCATGGAAGGTAGTGGATTTCCTTCACTACATATGAAACCAAATGATAAATAATTTTGATTATATTGACAAATAAGTATTTTTAATTTGGTCGTTAATTTACTCGATGAAACAGCATTCGTCATATTAGCGTCATCTTCTACTTTTTGTTTCTTAATTAAAAACTTGCCCATTTTAATTGAATGCTATATAAAAGAAATAAAAAATGCCAAATCAAAAATAATAAAAATTAGTAGACCAACAAATCCTTTAAATATAAATATTAATTAAACACATTTGGAAAAATTTCAAAACAAGAATTTCCAAGGTAATTGTGCCCAACCACTCTTCTATTTCAAATCTAGATAGAATCGTATGACATGTTGAGTACGAGTTACGTGTTTTCATATTTCAGGCACAATGGGGGACTGCTGAGTAAAGTTTGCTTATGCAACTCTGTCATGACATGCTTCATGCATTTTGATGATTTGGACATATTTGTCAAATTGCATTACACCCCATTCCTCTTTAGAAATCAACCAGTGTTATGCATATATATATTTTTGCTTATGCATATAAAGTTTTTACTTTTATTTATTATAACAATGATATATTTATATAATCAATTTAAAAGGATTTTAATTTTGATATGTATACTTATTATGCTTTGGACTTCTTTTGAAAATTATTTAATTAATGATCTTTTAAAAATTTTTCATTGCATATGGTATGATCTTTTCACAGCATGTGTGCTGCTGCATTCCTGTTGAAAATCACTGCTTTACTTAATTCTTCAAAAAACCCAATTATTTATCACACTACTTAATATTTTAACATAGTTATTTCAATATTAAGTCAATAAACATCACCTGATCACCATTTCCTGTGCTTGCTTATAACTGTTATAAAATCTAGGTGCAACGCTCTCAGATCCAAGGCTCCTCACTGATGAAGACCACAAGACAGAAACTAGTCTGGGGATATTGGATGAGTAGGCATTACATGGGGATTCTGGCATCCATTGATTACTCTGACTTGCACTGAGTGGCAATACATATAGAGAGTTTTGCCTGTTTTATTTCAATATTATATTTTATTTGACTTTTCTTTGACTTTATATTATCTAATAGTATAATTTTAAATTTATTATTTTATCTCTTTTCAAAGTACACTTTTTGTTGTATTTACAATCACTATGTTTTGATTGTATTTTAAATACTTGCTTAAAAATAAGAAATTATAATGATTTCCTATGATTAAAAACTTAATTTTTTATCATAATTTCAAACTATATTATGATCTTTTAATGTCATATATTTAAAAAAAATGATGAAAATGTAATATTTATTTGACAATTTGTGATAACATTTTTTTAATATTAATTATTTGTTGGACTACTTTTATCATCTATGTATTTAGAAAAAAAAAAACTTTCCAATTACATTCACTCATTAGTAATAGCACACAAATTAATATATAAGTGTTTAGGCTGTATTATTTTGCTCTCTTCTTCAGTTGTTGCTGGCCTGACCAGTGACAGTACTAGCATTGAAATCGAAAACTGTACCTTTAGATTCGTGATTAATGAATTTAAGGTAATGCTATTGGCAGAATGAATTATGTTATATTTCTATCCTAGTGCTATCACTGGTCAAGCCAGCAACACTTGAAGTAGAGAGAGGAATAATACCACTCGAAACTTTGTGTTATATACTAACCTGCGTGCTATTAACAGTTGAATGTATTTGGAAAGTTTAAAGTTTAAATTTTTCTAAAGACATTTGATAATTAATATTAGATGGTGAAAATAGTTTAATGAGTAGTTAATATTAGTAAAAATGTTGTATCATAATTATAAATTATTTATTTCTATTATGAATTGCCATAATTTGTTGTACACATATAAGTTAGATTGTTTAACATATAAGAAGCACTTCCATTATAATTATACGTTATATAAAAAGCGAAGCTATTATATGATCAGTTGTATTTTATATTTTGGACTTTTTCCATCAACTAATTTAAGTATTGAATGTCTTTAGAAAAATTTAACTTTATTTAAATATTCCAAATACATTCAATAGCAGACAAGTTAGTATATGCACATTGTTTTGAGAGGTATTATTCTCCCCGCTTCTTCAGGTGTTGCTGGCTTGACCAGTGACAGTACTAGCATGGGGATCAAACCTGGACCATTAGATTCTTGAATTTTAAGATAATGCTCTAACCAACTGAGCCAGACTACCAAAGGCAACAGTCAGTAGAAATTTCATATACTTCTCTATGAGGTTCGTCCTGATTTCTCCTGTTTTGCCTAAGAGCAAAGTTGATTAGTGATTTCCATACATTGTGTATAGTCAGGCTAGGTTGACATATGGGGTTGTTTGCCATTGTCATGTGAGTAGCTTTTTAAAATTTTCTTCTTTGTACCTTTTCTTCTCTATCCAATATTTTTATATTTTCCCAATTGAACAGTTCATTGATGCATACTTGGTCTTCTACCTTAGACACATCTGTTTTCTCTCTTTTAATCATCAGTTTGTGTTTTTGCAAGCAGTTTTCAATGGGATGACTCATCTTACCGATAAATGTTCTTCCACATTCATATGGTATTTCATAGATGTAGGTTTTTCTTTTCAGCATTTCAAGTTTAGGCTTTGTAGTAATAAAACTTTTTCTTATGTTTTTCCTATTGCCATGCATTGTCACATATTCTCAAGATTAGTTGTGTGTTTTTTACCTTTCATAATATTTTAATTATTTTTTGTTCTTTATTATATCATTAATAATTTTTGTCATTACTTTTTGAATAAAACATTTTTTTTTTTTTTTGCAATGATTTTTCATTTTTTAATTACATCACACCATTATACATAGTTTTTTGTCTTGAATGATATTTATAATTTTCCATTATAATCGCATTAAATAAAAATAAAATGTGTTTTATCTGCTTAAATATATACTTATTTTTTAGTTTATTTTTGATATAATTTATTATGTTGTAGTGTGTTATGAAAAACAGTCGTTGTGAATAAAATTTCAAAATTAAAAGCCGAATTCTTGCTGCAATATTTTATTATTGATAGAATGGGTACACTTTTTAAGATAGTTATCTTCAATATTAGGTCATTGAAAACATTTTGAAATTTAATTTATTTCATGCATAGCAACAAAGATAAATATGTAGTAAAAAAGAAAAGTCATTGATTTAAAAAAAAAAAAAGGAAAACGATTGAAATAGTTAAAATATTTTTTATTAATTATAGAAGAATAAGCGAAGTAGCAATATTAATTAACACATTTTTTTTTTTACATTATAAACTGTTACACTCATTTTTCAGATAAAATGCCTTTTCAATATCTCCAACAGAAGAATAGTGAAGAAGACATTATTTACTAGACTTACCATTGCTGGATCATAAGGATTTGAACGCCTTTTAATCAATCTGTAAATAGAGGTGACTATGTACCTTCTATGTAGAAGAAATTTTTTTTAAGTCTGATTAGAACCTCAAATTTTATCTGGCTTAGATTTGAAACAACAGTTCCCGGTATGGCAAAAATATGTGTAACAATTACCCAATGAAGCCCAAATTAAGTCTTCTATAAATAAAAAATAGTATTCCAATTAATAAAGCATTCAACTAAGTTGTTTGATAAAATAAGTTGTTCTGAGATATAACTTTGATAGTGAATAATATATTGTACAGGTGGGGATACCTCATATTTCATATTGAGATGACCATTTTACAAATGGTCAGAATGATACCAATGCTTATTTATAATTCATGGTTTAACTATAGTTCTTCTGTGAAGTCAACTATTGTCTAGATTCCCATATAGGCTAATTTTGTATAAGATTCAATTCTTATACACTCAACCCCTTGTAGCTCAGAGCCCAGAGTTCTTAGAACACTCAGAATATAGTATTTTAATGTTAGTTATCAGAGTCTTATACACAAGGTATATGAACAGATATAGAATCTTATATACAAGATATATGAACAGATATAGAACACAAAACAAAAACCAAGTAACTATTTAAATGAGAAATTAAATTAAAAATCACAGTATTTAATGAATTAATAGTATAACAGATTAATAATATGACAATATTGTTGCAACATAAGCAAAATTATACCAATATAAATGATAAAATAACCTTATATACATTATTCAAACATAATCTGTTTTAAAAACAGGAATAGGAATATTATAATATTTTACATTGATATCTACTGAATTACTATGATATGCTGGTTGATGCACTTCGATAGATATACTTTAATTATAAGGCTCTTTATCAGATGACATTGTTTACTAATATATGATAAAATTGAGAAGATAAACTGAAAAAGAAATGTGAAATATTCAAGACATTACCAAAATATGTTAATATTTAAACTTCAAAATATTATTAAAATATATTCTTTAAGATTTTTAAATAAATATATGATATAAAAATAATAAACTCTCCGTTCAACGTTTTAATGCTGTATCCGTACACTTTTTCATAGTTATATATTTTTAACATATTGAATTACTATATTTATTTATTTTTATATTTGGTAACTTTTTGAATATTAGTTGGTTTTCTGGTGAATTTTATGCCACAAGAAGTTTAACTCGTATGCTTCTTTTTTGTTTTATACCTATAATACAACACAATATCTTTCTTGGAATTTAGTTTTTTATTTTTTAAAGACCGAACAGGCATTTTCTATAAGATACAGAAGGCTTTAGGAAAAGTTTTCACATTATTTCAGTTTATATAGTTAATTGTTTAATAAAAAAAAATCCAAAAATAAAATTTAACAAAATATTGTAAGAATTACAGACTTCTTGAATCATCGTTATTTAGCTTTAGATATTGTTTAAGTTAACTTGTACAATCTTAACTGTTTTGTTTTCATCACGGCAATTCGTACTTGGTTAAATTCCTTTGGATATTGCTATCAATTTATATTTACTGACGGTGGAATAGATTTGCTTATTTGTATTATTATATATGTATAAAAAATACTGAGTTCATATATTGAAGCGATATTATTTATGCTTCATATATATAATTTAAAAATTATATAGGAAATTTAAAGTAAAGGTTTTCAACATTGTTACTAAGCAACAGTTATATATATATGTAAGTGTGTGCACAGATAAATGTATACAACATTATTAATTTTAAGTTTCTTTTAAAAGTTAAACAAAATATTTTATTTAATTAACAATTGTCAAGGTATTTTATAATTAAATGGGTGGAAATGACAGTATTGGACAAAATGTAATCAAAATCTAGATAAACAGATCAGCTAATTAGGAAATAAATACTTTCGGTAATTTAGTCAAAATGTATGCTATTTTGGTATAATCCCTTTTCAAAGCTAAAATTTTATATATGCTATAATTGGACAAATAAGCCATGGACCATAATGAAGTTTAGGAGTTATCTACAACCAATAAATGGATATATGCAAATGACTTATGATGGAAACTTTCCTGATAAGTCAACTTAGTAAACCATAAATAGGGTCTCTCTGAAGATCATAGATTATGCTTTAATTATTTTATACTGTGATTGTGCTAATTATTGTTTTTTGGTTAAAATATTATGGAAGAGTAGAGAATTGTCATCTGCTCTACTCTTGTTAAGCCGGCTGAGTACAAGCCATAAGTTTGTCGTGAGTTGCTGAGAAGAAACCATCAAATAATGTGAAACCAGTTTAATGAGCATTGTGTCCCATGTATATGTGAACTGTATGCTACCTAACTTCAAAAGTGTTTATTGCTTTGAAGAGAAACCGGCCATCACCCAACAAGAGAAACACATTCAGATGTTTCTCATTAAATAAGAAAATAAATATTTTAATATTGTTGCAACCATCATGAGCAATATAATAGAAGCTTCACAGAAAACAACCAGATGTAGCTATGTTTGTACAGACTGATTTCACAAAAAGTATACATATATTTGAATTTAGAATTCAAACTCTTGGTGATGAAAAGGGTAATGTATATGAACTTTGAATATGTTGTTATTACTGCCTATTTTATTTTAGCTCCTACATTTAATTTATAGACTGAAAATATTTTATAAATTATTATGATTAATTTTACATTGAAATAGATCTGTTTAACAATTATGCTGACACTGGATTGACACTTTTATTAATCATGCTACAGTTCAATCAGCATAAACCCTAAAAAGAAAAATATTTTTATAAAACATTGTGCTTATTATTTCACCATTCTATTAACAACTTAATTAGTATTGTTAAAATATAATAATAAACATTTTCACTAGCCTTAAATTCAAGCACGAGTGTGTGTGCGGCACCACTATTTCCCAAAAGCTCTTAATATAAAATAGATAACTAAAAATAATAAACTAGCTCAGCTAGTCAGCTAGTTTATTATTTTTAGTTATCTATTTTATATTAAGAGCTTTTGGGAACAGTTCGCGCGGCACACGCACTCGTGCTTGAATACATATATTTCCCAAAGTAAAAAATTATTTGACTTAATCGTATTACTAGCCTTAAATTGTAAAAATAATAATTTAATCATTAACATGAATAGTGCAGATTAATGATCTCTGGATAGAATAAAACAACTGCAAGGTCAGATTAAATAAATTACATAAGACTGTTTGTTTTAATAGATATAAAATTTTATAGTTTTAAGCAGCACGCTCTAGATTTGGGAATAAGCAAGCAAGGAAAGGATAGTTGGTAGTAAATTTACTTGAGCTGATATATTTTTACTTTTGGTTGTTTTGATTGTGATACCATTTGCATTGTCCGCACTCACATTCAATAACTTGTCCTGAGCAGTAGTACACAGTAACTGCACGTTCCTATCATATAACATATGCTTCATGTATATATTTTCCTTGTGTAATACTATTTGTATTGATCTGTCACTCACACATAATTTCCTTTGAGCAGTAGTATGCGTTAGACGCACATTCCTACTGTATAATATAAGCTTCATTTTTATATTTTCTTTGTCTGATACTACTTGCATTGTTCAGTCACTTGCACTTAGCAACTTCTTTTGAGAAGTAGTGTGTGGTGGATGCACATTCCTATTGTATCTCATATGCGTTGTTTATATATTTTCTTTGTTAATAAATGAGGGTAAAACAGATGATTATTCCTGACTCTTACACTTAATTATTAGCCTGAAAGTATTTATGTTAGTCCAACTCTGTTAATAGTATAGTTTATTGAATGATTTTAGTGTATCCTCAAATTATAAGTTTAATGTCTTAAAACTGTGTTGTAATGCATTGTATTAATAGATAGTATTGATAAGTTAGTCTGTGCTGCAAATCTATGTCCAGAAACAATTAAAATGTATTGTGCCATATGTTATCTGTGCATAGTAATAATTATGAAATCCATGAATCTAACTATTAACTTGTCTTCAAAATAGATAGGGCAGTTAAATAAAATCATATGTTATTATTAATCCCAGGTAAATGAACTAATAGTCTAATATTTCCTGTGTATTGCTGCCAATTATGTCATTGTTTGTGTTGTGATGATGTATATACATAAATAAATTGTAATTTCTCATTATTTTTAGCATATATTATTTATTGCAATCAATAAGGTTAATTAAAATATAATATCTCTTGCATCTAGCTGATCTTAGTGGCTATAAGAGACATTTTTTTTTTGATTGTATGATATCGCATGTGGAGCTTACTTGCAAATTACCTTTGGGTGAATTTCTCGGGAGCTTGACCATTACAATATGAATATATATTTTTTATTTAAATCAGATTAATTATTATCATTTTGTTAAATAATTAATGTCCTTACATGATCTAATTATCTTTTCGTTTAACATCTTACTTATTCACATGATTTCTGTTGTATGATATAGTAAATTTATAATAATTTTTTAGAAGTAACCACCTTTGCAATTATTTATGTGTAAGCCACACCATCTCATAGATAATATCATATATATTCTAGCAATATGTCAAACATGATAGTGAAACTTTTAATTGCAGTTTAAAAATATTAATTTGTAAAAGGAATTAATCAAGTAATTATATATACATTTATTTGTATATATATATAAGTATTTGCATGTGAGTAAATTAAGCCATTTCAGTTTAGTATTTTATTTTGTTTTTCTATATAAATGTTTTTATTAAAATAAACCTGATAACAAATTATTAATAATTAATATTTATTTTATTAGGAAAGAAAGACACCTAAATATATAGAAGAAAGGTTATGATTAAAGACTTAGATAATTGAAGGCTTCCTATTTTCAGAAAAAAGATTAATAATCTCAGGTATGTATATTTATAGATAATTTTAATTGTCATTTAGAATAAAATACGTTTACAATATTTAACATTTTAAATTAAATTTACATTTTCTAAATTAACTTTAAATTATTTAATTTTTTTAATTTTATTTAATGCTCATTATTGTAATTTCTTAGCTTTATTGTTTTATGGCAGTATTTAAAAGTTATATATTTTTTATGATGTGTTAAATAGTTATTGTGAAAATTGCATCTTCAACAGATTCATAAAAAATTAACATGGTATTATTGTGAGGCAATAGGTTAGAAATTTTTTAAGCTGTCTATTTTAGAATCTGATGATTCTATCAATTATGTAAACTGTGACATCCTCGGTGTGGTCATTTTTTTTAATTATAATCAATAATCAAATTTACTTATAATCTGTCTTTATAATATCCCCCATTTTATTACTCTCTCTTTATTACACATTAATTATCTCATATATACATAATTCTGCAAAAACACAATTACATTATACATACAGGCAAAACTCTCCATACAGTAGCACCCCTCAGTGCAAACCAGAGTAATCAATGGATGCAGAAAGGTTATGCATAAAATCCTTATCTAATATCTACTCATCCAATATCCCCAGACTAATTTCTAGCTTGTGGCTTTCATCAGTGAAGAGCCTTGGATCTGAGAGCACTGCACCTAGATCTTAGGATCTAATGCAATCCTACAGCAACCACCTTTTTTTAGATAATTATAAAGCTTTGAGTCCAAAATGAAAACACCAATAATGTTTTTAATTCAAGGTCATTTACTTGCATATTTATGTAGATCTGAATTCAGTTCAGCATCTATACATTTTGGTGTCTGGTTTTTTAATAAGCACAGTCATCATAATCCTATAGTGCAAGATTGGTATTAACCAATAAATATCATGTGATTTTCATTTTTTATTGTGTACACAAGCTGTTTACACAGAGGCAAACTCTTAATACAGTAGCACCACTCAGTGCAAGCTAGAATAATCAATGGTTGCAGGAAGGTTTGTGCATTAAATCCCTATCTAATACCTATTCATCCAATATCCCCAGACTAGTTTCTAGCTTGTGCCTTTCAACAGTAAGGAGCTATGGATATGAGAGCACTGCACCTAGATCTTAGGATCTAATGCAACCCTTTGGCAGCCACCTTTTACTTTTTTAACTAACTTTAAAGTTTCGATTCCAAAATGAAAATGTCAATATTTTCAATTCAAGTCCACTTGCTTATACTGTCAAATAGATCTGAACTCAGTTCAGCATCCACATATTTTGGTGTCTTTGGTTCTATAATAACCATAGTCACCATAATCCTATTGGACAAGATTAGTATTAAACCATGAAACATCACATGATCACCATTTTTTATGTTTACACAAGCTGTTTACACAAAGACAAAACTCTCCATACAGTAGCACCACTCAGTACAAGCCAGATTAATCAATGGATGCAGGAAGATTTGTGCAAAATTATACCTATCAAGTGCCTACTCAACTTGAATTGAAAATATTATTGGCATTTTCATTTTAGACTCAAAGTTTTATAGTTAGCTAAAAAGGTAAAAGACTTGGAAGGCTGCATTAGATCCTAAGATCTAGGTGCAGTGCTCTCGTATCCAAGGCTCCTCACTGATGAAACCATACGCTAGAAATCAGTATGGGGATATTAGATGAGTACGCACTAGATAGGGATTTTATACATAAACCTTCCTGTATCCATTGTTAATTCTGCTTTCACTAAGTAGTGCTACTGTATGGAGAGTTTTGCTTCTGTGTAAACAACTTATGTAAGCATAAAGGAATGGTGATCACATTACATTTCATGGTTTTATTACATAATACATGCAGAAATATGCATAATTTTTTAAAATTGATATATATATAAATATATTTAAAATTTTCATCTCAATTTACACTAATCTTTTAATTACATTAATCCATTTATCAATATTTATTTAAATATATAATATTTCCTAATACTTATTTTCTAATATTTTTAGCACATTATATAACTTTCATACTTTTTTACAAATCATTTTATAACTTGTATCCAAAAAAATTATTATATGGCACTGATGTTTTATTTTAATCCTTTTTTTTAATTATTATTGTTTTTCTGACTGGCCTATATAAAAGTTATCACATTGTTTACAGTCAATTTCTGTTTATTTTTTAATATATTTACTTTTAGCATTATTTATTAATTTTCTGAATATTTCATTGATTCTGCAGCCTAATTTTTTATACACTAGTATTGAATATAATATTGTAAACCATTTCTTTTCCCCATATTTATTCATATTACTGTTTTTTCTCCTTTTAAATTATCATTTAATTTTCTATTAATATATTGTCTTTTATTTTAAAAATTAGTTTATTTTACTATTATATAATGATTTATACATATCAAGTAAAAATTTCTTTCATATTTAAAATCAAAACCTAAAATGTTGTATTTAGAAAAGCCATTGATGTATTTTACTAGTTATTCTTCTTGTAACAACTCTCAATTTAGGTACTTAAATATATTATTACATAAGAAATAAGTCTTCATTGATGCAAATGTGCATTTCACTTAGGTCATAATGGATTCTATGAATTAAATAACAATTCCTTAGGCTTCTTTATAAATTCTAATTTTTTTGATAGGTATTTTGAATTTCTATAATACTGCTTCAACCAGTATTCATGAAACTGTTGATTAGAATTATAATGTTAATTTTGGAAAATTGTTTTACATCTTACTATCAATATAAATCTCAGAAGTAACAATGGGGCTTTTTAATTTTTTGTCTCTTATCAAAAAACTTGATGTCAAAATTTTGCTTAATAGATTATTGAAAAGGATTACATTTTATCATGTTATTAAAAAAGAGACTAATATATAATATATAAAAAAGTTTTTTCATTGGATCTATGTAATTTACAAATTATGTCAAAGAGTCATTTATGAGTCTTGCTTTAGTTGGGATTGCATCATATAGAAATTTAATGCATGACTTAAGTCATTAATTGTCCAGTAACATTTTGTAATACTTTTTTAGTAATATTTACCAAGGCAATAAACCTAAAGCATGTGCGGTTGAAAATGTGAAGGTAGGGACCTCTACAGGTCTTAACCATAAGCTTATGCTTTGGAAGAAAACAGGGTTTTTTTTATTCTAATTGCAATACATATTTCATATATATATTTACATATAAACACTACATCTTAGAAAGTTAAACTAGTAATTCTAACATTTAAATAAAATACAAAAGTAATATTTTCAATAATTTGGAATCAGATTATTTATTTTAAATTAAAAATAGACCTAGGTTTTTTTTAGATAATTATTTTCAATATATTTTATTTAAAATTTATAATAATTATTAAGTATTTAAATCTACATTGTCCTTAATTATTTAGTTATTAGTAATCTTAAAAAAATAATAATTGTTTAATATTTAATTGTTTTACAAAAAAATCCTAACATTATATATGTGTTTATATTTATGATAAGTCAAAAAATAATACAAGTGACAGGATTTCCCTTATTACCCTACTCTATTTGATATAGAATTTAATGTCCTTTATCATATTTGCTGTTTTATATTGAAATCTATCACAGTAAGTGACGTTCTGTTGTGATACAATCAAAACGGTTTTGCAATGAAATTTGGAATATGTCATTTGTTTTGAAATCAAGATAGTTTTTCTTAAATAGTATCCCATAAAGAAAATTAAGGAGTTGTGATTATAGTATTTTTTTTTTAAAATCTCTATAGATATTTTGAGTTAACATTTTAAAACTTTTATAAAATGACTATAAGTATATCTATTTGTCATATTCAATTTTTTTTTCTCTTTACAATTATCAATAAATATATATATATACTTTTGCTTGCTTCTAAATTTATATTCCAAACGCCCTTCATAATTTATCCACTTTTTAAACAAAATTAAAATAGCTGAGGATTTTATTTTTTGGTTAGTATGATAGAAAAGTATTTTATAATTAAAAAAAAAAAGTTTTATTGAAGCTTCTTGATTAATTTACTTATACATATTAGTTTAAATCTTCCACAATTCTTATAATATCTCTAATAAAAAATCTGCAATAAAAGAGAACAATCAACAGTAGGGCAATAGCCTCTTCAATACCTTTTCGTAGAGAAGCAATGAAGGAGAAAGTGTCTCTCATCAAGCCTGGCGATTGTTGTGTAAAGGCAGCTTGAGCAGTTTTCCATGGATGTTTTATACTCTATTTAACAGTAGCTAGCTGCTACGAATTTATTATTAGTGAATTGAATTCTTGACAAATAGTGCTAACATGGCTTTTCTGAAAACATATTACATGTTCTTTATTGTTTATGTCACAATAGTGAAAATTGAAATTATTTGATAAATCATCATCATCAACTATTATCAATCCACTGCAGGATGAAGGTCTCTCCAAGTTTAATCCATCTTCTGTGATCTTTAGCTTCTCTTCTCCACATTACCCCTGAACACTTTCTTATTTCATCCATCCATCTCACATGTGGTCTCTTTCAGGGTCTTTTACAATCTCTTGGAATCCAGTTTTAGATTTCAATTGTCCATCAATTATCATCTATTTGATAAATAATCCAACATATAAAATAAAAGTCTACTGATATATGACACTGATGGTTTTATTGCATCACAGTCATCCTATTTAAGCTATACACCAGAAGCAAAAATAGCGCCAACTTAACCTTTTGGGAGGTAAATTTATCTCACATCTTATGCAGAGAGAACATGTTTGGGTACTTATTATTTTTTTGTTTTCATCTATAACTCACGAGTGAAGAGAAATTCAAAGTAAATGTCTATTGAAATGTAATATCAACAATGAATTTATTATAAATGAAGTAATGATTGCATTGAAACTTATCCAAGGAAGAAATGAATTGCTCCTAAATATTTTTCAATTCAGGATAGGCTTCTATTTTATCCATAACATAATATTTTTTATATTTAGCCATGAATCAAAACTTATCAGAATATTCATCAAAGCATTACATGATCAACATTTTATATGCTTACATAACAGGACTATTTTATGGAGAGTCTGATACCATACTTATATTTATTTGACTGTCTTGCTGTGCTGATGTGGCTGATTTGTTCCACAAGATATGTTAAAGTTTTATGTATTTTTAATACCATCTGGAGAAATTTCTGTTGCTAGAGAATAGTTGCTTAGTGAGTGGATATGAAAAGAAAGTTGGAATGCAGAGAGATAGATTTAACTGGATTTGAAAAGATCAAGAAAAATATTGCTGTTTGGAAAGTGATTCAAGACACCATATTAAATATAAAAGAAAAAAATATTTTTTTGTGGGTGGGTGTTTACTGTAAGGAGGCTTTAAAACTAAATCATATGTAAGATTAGTTGGTTTTTAGTAGGTTTGCTATTAAAGAATTTTTCACTTTAAGAAAGAGAGTGATTATTTGAGAAAGAGGGTAAAGTTTGAGGTGTAAGGTTAACAGAGTGCGTTTATCGATCGCCATTACAACTAAGTCATATGTAAGATTGGTTGGTTTTTAGTAGGTTTTCTATTAAAGAATTTTTCATTTTAAGAAAGAGAGTGATTTATCTGAGAAAGAGGGTAAAGTTTGAGATGTAAGGTTAGCAGAACATGTTTATCGATCGCCATTTTTTTAAAAAAAAAAGAATTTTTTTTTTTCTTTTGGGCAAATTCAAATATAGAGTAGGGGAATTGAAAAATAAGGAAATATGGATTGCATTTATGCCCCACAATGTAAGCATGCTTTAGTAGAGTGTACTGTATGTGACAAGGTTTTCCATTTCAAATGCTTAAATAAGACTAGGAAGGGTGTAACAGATGTATGGTTATGTAGATCATGTATAAATGTGATAAAAGAGATGAAAAAATGATTTTTAAATGTATATAGTTTAAAGAAAAAGTCAGGAGAAATGGAGGGAAATGTACTTAAGGAAGATAGAATAGAGTATACATTTAGTGGAGTGACAAGAGATGTAGATGACAAAATAAGTAGTGCAATAGAGATAGTTAGGAAACAGTAAGTAGGATAGAGGAAGCAGTAAAGGATGTAAAAGTAAAATTAAAAGTGTTAGAGTTGAAGTGTGAGCAGATCAAGGAATTAATGAATAGAAATGAAGTAGATAAGGAAATCCAGAAGGTGGAACAGAATATTATGGATGAAGTAGGGAAAGTGAACTATGAAGTCTTGATAGGGGACTCACTAATTAGAGAATGTGGAGATATAATTGCAATAGAAATTAGAAATAGGTATGTAAGAGTATGTTTGCCTCGACCTAGAATTAGGGATGTTACAGATAAGATAAAAAAACAAGAAGTAGAGATGTTTATGTTATGGTAGGGATAAATAATTTGTCAGAGCCATCAGAGAGAGTAATGGATGTATACAAAGAATTGATTAGTAATTTGAATAATATTAAAGTAAGAGTAGGAGTAATTGAATTACTACCAAGATTCAACTATAGGTATATGTTAGATAGGGTATGTTCTTTAAATGAGAGATTGAAAAAATTATGCAAAAGAAATAATATTATGTTTGTGGATGTGTGGGATTTTTTTATTAATAAGAGGGAGTTATATAGAAAGATGGATTGCACTTAACCTAACAAGAAAGTGAAGCATTAGAGGATTTGATTTATGAAAAATATTATAGTTCAGGAAACTTCTAAAGGAGGGGGTGTATGTGTGTAGAGTTTTAAATTACAATATTATCAAAAAGAAGGTTGAGAATGGGCAGAATGTAAGAAGTAAACAAAAAGTAGCTGATTTACATATAAATGTAGATGTGGGGATGGAATGGGTCTGTAAAACTAATGATAAACAAACTAATTACAAATGTAATAGAGAAGAAAGAGTCAAAAGAATTTATAAAAGGGTAGTAAGAAAGGAAGAAATTGTTAAAATTGGATATTTGAATATGAAAGATGGTAGGATACCAGAAAAGTGGCTGGAATTAAACAAAGCAGTTAAAAATGAAGAGCTTGTGGTATTAGCAGTAGTGGAAACACAAATCTAAGAGAAGAACATACACTAGAAGAGCTGGTATGGCAGAGTATAAATAGAAAAAAAAAAGGATGGTGGTATAGGAGTTATGTCAAAAAAGTATTTAGATAATGTGAAGTGTCAAGAATATTTGTGATTTGAGTAAGGTTAAAAAGATGAGAATGGATGGTGGCTATAGTGTATTTGGCTACTGGAGATACTCAAAAATATAATAGAGTGGAACAATAGTATTATATGAATGCTTATTCGAGGATATACAGAGTTTCAAAAAAAAAAGGGGGGCGGGATAATGGTTATAGGGGATATATTGAAGAAATTGATGATGTAGATAACAAGAATGGACAACTTTTGAAATTTTTTTGTCAGAGACTGAATTTGAGCATTGGAAATTTATTAAATATTCATGAGGACAATACACATGGTCTAGAAATAATATATATCACACAATAGATTATGTATTAGTAGAGAGAGGGAGAATGAATAAAGTACAGAAAATTAAAGTGCTTGATAATGAAGAGAGAGTATGTAGTAGTGATCATAATTTCATCATAATAGAAATGGTTAGTAATATGATGGAAAATATTGATAAAAGTAGAAAGGATAGTGAAAATTGTGAATGGAGAATGAACGATAAGAATAAGTTAGAAAAATATAAAATAAAAGTAGAAGAAATCATGGAAGAGTTTG